>QAXI01000461.1:261903-284624 GCA_004335615.1 Chloroidium sp. JM
GGAAGGTGAGGGGGGGGGGGGGGTTGTAGACCTTCTGGGCAGCGATGAACAGCGTCTCCTCGTCCTGCCAGTCCCAGTCGCGCCTCCAGGTCTTGGCCGAGAAAGCCAGCAGCAGTGCCACAATGGCTGCCAGGACCCTCCTATCCACTCTGTTATCCTGCAATCACATTCACGATGCTCAATCAGCCACTTGATTGCTGTGGCTCAGATTTGGCACATGAAGTACTCAAACTTTAATGCACACAGTATTGGCTGTTTTCCTACTCTGCAAGCAGGAATGGTCTCAACCTCAGCCTATCATATCACATGATGTGCAGCATTGTCCTACCTTGCCAGATGGGCTTGCTGGAAGCAGGAGCCCTGTGCCAAAGTTGGCGAGCAACAGGCAGAAGCCCACAGAGGGCAGGTACAGCAGGCGCTCGCCTATGAACGTCCCCACATAGAAGAAGATGTTGGAGGCTGGCAGGAAGGGGGCAACCTGCAGTTTCTTGACTGTGACCCACAATCTCCCTTTCTGCTTGCACCATTGTACAAACGTCGTCATGTCTACAACGATACAATCTATTGGTGTGAGAATACTAGACCTGTGCAGTGAAGCGTTGCATCGGCATTCTGCAAAAGACAAGCATCAGCTGTGATTGAAAAAATTGCTCTGAATCCCTTGGTCAGCTTACCACCATTTCTATCCTCCAGTTCTATTTCTGCAAAGAACTGACTAGGAAAACAAACTTGGTAAAAGAGAGATCCTCACCATAAGCCCCAGCACCACGACAATCCGGTACTTCTGCTGCGCCGCCTGCGCAGCGTTAGCATGCCCTGCCCCTACATCTCGCCACTGCCAGGGTTTCCCCTCCACCGCCAGCCACGCCAGCGCGGAATACAGAGCGAGGGTGGCAGCGTTCCGAGGGTCTGTGAGGCTGGTCACCAGGGGTATGCACTCGAAGGACCAGTCGGCAGACAGCTGCATCGGAAAGGCCAGAAGGGCGGCGTAGCGTGCGTGCAGGTAGCCTATGCTGAGGCTTCGGGTCAAGAGTGAGCTTGCGAAGGGAATGGGGTTCTCCACCTGTTCAAGCAGAGCTTGGTTGGCCGGTAATTATGAGGTGTATTGCCAGCACATTCAGGAGTACGTCAAGTCCTCAATGGAGACTTCTCACACCTTTGCATCATGCGACTCTTCCACCCATTTTGTGATAGACATAAACAAGCTGATCCACAGCATGCTAGTTTTGAAGACCACACAGCAGGAAACCCTCTCCAAACCTCACACCCCCACCCCCTCCAACCCTCTGCCTCTGCCTCTCCATTATCCCCAATTCGTATCACACCCAAATCTGCTCACCATCAGGATGGAAGTCCACCTTGCGATAGATGGAGACGAGCTGATCCACAGCAAGCCAGGATCGCAAGGCCACATAGCAGCCAGCAGAGACCAGCAGCACAGCGCAGCGTATCAGAAAGAATGCTGTCTTCCACTGCGGCCTAATTGGAGGGATCTCCTTGCCAGAAACATCTGCCTGAGGAGTCAGCCAGGAGACCACTTCCAGCAGCAACATGCACCCTACCTGCCACACATGCCTTTTGCTTATGCACGCTCCTAACACTAGAATTAGCGAGGCACAAACAATGCTGGCACAGATGGCCTTTTCAGTAGTACTGGACCAAACTCGTGCTGCTGGATTTGCATAACCAGTGGAACGAACAAACAAAGCCAGGCAACACTGGGCAAGGGAAAAAGGGGGACATGAGATTTCACTCACCATTGTAATTCCTATCTCCTTGGCAAGGCTGGCACACCAAACGAGAAAAACCGCTGCCACCATCCAGATTGCCTGCTGCCACCCAGGCCTACTGAGCAATACAGGAGAACTTCAGTCCGAATTTTTACCACCTGAGAACATAGTTGCTCTGTGATGTGACGACTTCCATCTTTCTCTGCAGAACAACCTCATGGCAACCTGGCTTTGCCAGTGGAAAGCAGTGTGTCTCGTATTGTCAGATGATCATCAGGCATTTAACACACTTACAGGAAGGCCATAACCATGATCTACACATACAAATGCAGATATCATCAAAGCTGTGACAAAGTCTGTGATTGCACCATGCTTCTGTGGCTTTGAGGTGTGCCAACAGTGCGGCCAGTGAGAACGCTGCGCATAGCAGCTCCGCCTGTCCCACCACCCCCGCCACAGCCTCTGTATGCACAGGGTGGCACGCAAACAATGCAGCTGCCATACTGGCTTCCCACTGTGCCCTGTACAGGTTCCAAAAGTTGATTGTCGACTCATTGAGCTGCATGGCGTGGGAATGGTGAAAGCGTATCATTCTTAAGTCATTGGGAAGGAAGGCAGCCCCTGTGTCAAATAAGGCTCATTTCAGTCAGAGCAGTTTTGTGGATGAAAAGAGCTGCCACTATGTAAACACCACACATAAGCACAGGAAATACAAAATTATGCCTGCAGAGAAGCAGCAGAGGATGAGCCAGGTTGCACATCAGGCCCTGAGACAGACCTTTCATTTGCAGCTGCTGGCCTTGCAGAAGCAGCATCCCTGCTGAGTATCAGCTGCAATGTGAGCCTGCACAGCGATGTACAGAATGATTGCTGACTCACTTTATCAGCAACTGCCACCTGGGGCAAAGAGAGTGCCCACTGCAAAGCTCTGCATACCTGATGCCCATCCCTTTACTGTACTTCGCTTTGTAGTTCCCATGTCAAATTTAGGATACAGGCTGGAATGATGCCTCCTTTCATGCGTCACATGAGCAATAGAGCAATCCACCAATTGTGGACAATTGATGCAGGGAACATCATCATTCCTCTTGCAATGAGCCCAGGAGAATCAATTGAGCGCTAACCTGTGCACAAGACTTGACACGAATGCATGCAGCAGAATATTGGTGACGTGGAAGGGGAGAGGGCTGATGCCTGCATCGTTGTCATGACCTGATGGCAGCACTTGGCTCCCAGCACCTGTGCCACAAGGCCGATTCAAAGCAGCGAGAACATTGTGTAGGATTGCTGCAACATGACTGCTGCAGGTAATTGGCATTTGTGGATCAATGAGGGAAGAAAGACGATGGCAATAAGGTCAATTGTAGCAGCGTACCTCCACTCCATACCCTGTCGATTGTGAGGGGACTAGACCATAACTGGCCACAAGGAGAGTATGGCTGGTGGCTTCGAACCAAGAGAGTCTGTAATGCAGGGGTTTCGTGCCTTGAGCAAGGAACAATGGGCTGGAAGACCTTGCCATTCAGAAGCTTAGATCCAAGGATCCATTGCAAACGGAAGCTGATCGTCGTCACTGGCCGATAGGACTTGTGGCTTTGCTGCGAGGCAAGGTCCTGGCCCCTGACAGGACAATCACGATGTCACAATCCGTAGCTTCATTGCTGTAGTATGGATCTGAAGGGCTATTTCATCATAGCTTGACGATAGGAGAAGGGGAGGCAGAGCACCAGAAATCATGCTGAAGCAGCCTCCAGTAGTCAATTTGAGAATCCGTGACGTCGTGGTTGTTGACCTGCTCATAAGAGTCCACACTAAACAGTTGCAAGAACCAACACAGTTCTTACAGCACTTTGCTATAGGCAAGTCGCATGTGATGCCTCACCACCGCAAAGTTGTCGTCGAATGTGAAGCCTGCGTAGAGTGTGTTTGAGTACAGAAGGCAGCTGAAGAGAAACAAGGCCAGGCAGATGCCGTGTTGCATGGCTTGAATTCAAACTTTCAGAGTCGAGACTGGCACGTCTTCCTGGCATCGTTGCAAATCGCCTTGCATCACTGCGTGCAAGAATGCGACATTGATTGGGATCTCCCTTGGGGATGTTGCAGACAGGCGTTCAGAAGATTAACGCTTGAGATATACAGTCAGCCAACAGAAATGTCAATGCTAGCGCTGCAAGCGTCAACGAAGCTGACTTCTCAAAACCGCTCTAAGATGAGCATCTTGCGCAAGTCCGAGCTCATGGCATTCACAAATTGAGCGTAAACCACATGCATGCCCTTCCTACACTTCCTTTCACCCAACAGCTTTGCCGCAAGAGTCTTCTTTCGTTCGCAACTAATCGCTCCTGGCGTTGTTGATCGACCATCAAACACTCCCTCTACAAACCAGTCCGAGATCTTTACCCTTCAAGCAAGCCAGAGAAATGGGAGGAACTGAAGGATCTGGTGGAAAAGGATTGTTTCTGCAGTGTGAACTCCTCACGGTGTATGGTGCCCCAGAATAGGTGCGGATAAGTGGCATGCTTTATAGGCGGACTTTCAAGCCAGCCTGCAGCAGCTTCGGTTGGAGATCATGCAGATAAAGCTGGAAGGTGAAAAGGCAGAGACGGCTCGCCAGATCATCCAAGTTTTAGACTTGGAATCAAGGAGCAGCCTTCAAGGACTGTTTGGTAAGCCCAATGCTTCGGCTTTCAGTGGACCAAAAAAGGTTCCTAGTCTCTTGAAGAGGAAGTGGAGCTATATTGTTGCAAGGACCTGGAATGCTTTTGAAACCTGGGCAAAGGAGGACTCAGAGTCAGCAGATTGGAGCTATTGTGGTACACTTGAGAGCAGACCAAAAGTTGCGAAAGCAGCAACTAAGCATAAATTTGTCTCGAGCTCTGGAAAGCTGAGCTTCGACCTTGCAGAGGTGGTGGAGAAGAGGCTGGCAGCAAGGATTGGGCAAGTGGCCCCTCCATATCAGCCTCGAAAGCAGACATGGGCCAAGATTCTTAAAGGAAAAGAGGGGCAAAGGTGTCCAACTTCCTCTTCTGTCTTCCCACGCGATGCCAATGTTTCTTGGTGTCTCTAGACTACAAATTTGTCAACAGCACACAAGGTTTTGTTCATGGTCAGTGAAGCAAATGAACTGTACAAGCATCGTGATGGAGCTTTTTGGATGCTTTCTGATGAGTTGGAGGCCAATGGACCAAGCAAATTTGATTAGAATCCATCTGCACACATTCTTCATCACTTGCAGGCTGAAAGAGTGCCTTCAGGAAGACAATGAGGGCATGCAAACGCCTGAATAAACAGTGGAGAAAGTGTTGGCTTTCTAATACAAATTGAAGGATGTGTACCACTGTGGCACGATAGTGGAACATGTGAGACTTTCCGCCCTTGTATACTGCTGGATCCATTGTCTATCGGATCTCCAGACATGTGCTCCATTTAGGGGTGGATTTTTCCTTCAAAAAGAAACTGATCACTGAGGTTCTTCACGCAGGCTGGGGAGGGGAGAATCTGCTTCAACAACCTGAGCTTGGAAAAACGCCAAATTAGGATTCTGGAGTGCATGGGCAAATCAGCAGGATACAAACTCATCTCCAGGCCCTTTGTAGCTGCCTGGGTGGCAGCCTCCTCAGAGTAGAATGTATATGCTTGCACACTCTCCTCACTCAGAATGAGGTGACCGAACGGACTTTTGATTGCTTACTGTCCTTGCTTGCCACTGGTTTGTACCTGTACTGTATACTGTACTGTGGATAAATTGATGTTGGTCTGCACCAAATCTGAGGTTTTGACTATCTGCCATCCCCTTATTCAAGGGCTCACCCTACACCGATATTTGCTCGCGTTCTGGGTAGTGTAAAGTGTAGCTTGAAAGCTCTACACAGATCTGTGCATCTACTGGTAATGTCTCGAGGCATATGCTACTTCCAAATCAGTGCACATAATATGATCACGCTGCTAGAAAGACTATCGCCGAGCTGTAACGCCCATGGAGGCAAAATTATCTTGGAGGCTGCTCAGCTTGGGCCTGACGACATCTTTCTTCTTGAGCTGCATTTGGCCAGCATCTGCAGGAACAGAGCAGAAAAACCAGTCAGATGACTGCATTTTCAAACGCCATTTAAATCCATAACTAAGGCACATTATACAGCGTGTGATCATTGGAATCTGGCCTCCCCCCTCCCAATGTACATATACAAACACAGAAAATGACATGTACACGATACGTGGATGTGATCTGGCTTCTACCTTCCAACTCCAGCAAAGTGTTTGGGGTGAGTGTCGTGCAGAGATTAAAATTGTCTGTGCACTCAAGGCCCTATTCACTCAAGAGTAACCCTAACGTTCCCCTAAAAGCCTCTGGAAGGGTTCCGGTGTGCCCCACAAGGGTCCGGGCGAGACCCCTCACCTGTGTCGGAATGCACGGCCTCGAAATTTTTGAAGGTGTAGCCGATGAAGTTGGGGTCGGTGCGCCGCCGCGTGCCGTCCAGGGGCAGGGTCTTGGTGGAGACCTCCTCGTAGTCCTCGAAGTTCTGGGTGTCGAGCTCGTGCTCCACCTGGGGCGAGAAAGGGATTCAGTGGAGGGTCCCACTGACTGGATGGTCATCGTGTTGACCTTTGTAGATTCTCTGCCTTGCTCAAATACAGGCTTTGGCACATTTTGAAAACGAATGCTGCAGAAATGCTACCTGAGGCAGGAAAGAATCCATAGAAGGTCCCACTGACTGGATGGTCATCAAAATCAAGCTTTGAAGATTCTCCGCCTTCTTTGAATACGGGCACTGGCACATCCAGCAAGCAATTGATGCAGGATTGCTACCTTGGGCACGAAGGGGGAGCGCGCAGTGTAGAGGTGGTCCCAGTCCACGCCCTGGAAGAAGGGGTGCTTCTGCACATATCGGACGCTGTGAGAACGATGGCCAGGCTATCAAAATATAGACACCAGCTTGAATCGTACTTGCTGGTACCAGTCCACGTTCTGGAAGAAGTGGATTCAAGACCAGGAAATGTGAGCGGCTAGGGACAGCGCCTTTTGACGACTCACGGATTATCTCTCCTCAAGTCTTAGACCAATCCAATCAAGCGTTCTCCTGTACTCCTGGCGTCCAAGATTTCATGAATGCTGAATTTAGGCAACAGGTGAAAAATATAGTGGACATTCACAGGGTGGACGGCTTGGGGGCCTGTCAAGGCTGGGGTACGATTGACACAGGCATATTGGGCCGATCGTGGGGGAAAACCCATAAGAACGAAATGTGCCTTGATCTCCTCGGCGCCTCCATGTGACCCCAGGCGCTCCTCCACGTCACACAGCAGGCTCTCGATCAGATTTTTCAGCATGGGGTGCAGGTTGTGCTGCAGGGGACAGGGACACATGTGAGTGATCCCTATTGAATCAACCACAATATTGCACCAGCTTGCTCAGCAGTTACTCTTGCAATCGGCCACCTCGGCGTTTGCCTCCAATTTCCAAGTCCTGTGTCCTTCTCCCTCTCACCCCACAGCTAATCCAGCTTTCAGGCCACCTTCTTGTTCCATATTTTCAATGATTGGCCCACAGTGTGGCAAGACCCTTGGTGCACACAAGTCACGGTGCAATGTATGAACACCCATGGGTGGCAGACAGCATCCACCCTGGCAAGTAACGAGACAGCTCCCCCGCTAGATGTGCCCCAACAGCCATCCAAGCGACAGTTCTGTCGCACAATCAGTAATCTGGAAGGCCTGTGACTGGTAATAAGCCAGCCCTTCTCGATCAGATTAACAAGCCTGTGGGACTAAGACAGAAGGCAGCTCACCCCATCAGGGTACTTGAGGTACTTTCTCCAATTGACGATCTTCTGACAGGTTGTCACAGCGTCATCGGAGAAGAAGGGCGGGTACCCCACCACCATTTCGTAAAGAATTGCTCCCACTGCAATTACAGGCTCGTCAGCTGATCGAGACTGCATACTGATTGAGACTGCATGATTGCATTGCTTAATGCATGACGAAGATGGGTGCAACGGTTGTCTCAAAGTAGGTATATGCCCAGTTACGCTTTGGCTACGGAGTGTTGAGATCTGCAGTCACTCCCAAGATAGTGGCTGTGAGATTGATTGGCAGTATGTGAAGTCAGGGGAGAATATGGAATGGACCCCAGTAGAAATATTGGTTCTCAAGGCATCGAATTTAACATAGCGCATTGTATTTGGCCACTCAGCAAACATTCCCCCTGAGCTTTTGGGAAGCTAAATTTCTTGTTTTCCACCCAGTGCAATACATCTTTACCGAAGTCAACCGGTACATGTATAGCCCAGCCCTTTACGAGTGTGGGGTTGAGATCATTCATCCAAAATAGACCGACCAAATTCTGCCCATGCAGATGCTCACCTGACCACCAGTCGCACTCCATGCCGTACCCCTTCTTCAGGAGCACCTCGGGGGCAATGTAGTCAGGCGTACCTACTGTGGAATATGCCTGCAATTGCATAGGTACAATTTAGCTGGGATGTTGTGTGACAGAGCGTGAGGCTCTGCCAGCGAGAATGGTCCTAGATTTGCATCGGAGAGAGATCTGCTGATAGAAACTGCCAGAAACCTCATTTTGCAATGTACTTGGTGTTTGAAAGCCTATTATACGGCCAATCAATCAAGCACTAATTGCCCAACAGCAGCACTAAAAGATGAGCTTGCAACTGGGCCATCAGGCAGCAATTGAGCTTTTAAGTCGGAAATAATGTGGAAGGGAATAGAAGTCACAGTAGCTCGCTGGCAGTGATTTTGGCATCATGTGTTTCCTAATGTCAGACAGTAAGGCTCACCAGTTTCCGCCGTTGCGATTGCCAGTGCGCCACCTGCTCGCTCTGCGTCCGGCCAGACCTGCTGCCCGCCGTCGGAAGGGACCGCAAACTGTGCACACACATCTCACCATCACTGAGGCAAAAAACTCAGAACTAGACTGTCATTGCTTGCTCTGTGACTGCCAGGAGCCGCTTACATTGTATAGAGGGTCAGGACTGGATATGGCGAGCCTGAAGGCAACAGGCTTGGCTTTCTTGGCAAGCATTGGTCTCAACTTGTTCAGTGCAGAACCACACAGCCCACAATCCATCGCCTCCCTCTCCCCCCCCCCTCCTCGGAACCCCCACCTCAATTGACCCCATAACACAGCCACTCCGCAACATCCTAGAATTGAAACAAACCAAAGAAGGCAAAACACCGTTTTCCACCAATAATAACACCCTAGGGTGGCTTTCAGACAGGGTCTCACTTGCTGGAGTTGATCTCATCGTTCTCATGCAGGGTGGGGAGGCGGCTGACATCCACGGGCTTGCAGAGGCCAAAGTCTGACAGCTTCATGTGACCCCGCACATCTAGCAGCAGATTGTCCGGCTTGATGTCCCTGCAGCATCATTTGAAGTCGGTGTTTGGCACATCCAGCAGCAGACTGTCTGATTCGTGGTGCCTGCAACATCATCTCCCAAGCTCCTTCCGCCCGGTACAATCCCTCCTCACACCATCTCTAAGGACCAATGATCTTGGACGTCCAGATGCATGGCTTTGTTGACAGTGCATTGAGATTGGCAAGAACTTCTTCTCAAACCAAGATGCAGCAGTGCTGACCCGTGGCCAGTGCTCAGCAGGAATTGTGAATTCCGAATCACCCTGCCTACCCCATGGTGACGGCAAGTCCATTCTACAAATTCATCCCATGCACCTGTGGATGTGGTTGTGCTTGTGGATGACCTCCAGTGCCAACACCGTCTGGGCGACGTAAAAACGGGAAGGGGGCGGGGGTGAGAGATGATGGGGGGGGGGGGTGTATAAACCTGTGGATGTAGTTGTGCTTGTGGATGGCCTCCAGGGCCAACACCGTCTGTGCTATGTAAAAGCGCGTCTCATCCATGCTCAGGACGTCTTTCCGCATCAGAAGCGTCTGCAGAGACCCACTATGCTCAAAATTGCAAGCAAATTGAGCACCTCTCCTCCTTGTCTCCCAAGTATGACCATTTCCATGCCCGCTGACGCTTCCTGCATCAATTGGGTGGAACGCGCAAGCAGAAGATCAGTGCAGCAAGAGCTTGTACCCCTCTCATCCCCCAACCCCATCTCCGGCAAACGCAGGCTATTTCATGCTCATGCGTCCCCAGCCTCTCTGTACACATGCTATAGCTACCAACTAGCACCATGACCCAAATCCTTGTCTCATGCGTGTTCAGGGACTGCACTACAGCCTGACTGATGCTGTGCAATCAATCAATAGCAGTGGAGGTGCTGAAAAAGAGAATGCAGATTCATCTTGCCAACAAATACAGCCACAGAGAACAAACGGACGTACCATGACGTCACCACCAGGAAGATATTCCATCACCAGGTACAGCCAGTTGCCATCCTGCATTGAGTACCAAATTCAGCAGCCTGCATTCTGGACAAAATTTCCAGCAGCCTGCGTCCTGAGACAAAGGTAAGCACTGTCACAGAAATTCAACATCCTAGCAGCGGCAAGGAAGCTGGTCCTTGTCGCTGTGTGGAGGGAGGGGAGCAGGTCGAGGCAATTGTGACCCCATAGATTTTAGATCCCAGCCATCATGAACAGATGACGCTCGGCAACGGAAGATGAGTTCCATTCCAGTTATGTATATAGATGATGGCCTACTGTTTGCAAACATGTCCTGCGGTATGGGAGAAGAAAATAGCTTCAGCAGCACAAGGGCATAGAAGGGCTTGCCTGGAAGGAGTAGAACAGCTTGACCACGTACGGGTTGTGCACCTCCGCCAGAACGTTCCTCTCCGCCTTGACATGTTCCACCTGCCCCCTCTTCAGCATCTCAGCCTTGTTCAGCTTCTTAATGGCAAATATCTTCCCGCTGGTCTTTTCTCTGCATATCCGCACCTGCATGGAACAGATCGATCCTGTTGCTCCATCTGGGGGACATTAATTGGCAAATTTGAATATTGAGGGGTGGGGGGGGGGGGATCCAAGGAGCTAGCAGAAACATACATCCTCGTTTCTTCCCTACCAGCAAGCCAGATCTGTTTATCTGGCACTCATAGCATAATGTGAATCCTCCTCTTGTCTTCTTTGCACACTGCAAATTGTAGGAAGGTGCTGGGCAAAGGGCCACCGCCTTTGAACCTGCAGGGTTCACTGCCAGGCCCCCAAAGTAAAACAACGATTGACCCCCTCCAATTCAAATTCAAATCCAAATCGCTGCCTGACATGCAGTCAATTACATCAACGACGTTCACCAGCGACGCTGCAGGTGGAATATGCAGACCTACCTCGAAATAGGGAAGTTGGGCATCACCTTGTTCCCATGGCCCCCCCAAACTTAAGATTAAGCTAGAAGTCAACGATTCCACCAAACACAGGCTTCACTTACTGCAGCGCTGGGTACTAAACCTGCTCCAGACACTTCCAGCAGAGCGCAGACCTTTTTATATGACTCCGCAGAGACATGTTGAGATTCTGTCAACTGTGAGTGATGCTTGCTCCACTCCCAGCGTAATTGCACCCTTCTGCATGATCGAATTGTTCCAGCTCTGGCCTGAGACCCGCTGAGGGGGTTTTCAAGCTTTCAATCAACAACCATATTCTGCCCGTCACTGACAAGTGGAAATAGCCTGTTCAGGAACTGCGTTTTTGTATCTTGGACCTCCCTCACACTGCTTATCGACATCTATTGACCCAGATCTCACCTTCAGGAGAAAGGACCCCTCTCTTTTAACGCGACCTTGATAGATGGCTACACCCTCCTGAACCCATGACTGGTCTGCAAATTTTGCTGCATTTCAAGCCTGCTACTTCATGGTGCCTGCGACCTTTGCCTTGTCCCCTGACTAACCTTTTCCCTCGCCCTGCCCTTCCCAGCCGTACATCCTGGTGTACAAATTCAGAGGCAGAAGCGCACCTCCCCAAAGGCACCCCTCCCAATGATGGTGAGCGGCTCGAAATCAGCGATCGAGAGCCGCTGCCTCTGCAGGCGGGTGTAGTCCCTCTCCCTCTGCTCTGACTCGTCAATGATCCTCCGCTTCTCTTCCTCCGAGTACTGCTCCTGCCTCAGCTTCTCCTCAAGTCCCGCCCTCCTGCACAGAGGATGGCCAGCATCAGCGTTATGGACTGTCATACGGCCCAAGTACAGGACACAACGTTCTGTGGAGGTCCTTTACAACCAGCTAACGATGGTCAAGTGCACCTGCAAGAACAGGGTGCTGGGGCCACTAATGACTCTGACTCTTGCGCTCAGCAATTTCAGTTGCATCCGCCTCAGCTGGAGTGTTGCACATCAATGCACGAGTGGACTTATATGCATCTCTCCTATGCATCTGTCGACAATGTTGAAAAGTGTTGTGGATTCTTGCCTGAGACTAGCTGTCACTGAAACATCCGTAAATTTCCAAGAGGCTAGTGCCTCAGATAATGAAAATGATTCAAAGCGACTCTATGGCATCATCGAGAAGCTTTCTTCTTTACATATCAAACTCTCTCCGTACTTTCTGTTTGGGAAACAGGCCCAGTCGACTAGTGCTAACTGACACGATCAGTACGGTGAATTTTGGAAGCCACAATGATCACCTTTCTCGCCTCTCCCTGGAATTCTGTGACTGCATCTTGTACATGTTCTCGATGAAGCTCTTAGCTGCAGCTGCTTTGCGACGTGCCTCCTCTGTGGGTGCCTGCTCGCCTGGAGCTGGATTGTAGGGCATATTTGCAGCTTTTGCAGGCAAGAGAGGCTAATCACTGCCGTCCTTTCTTCCAGTCACACGAATTTTGCGAATTATTTTGCAAGCAAAAGTGATTCTCGGACAGGGTGGCAACGCACTCGGATCGAAGCAGGACAAATACACTTTGCCACGCAGGAGCGCGTAGAGAGAGTCACGATGATTGCAAACACTCTTTCTTCTGGCACGCATCAGCCCAGGTCAATCCGTGAGGGAAGCACGTTGGCTTTCGGGACCAGGAAGCAGAGGACACACCGCGCAGACAGCTTGCGGGTCCGTGCAGAAGGTGTTGACGATATTCATGGCGGTTTTGGAGCTCTAAACTGCAATAAGGTCGACATGTCTGACAATCTTCGCCTTTATCCCTTAGTTTGCAGGCTTGACAGATGCTTTGTGTCGTGCAGAGCCGGGTGCTAAGGACTTGGAGACTATGCGCAAATTCTCAGAGCAGTATGCCAGGAGGTGAGCTACATAAATTGGTCTTTGAGGCCTTTTAAGGTGTGCCTGCCTGCACAAACGCAAACAATTGCAAGGGTTGTGGGTAAAACTTGCATGCTCCTGGTGCAGGACAGGAACATATTTCTGCTCTGACCTCTCTGTGACAGCTGTGGTGATCAAGGTGCGCAGACTGCTTTGCATGCTTTGTCAAGACACCTCACCACCCAAAATCTGTCACTACTTCACAGCATACAGTGATGGGAAATATGAGTACTCGCTGTAGCTGGATACACCCACCAGTGCTTTCTATCGTACAGCACAATTTTAAAGCGCGACATACGGCGACGCTGCCGCTGTTAGACAGACAGGGTGGGATTGGAAAGAAGGCCTCACACGAGATTCTGGAATTTCTTCAGTACAGCTTTTAGTCAACGTGCGGCAATTGTGAGAGGGCTTAGAAGGGGCTCGTCCCATAATGGGCCCATAATGGGGGGCACCTGAACAAAAGAATTGCTTCACTACACAGTCTGTCACTTGTTTAGGGTGTAACAGGGTCTGGCGGAGCACAAGAGCGAGCTGGGAGCTCCCCTCTGTCCCTGCCGCCACTACGATGACAAGAAGATGGAGGCAGCCCAGGGCTTCTGGAACTGCCCATGTGTGCCCATGCGTGAACGCAAGGTACCCCTCTGTGCCTGTTTCTGCAGAAAGTGCTGGAATTCACTGCTCCTGGAGTTGGCCTGGGGTGGATGCATGGGCATTTGCAGCTGGTGTACGAGGCATGCTCTGCAGTCTAACTTGAGGCTGGAAGACATGTTGACAGGAACACCTGCATGGTTGGTCCATCATGAGACGGGAGCTCTCCCGTGCCTGCTTGTCACAACAATGCACACTTGTTGATCCAGCAATTTTGCTGGCCTCTGGCGCTTGATCCCCAGGCTGATTGGCAGACTCTATAGAGTTTCTGATCGGGGTCGTGCAAAACGAGCTGACGTGGGTAAGCTGCAGGAATGCCACTGCATGCTCTTCTTGACAGAGGACAACGGGTTCAGGGGGGAGGAGACTTCCATCTCCTTGGACACCATCAAGGAAGCCACCGCAGGCATGAGCGGCGTGCAGCCTTAGGAAATGGTTCAGCTCGGATGTCTAGCAAATTTTTGAGTGTGGCCGAAGGTATGGAAGTGCACTGCATGATATTCTTGGCATCGTATAGATGGATGCATTGGCAGGCACATCCTGTAGTAGCACTGTAGGCGCGGTTAGGGTGATCAAGACCCAAGCGAAGGAGCTCTACACTGGCCTGTTGGACCTTGGCTAGGGACGTTCTGTACAGTAGAATTTTGATTCAGCCCATTGTGTAGGTGTAGGCTCTCAATTTTGACAATCTTGTAATGAGGCTATCTGAGTATTACCCCTCCCCTCAGCATCCCCTTTGATTCGAGCAATACTGACGACATCAAATCCTCCTGCCCACTTGACAGTCATGTCACTTATTATACTGTAAAAACAGCTCAACTCGATTTCCTGGTCGGCATGCAAAAGCACATGCGATGCCACTAACGTCCTCCTTCCTGTCTGCAACGAGCCCCCAATCACCGCTCGTGCTGATACTGCTGAATTGGACGCTGCCGAAAAGCACGCCGCTGTTCTGGAGGAAAGGTACGTGTTATCAGCGCGTGAAGCCATGCACTTCGACTCTTGTAATTTGAAGCTCTTCTGCACGCCAGAGATTAGCTATCATTGGTGCATTGATCTCAGAGCATTTATGATGGTCGTATCCGTCACAATGACTGCTTTGAAACCACCACCAACATCTTGCTTTGCTCAGGACTCCAATTCAGCTTTGAATTACACTTTGGCACTAGAGAAGGCAACATCGCCAGTCCTTTGCCCCCTATCTCTGTGGAAATTCTCGGAATACACTTGAGCACATTGACAGCAGCACACACTCAACCTCTTCTCCTCTGTTGCCTGCAGCCTGCATCAGGATCTGTGCGGATGGTGGTGCGAACAGGCTGTACGATCTAGCTCCAAGCTGGAGCCCCACCAAGGAGGCTCTGTCTGCAAGGAAGACATATCTCCCCACGGTGATCAAGGGGGACCTGGACTCCCTCAGGCCCGAGGTCGCCGAATTCTACTCCCAGAATGGGGTGGAGTGAGTTCCCACCACTTCTGTCCATGCAATTCATGCCTGTCTTGAACTTGTAATGAGGAGAGAATTGGTGTAGAGTTAAGGGGAGAGGTGGTTGGAATTGAAAAAGGTGTATATAATTAAGAATCCCATTCAAAGATTTGGGAGGTCACCTCCAAACAAATGGACTGGTCTATGAGATAAATATAATGTTGCGCTGAATCTCAATGCCATTCGTCTTACATTCACTTGGAAATCAGCTACAATCTGCGATCAGTAATTTAGGAAATATAAAAAAGCATACTGCATCTCTTGGTCTGGATATCATCAGCATTGATTGCTGCGATTGGGTCGTTGTTGGAATTTTCTCGTTGCAGCTATATAAACGATGGGCACATAAGAAGTTGTTCCTAGTTCTGAAGGCAAACCTTGAGCTTGAAAGTGGACAATTTTCCTCCAAGCCACAGCTAGTTTGTGCAGCATTGTGGACCTTTCAACAGACCAAGACTCGACAGACCTGCAAAAGTGCCTGGCGTGTGCCGAGAAGCGGCTAGCTGCTGCTGACACCTCCCTCACAGAGGCCACAATCTTGGCAGTGGGTGAGTTTGCGCCCAACCACCACCGACACATCTTCCTGGAAAACTACTTGCAGGCTCACAACATGTGTTCAAATTATGTGCATCTGCCAAATGCTTTGTACTGACAATAATGCGCAAACAGGGGCTTTCGGTGGGCGCCTGGACCACACCCTCTCCAACATCAACACCCTGTACACCCACCAGCACTTGCGCCTCGTGCTCTGCGGAGAAGGCAGCTTGGCCAGGCTGTTGCCAGCGGGACGTACCGTCGTGCGGCCATGCAGGGGCAGGGAGGGCCCAGAATGTGGGGTGATTGCTCTCGGAGAATCTGCGGTTGCATCTTCCACCGGACTCAAGTGGGACCTAGGTAC
Organism: Chloroidium sp. JM; assembly: GCA_004335615.1. Classification (NCBI taxonomy): domain Eukaryota; kingdom Viridiplantae; phylum Chlorophyta; class Trebouxiophyceae; order Watanabeales; family Watanabeaceae; genus Chloroidium; species Chloroidium sp. JM. The sequence goes on from QAXI01000461.1 coordinate 277,841, forward strand.
ACATCCCCTTGTTGCATGGCTTCCTCCCTTCTTGCTCGTTCCGTGATCCATTTGATACGCAGCCAGCAGATGTGAATCTGGTTAGTTCAAACACATTGCAATCTAAATGGTCTGGAGGTAGAAGCTCTGTCGAGGGATCGTGGCTCAAATTCTTGTGAATTGGAGGGAAATTCTCCTGCTTGCTTGGGCTTGATCAGGCCGTTTGTAGCATCATTCACCTATCTTCAGTTTTTCGGCGCGTTGATGCAAAAACATGTCACAGGCGTAGGGGGCGCAGCAGACATAAACCAGTCTTTACGAGAACATCGAAGCTGACAGCTGCAGCTGCAAATTTTGTGCAGATGAACACGAACTGGCAGTCGGAGGCTTGATGAGCTCTTCAAACCAATTTACGGGCGAAGAGGTGGTGGTGGAGAGCAATCGGCCGGTGCTCTGGACCACCCAATTTATTGATGAAGCAGCATAGAGTTCTGCAGACCTCAGATTGATTTTGGTGTAATGCCGTTGCCCTTCATACAACCCTCTACGCAGGTCATTGCCAGCCTCGCCTCTGGCATGCTTCGGCCATTAGTGTGGCTCTTTGTATAGACATTTTGGCCCTTATATGTCATGTTGATAAAAGGTTTTGTTACATATCTTAGGGTTGGTGTGGAAATCCCTGCCCACAAGCAGCCCCCCACCCCCCGCTGCTCAGAGCAGTTCAAATTCTTTGGTCTCAGGGTTTTGCAACTCGTATTTGCAATTTGTCTGTGCCGAGCTCGAGGACTTTCTTCAGGAGTTGGAGTATTTGCAATTGAAATTAAGATGAGCGACACGACTATCAGCAGCATCAGTCTTCGGACAGGGCCGTTCATAAGTGGAACAACGTATGCACAGCTCCGTCTGGGGCAGCCACCCAATTCAAGTAAGCTCAGCTGGCCACAGAGGACGAAGGTTGCTCAATCACGTCTTTCATACAATGGAGCGAAATTCAATATTGTCTGCATGAGGATGTGCACCTGAATTCGATGGCCTACGCTTGTCAAATTGACATTAAACCACGCAGAATGATCTAAATTCATCTTGATTTGCAGCCAGTGAACCTGAGGATCTCAACAATTTCAGGACAACAGACGGAGCTGAGATGGTGAGCTAAGCTTTGTGAAAGCACCCCTGGGTGATTGCCATGCTCAATCCTCTCATCATCTGAATAGGCTATCATTCTCCACTCTCTCAAGATCAGGCCCCTCTCCCTTGCTGAGACGGCTTCCTTGATTCAAAAATCATCGAGTCATTGCCTGTCACTGTAACAGGGAAGCACAACCAGGCAGCCAAAGAGATGCAAGCATTGGAGCTATGACCCTCTGCACCACACCAACACCTCAAGCTCCCATGACTGCCAGGCTACTCAGCATCTCTTCTTGCGGGAACCCATGTCCCATACATACGGAAATCTCCGGGGAATGGCATGGTGAATGCTGGTTTCCTGACTCAGGGTGGCAAGGGGAAGACCCAGGTGGGCAAGAAGGGCCGTGGAAGCACCAGCCTGAGGGACCTGGTGGAGAGCGGCATGCTGAACGCCGGCCGCAACAAGCTCACGGTGGTGTTCAAGGGCATCACCTACACGGCCAGCCTGGAGGCGGACGGCCTCATCTCCTACCAAGGTGCCTCTTCCCTCCATTTTTTAGAAGACTTGCTTCTTGAATGAATATTACTCTGAATTTTTCTACTACAGTGAGCTTCCATTTTCTGCTCTTCCGAGGCTGGAGAAACTGCACTGTTGGGAGGAATGAGAAGTGTTGGGAGATTCTCATGACATGCTGGTGATGCAGTGCGCTCGTTGCTGGCATGCACTGTCAATCGTTGAGACTCTTGTGTCTCACAGATTTGGGAGGATGAAAGCTGTGAAAGCCAAACTTGAATCCAATTTATCCGATGTCAGGGGCTCTAGAGTGTCGGCCATCATGTGAAGTGTCCATGGTTGCCAGAACTCCAACTTGATGTGCATTCAATTAACTGGCAAATTTGCGACACCTGAAAGCATCAAGTGTTCTGTGATGTCGCCAGCATCTACCAAACCAGCAGCATGTATTACAAAGGTATTCAGCCACATTCAGAAGCTGCGATTCGCTGCAGGCAAGCAGTTCAACAGCCCAACCGCGTTCAGCATGCACTGCAAGCGCCTGCAGGCGCCGCAAAAGCAAGGGGACGATGGCTGGAAGAGCGTGCTGTACGAGGGCACACAGCTGGACGTGTTCAGGCGCAAGTACCTGGCGACACCTGCGCATGTGCCCCAAGAACCGCCAGTCGAGGTCAAATCTCTTTCCCATAAGACAGAGTGGGCTTGTCTGGCGCTCATGAAAATCAGAATTTTTTCATGTATCGCGGTGGTGTGGTGAGCGGTAAGTGATTGGAATCTCTCAGGAAATCCTTCAGCGTTGCTGATATGTGGAATAGGAGTACCATCTTTCAAGAAGCACAGCGGCCCGTCGCTGAGATGGATTGTCGACCCAGATTAGCCATTGACTAAGCAGGCCTTTCACTGTGTGCCTCCATCCAGAAACGATGTTTGGTGCCTGACACATCAGGCTGCTTGCAGGCCGAGGGGGAGCCGCAAGAAAAGATGGCGGAAGAAGCGGCGGATGCCGACCAGTGGGTGCAGTGCGAACGGTGCCGCACGTGGAGGGTGGTGCCCCCGGAGAAGTGGCCCTCTGTGGAGGCGGATGAGCGGGAGGACTGGCTGTGCGAGTATGCCACCTGGGAGCTGGCGAAATACGCCCCCTTCAAGCCGGCGTGCAAGAAGTAGAATGGGGTATTTGTGGGAGGCCGGGTGTGGAGGTTGTGGTGTTCAGAGTGGAGGTGTCAAGTATTGCTTGTGAGGCGGCAGCTGAGAGGGTCGGGGCAGTGCCTGAGGAACACACGAAGCTTGATCTTTGAACGGAACGAATTACACAGAACCCACACAAGTCAGGTGTTTGCAAGGATGAATACCTGTTGAAGCCCTGGAATGCTATGTGATGGGTGATTCAAACTGTGTGTGCACCTTTGAGCTGCAATCCATCGGGGTGTTTGTATTTGAAATTCAGCCATCAGGCTAGGGCACCCTACCCCTTCTGATTTATTTCTTATCCTCGTCTCGCACAGCAAAGTCTCTAGTGCATGATTCGTCTGACAAAAAAATTCAAGCATGATGCACGTATTGCAACGCTCCATGCATACAAATTTCAGGCCGACCTTGTCCCCGCATGGGAATGCAGGTATGAGCTCTAGTGCATTCAGCACAGAACCTCCTTCCATGATTGCGAAATGGAAAATTGACTTCGAAATACGTCAATGATTCACCGTCTTTTGAAATTAACTGCCTGCAGGGTGCAGAGCGAATCTCTCTGCTCGCATGCCAGCTCGTCACAGTGGCAGAAACACATTCTGCAGACAACGAAGGAGCAGGTACGTCCTTGCAAGCCATCTGAGTAGTGTTCAATCTCATCGGGTGCCCAGCTTTCACAGAGGAAAATGCAACCTAGTCCAGGCAAAGGAGAAGAAGTGTGAGGCCCTTCTCCTGCCTGCCTGATACAGCTAGAAGGAAATTCAAATGCTTCAAATTGAGCCAAAGAGGAATGCCAAAGTATTTACCTGGCGTCCTGTGTCGCACATTTCGTTTTTTGCGGTTGCCGGACAGGCTGCTGCGCCCAAACCACAAACATGCACCCCTCGTCATGCAATGCTCTGACAAGAGTGCGACGGAGACAGGGCAGTGAGAAACACTTGTCATTCACATGCAGGGGGGGCCTCTGTACAGTGGCAGCCAATCTCGATCCGGACAATGCGAGCATCCTGGTGTGTGGGGGTGGTGGGGTGGCCCTGGAGGTCACCAGGAAGCTGAAGGACATGGGGTCGTGGGTGTGGATGCTGCAGCGTGGCGAATCACGGAGGTGTGGCTCAGAGTGGCCCTTCTCCTCATTTACCAAGCTCCCTTCCATAATTTTACACAGACAGCAGACTCTAGATTGGGAAGAACCCCATAGGATAGGACTCTCAGGGTGATATCCACCAGCTCATGAAGGTAGGGGCTTTGATGGTGATCATCATGACCATTCTTGAGAGGAGAAGAGGCCATATCCTGAAATATTTACGCTCTTTTGGCAAAGACTCATCCATTCGGAGAGGCTTATTTTGACTGAGTGCACAATTCCCTTGAGGCGATTGAACGAGTGTGAGTCTCAGCCCTGGTCCCAGCTCAATGGGAAGGTGCTCATGTGGTGCTCATGTGTTACAGGGCGGAGATCGAGAGCATGATGGCCATAGTGGTGAAGGGAGATGCCATGTCCACGTCTGACCTCGAAAAAGCGTTTGCCAACATAGAGGATGTCGATGCGGTCATCTCCACCATCGGAGGCACGCCTGCAGACCCCTCCTCAGATTCACAGGTTGGTGAAGTTCACTTCACTATACACCTCCTGGTGCTATTTTTTGCAGTGAGGCTTTCCCGCAATAGAACTTCCGTGGCAGACTGGAGGGAACAAGCTCGCCAAGAAAGCCTTGATGGCCGCCGCTTCCTCTACTTCACCGTGTAGTCCCAAACTCAGCCTGCTCGTCTCGATTCTCTGCAGAGCGCATATCTTTGATCGAGGCTGCCAAGATTAAGGGGTTCAAGAAGTTTGTGCTTGTCGATGGCATTAGCATGGGCAACAGTGAAGACGCCCCCCCCCCCCTCCCCAATCCCTTTTCAGATGAAGTACATGGTGTCCTCAAAACACTCCTGTGTCTGCAGGGGAACATCAACCTGATAGAGGCTGCTAAGAAGAAGGGCGTCAAGAAATTTGTGCTGGTCACCAGCATCGGCACCGGCGACAGCAAGGACGCGCCCCCGGACCAGGTCTACAACGTACTCAAGCCTGTTCTCCTGCAGAAGGAGAAGGCGGAGCAGAGACTCAAGGTCAGCTTCCAGTGTTTGACTTTAATGCAGATGTCAGCAATGCCGTGACCAGTGCAGCGTATTGCAACATGTCAGCAATGCCTGTGCAATTCGATCTCCTTGACCTTTTCAGGTGTACATTATGAGGGAATGGCTATGATAAAGGACCACAGGAAGGGAGGGGAGGGGGGATACGGGGCATTCCTGAAGCATGGTCCGAGATTTGTGTGCTCTGCGCAGATGAGCCAGTGTATCTTACTTTGCTCACTGGCAGCTGCCAAAGCTCCATATCTCAGACACCACACTCTGGGAAATAGAGAGCATTTGCAGAATGCTGATGAGATCCATACTCAACGACTTGGCAGGTTGTGGTGCTCATGGGAATAGCAATTACGGAAGGAAAGAGCTGAGAGAATTCAGATGCTGAAAACCAGCTCCTTGCAGGACATTGGGGGCATGGACTACACAATCATCAGGCCGGGTGGCCTGAAGAACGAGGCAGGGACGGGCAAGGGCGTGCTGACGGAGGACAACAAGGTGTGTGGTGCCATCCACCGGGAGGACGTGGCGGATCTCATCGTCAAGGCCCTGTTCAGCAGCAAATCAGACGGCAAGGTGGGACACCCCTCTTGCTCAGCACCCTCATGGCTCTCACATTTGTTGGCATTGTCAAGTCGGTCGCTTTGCATGTGATTATGGCTGAGAATGTGAACATGGTGAGAAAGAGTCACATCATCGCTGCTGGAGGAAGGTGTCATTGTGCTGCTGTCATTGAATGGAACCCTGCTCATGGCAATTGGGCATCATGTTGTAAGACTCTTACTGGTTTGATCTCTGATTGTCTTGCAGGTCCTGGCCGCCGTGGACAGTGAACAGCTATTTGGGGAGCCCAAATTTGAGGTTTTCCAAGTCTAGGATACATCAACACTTGACAGGCACGGTCAAATGAACACATGAAATACAGTGGTAATCTTATAATCTTGCTGTACTGTTAAGTATGGAAGGGAAGGGAACTTTGGAGTGTATCTGGGGTGTAAACTGGCACAAATTTCACACCAAAGCGAAGCATTGAGACTAATGAGAGGTGAACGGTGTGTCTAGAAAAAGGCCCTGACTTTGAAAAAGCATCAAATCCTAATAGGTGACTGATTGTGGAGACAGCATGGTCAGACGGATCTCCTCTGTGGTGTTGTTTGTGGTGGCCAGTGACCGAGATGAATGATGTGTTGCCATGTGGCAACTTGTCCTTCACATGGCATGTGACAGGCTTCTGCCAAGACACCAACATTCTGACAATCCTACAGGTTTTCCAAGCTGGCACTGGGATAGTTCCCACAGTCTGAGCAAATTGGAAACTGAGTGAGAGGAGAGTCCTCACTACAGGTTGAGCATAACGGGCTTAAAGGTAGTGGGCACTATCTTGACAAATCCTTTTCCATGAAAGTGGACAAGATGAGAAGGACGCTCGCTTTCAAGTCTGAAGGACACGCGACAAGGATGTACATGAGACATTCTAAAGACCTCCACCTACCCACTGCGAGTTAATCTCCAACTACTCCTGCGTGACTGCCTCGTGTGAAGTGACTACCTGAGCAAGCTCCCATGAGAGCTGCAAAATCTCTAATGATATATCATACTCTGACAAGTGATCTAATAATCTGCAAATACGCATTAAGGGTCATTGGAGTGCGGGCAACCGCTAAGTAAATTTCCACATGGGTTGGTTGGGGAAGGAAAGAGGGGGAGGGGGGACCCCAAAAGCTGCTCATCACCAGTCTGGATGCAGTGCATTGAGTGTGTGAATGATGAACTTTGATTCACCCTGACAAGGTGGCAAGGGCCACCGAGGAGAGGTGCTGTGTCTGCAACTGGGGTAGGGGGAAAAGGGGG
>QAXI01000461.1:305867-317163 GCA_004335615.1 Chloroidium sp. JM
GGGGGAGGGGGGGGCGGGGGGGAGTATGTGATCAGGCGATGCCTCTCCCAACTGAGGGGAAGGAGGGGCGCTGTGCTCAGAGGTTGACAGCCTTTTTTCCTGGTCATGCCCCATCCAGATACACCCTGCGCCCAGCGTGCCCATGGCCATGATGAGCAGAAAAATGCAGGAGGGAGGGTCCCATCTCCTGCAAAGATAGTCCAGATTTTGTTTTCTACTGCCAGGGAGTGTGTTAATTTGGCCTCGGATAATTTAGAACAGTGAGGGCACAGGGTATTCCAGAGCACATGTAGGCCCCCCTGTTCGCTTCACAAGAACTGAACTCGAAAGCAACGGCATTGCTGTTAGGTGGGGAGAGGGGGGCAGGTAGGCGGGGGCTGCGAATGAGTCTGATGAGAAGCAGTGAAGTCATTGAGCACCAACACGTTTTCCAGCATCTGCAAAAAAGAGCGGTCGTCGTGTGCCACCCAAACTTCAACGAGGGGTCTACCTGGGAGGTGGCTGGAACAGGGATAAAGAGACACTCTTGTCGCCTTGCGAGCGCAGGAAGTGGAGTCCGGCTTGCTGTGAGATGCTGACAACGGGGATGGTGATGGCTTGCTCCTTTTGGGAGTCGTCACCCTCAATTCGGAAACATCCTGTCATTATCAGCGCGGCTTCAAGGGCTTTGTATCTATTCCCGCCGAGGTGGCAGAGAAGCAGAAGAGCACTAGACTTACTGGACCAACATGATTGAATAGTTCTCATTGTCATCCGACTGCTGTCCATTTGGAACAGCAAAAAGCTTTGGGTTATGCTGTGAGGGACAATGCCAGTACAAGCTGTGCACGACCGAACCAGATGCCAGTTCCCAACCCAAAGAAACAGATGTGCTCACCAGTCTCATTCCAGGGAATAAGAAGTGCGGCCGCTCCCGCCTTCTGGGCCACCGCAGCCTTCGTCACAAAGCTGCAGTTTCCCCTGCTGGCCAGGACAATCTTTCCTGCAGTTTCATGCACACAGCGTTCTTCTTGCAGTACATTTGGGAGAGTAAAGGTAAAGTTGCTCCAAGTAACCTCAGGTGTTGGCGATGCAAAGTCTTGAGTATGGCTGTCTGATTCTTGTAGGCATTTGACGATTCAATCAAACGTCCCTCTCTTTGAACCTCAGACAAAAGCAGGTTCTCTATTTGTCCATGTGATTCAAAGAGGCAGGGAGATTGAAGAAGAGGAGCTCTGGCCTACCTCTCACAGATGTTCTGTCAAAATTGGTGCACCCGTCACCCAGCGAGACAAGCTCCACTGTAGCCAGCGCACTTGCAGGCAATCTTCCCCCAAATCCTGCTGTCACCCCATACCACAGCTCGCTGCGCCACCTGCTCCCCTCTGGTTTGAGGACAACATCACCCCCATAGCAGGCGTCTTTCGTGGCATGTGATTCGGCTGGGGATGCAAGCAACACCACTAATAGGACAAGTGTGCACTGGGCAGCTGGGAAGCGCATGCTACGTTAACAGCCAGAGCTCGTTAGGTAGAACAGCTCGTGCATCGACACCACATCGAGCACAAACTCATGGCTCCTAATTCCAATCTTGATAGCGGCAAAGGCCCTCTGTTGAATTCGCATTTCGAGGTTTCCCGTCAACAACCAGGCTGGCAGGCGGTCTCTCACATCTTCGGGAAGAAAAGTCCTTCAGAAGGGATGGTAAGAGGATGATGCGATAGCAAGCTTGCCAGGAAAATGAAAGTGAAGCTGAAAAAGGCCGTAGCACCCAATCCACACGTAGATGCTTTGGTAGCAAAGGTCATCAACACTGCTCCAGGCCAACTCTCCAACGTCCTAGCGAATTTCAAATGGACATACGACAAGGTAAATTTGCATTCAACCACTCTCTGATGCTATGCTGGCATTTAGGCTTTGATATCATCGTGACTCTTTGGCATGCGCCGTGCTATGTGCTCATCCAGTGTACAGAATGCGTGATCTGGGAGTTGTGGTATACTTATACATAGATAAAGGCATTGGCACAGTTTGCCTGGAACGACGCCTTCCAAGAAGCCGTGGGGATCTGTGTTTAACCTCACGGCACTTTCCAGGGAGACTTTCAGTCCTGGGTGGCCCTCTTCAACTATTTCGATGACGTTTTGGAGAAGTACGCCTCTCCTCGGAAGGAGCTGCAGCTGGAGTGGTCAGATGCAAGGGAGCAACCACCCCTCCCAACAGCAGACGTCCTGGCCATCCTTCGAACATCGACCGTCATACTGGAGAATTGTGCTAACAAGCACCTCTACCAGTCCACCGAGGTTGGGAGCTCAAACTTTCGTGGAATACTGGTTCACTCTTCCCATGCAGCAGGCAAGAAGGGGGAGAAGTGCGTGATATCTCCACAGCAAGCATAATGCTAGATGTAGTGGTTGCATGGACCACTTGCACGATGACCAAGGTTGGAATAGATGAGCATGCCACTGAACCTCTAGACTCTTCTGAACACAAAGCTTCAAGCTCGGGGCAGGTGTTCTGACTCTTTCCACTTTTTACAGCTCTATTCTGCCACAAGTGTACCTGAACAGGGATCTTGCTGGTGGGATTTCTGGCCCCACAGTCACAAGGCATGAGATATCGTCTGAAGAAGCTCAGTCAAGACTTCGTGTTGCAGCACCTTGGGATGCTGCTGGCGGCCCCGGACCATGCGGTGGTGAATGCTGCCCTGCAAACCCTGATGGCAGCTGCCAGGAAGGTGCACTCCCCGGGGGCGCGCTTCTCGGGGGACGCCACCCTCAACAAGCGGCTGCAGTCCCTCGCCTCAGGGTGGGGGGGCAAGGAGCAGGTGCGCTGCGTCCTCTCACTGAAGAGCATGCAGAGATTCTGTTGGTATGATCGTCCACTCAATGTGAGCAGTCGAGCGGGATGCAGCTCTCTCATCTTAGGATCAGGGTCACAGAGGTTTAGGCAGTGTGAAGGCACGGGATGGGCGTTGCCCTGGGAGACTTGTGTACTCCTGGCTGATTCTTAGATCTGGCTTATTTTTCACTATTGCAAGGGGGCGTTGCACAAATAGTTTAGTGACTTGAAATTCATGCTAAGGATATGCGAACGCAGCCGGCTTGTCTTGCAGGGGCTGGATCTGCTGGCTTGTGTCTCGGATGACACGTCAGGCATCCAGCAGGTAGCGCCACTTCCATCCAGCAACTTTTTGGGGAGATAGCCAGTGTTTCGCACAGCACTGCATTGATGGATCGATGCTAGCCAGCCACAAGAAGAGCTTGTCTTTCAACATGTCAATCGCTTCTGTCTTGCTTTCTGCTCCAGTGAAGCGAATCTGGTCGTTGGCTACCCAAAACTCTTAAGCCACCAGCTACCACAGGATTCAAGTGCAGTTGCTTTTGCCCTTGTGGGAATGCATGCTTCCTGGTGGTGTCCTATGCACAGTCTGTCATCAGGACGCTGTAGGACATCCGGTGTCTGCGATGTCTGCATGCATTACAGTGCCGTTCATTGCAGGGTATGCAGAAGGCGACGACGCTGCAGTTCAGCTTCTACCAGGAGGCCAGGGAGGAGGCGGGCGAGGCGGGGGGGCTGTGCAAGATCTACGTGCCCGATCTGGCCGCCAACCCGCAGAGCGAACACGATCTGCTGCGGGAGCTGGTGGAACGCCACAGGGTGCCCAAGGACCTCAGGTGCCTGACTCCTAGCCCACTTCTCGAAAGGGGGTTGGGTTGAATCGTGGGGTTTGGTCAAATCGTGGGCTTGAATGAGGAAAGTGGCTGCAAGGGGTCTCACGGAGTGCCGAAGGACCTCAGGGGATCCCATTCACCTGCTTGTCAGCAGGCTGCATAAAGTCATTTTCATGAGCGCCATGAAAGTGAGGCGTCATGGCGGACAATCTCTGGCAGTAGATCATGTTGTCGGAAGGGAGGGGGGGTTTAGGGGGGGCTTGAGCGCGTGCCGGTGTTGAAGGGACGATGGAGGTCAGCAGCTGGAGGCGGGGTTTGGTGGTCCAGAGCACGGGGGGGAGGGGGGGGGGGAGCACGACGAGCGTGGTGACGGAGGATTCACCAAAGGCGCAGCCCATGGACGCAGACGGGCCTGGGTCATTGGCGGAGGCGGGACCCTCTGGCGGCACAGGTTGGCCGCTCTCTCAAGGCTTGGAAGTGAGGGTCATCTTGTCTGGGTGTCATTTCCCAAGCATGGCAAACTTAGTAAGCGAAGGAGAAACTGCTACCAATAAGCAAGGTCGATGGATTGTTGTTCGCGTCCAAGTAATATGTTGAAAAGGGAGGCGAGGGGGGGGGGGGGCAGCTTGAAAGGTCGAAAATGACTTCAAAGCCATGGCGCTCAGATCAAAAGCTGCTTCCACGTCAGGGAATGTGAAAATTGGACAGTGTTCTACAGCAGTTCTTGGTTTGCTTTCGTTCAATTCAGCATGGGCAGTCCCTAAGGCACTCTGTGCACATGCCAAGATAACCAGCAAAGCCAATTGCTCCCTTCTTGCAGGCACGGCTGCTCCCCAGTCTGCCGACGCAGGCCAGCACCTGGGGGACATGATCCAGCGCACCGCACGAGTCATCGAGGCCCTGCTGGGCAACACGGAGTGCGGCCAGCTGTTTGTGCAGCGCGGGGGGGTGGCTGCCATGCTGCAGCTGTACGAGCTGCCCCGCCTGCCGCCCAGCTTCGGCAGCCACAGCCCCCTGCACGCCGCCACCGCTGCGCTGCGCATCCTGGCCCAGCACCACGCCAAGCAGCTAGCGAAGCAGCTGTCCGCCGCGCTGGACGCCAGGCTAAAGATCATGGACGCCGAGGCGCGGGTGGGTCCTTCTCATGTCCTTTTCTCCTATTATGGGTCCATCTCTGGAAGCTGGGGCATGCTGGTGTCGATTTGTGGTATTACTCTAAGGAATTGTCCGGGAAATTGCAGTGTTACCTAGCTTTTCTGATAGTGATGGACGAGGAGTAGGAGATTGTGGGCCACAGTGCGACAGATGATTTCTCTGCCCCATCTGATGTGACTTATCATTCTTCTCTGTGCCACATGAAAGAATTGGTCATTCTGGTTGCTCCTGTGATTCAATGCATTCGTATTCCCTCACGCTACTGCAGAATATCACCATCAGCGTGCAAGAGCTGCCGGAGGAGGAGTGCCGGCAGTACACACGTCAGTTGCAGATGACGGAGGGCCTGCTGGCGCTGGTGGCCAACGTGGCACGCATGAGCCTGGACCTGCTGTCAGCCATCTGCAAGGTGGGCCACTTCTCCCCTTCCTGGACTTGGTGGGGTTAAATGGTGAAGGATGCGCTTTTTCAGCTGTGGCTAGTGCAAGCAGACTCCATGGTGCCAAATCTACCCCCCTTCCCCCCTACAATAATGGTACTGCGGTGTACTCAGCTCCCACCAGTGGCAGTTCAAAATACCAGCTCTTGTTCATGATCAGCTCGCCCCGCAACAAGAACTTCAGGCAAAGCTGGGCTGTGCAAGTGGCCTGATCTCATGTTACAAGAGCTTTTTGAAGAGGATCCCACGAAAATTTCTGGATGCCAGGGGCCGCAGAGCATGACGGCGCGCGTGAGTGTGCTGGAGCGTTTGGTGGCCAAGCAGACCACAGTGTCGCAGGAGTGGAAGATGCTGCAGGACGCAGCGAAGGCCACCCAGGCCCAGCGCAAGCAGGGTGAGGCTTGCACTTTCTGGCCTCGCAAATGCCACTGCAAAAACAAGAAAAGGATAGGCAGGTCTTGTACGGTGGAGCATGGGCGAGAGTTTGGGTCTCGATCTGTGGCACTGCGTTTTTGGAAGTTCGGCCTTTGCAAGATTTGAAGGAGGGGTGAAGCCATGCAACAGAAGACCTGCTGCATGCAGCGAGGATGTCCAACCCTCAGCTGATCGAAACTCTTGTGGGGCAGATGAGGCGATGAGAGGGAATCAGTCAATATCAATCATTGATTTCATTCGCAGATGGAGCGGGCCGAGGGGTGAGCGTGACCATCCCCCAGCTCCCAGGCGCGTCTGTCACTGCCCCAGCGAACGTGGCAGGTCGCAACGCGGCGGCTGTGGAGCCCGGCACCATCCAAATCGATGACCCCATGCAGGAGGGGGCAGGGGCAGACCAGCCCCCCTCCCCGCCGCCACAGAATGCCCTCGCACCACAAAACCCCCTTACGTGAGGATGTCTTTCTGTTTTCCCTTCTCTCTGAAGCTTCCGTGACGTATTTTACCTCCCGTTGCCGTAGCAATTGAAGGCACAGGGAAGGGAAACGTGATAATCTGTAATTTTGTGGAGTAAACCTCGAACATGCATTGAAGCAAAGAGCTTTCTGTCATGATGAATCGTGCACCATGCAGGGAGGACCTTTCGCTGCGCCCCAGGAAGAGGACCGTCCAGGAGCTCTCCTATGACGCGCTGATCCAGTTCGCCTCCACGTCGCGCGTCTTCTATGTCCAGATCGCCAAGATGATCCACAACCCCAGCCGACGGCGGGAGGAGGCCCCCGTGACCCCACCCCCTGCCATGCAGACGGCCGCGGCAGTGGTCAGCCTGACGATGCGGGACGCTCTCACTTCAGTGCACGAGCTGGTGAGTCATCGCACTTCCCCCTCCGTAGGGGGAGTGGAGCGTGATGCAAGGTAGTGGAGGGGTGGGGGGTTGTGCTGCGTTCTTACTGTGGCCTGTGCTAAGCAAGCAACGATTGGAAGACAGGCTGGGCCATTCGAGTTTCTGGATCGAGCGTTTTTTATGCTTCCTTCTCATACTCTCTTGCACTTTACTGTCCATATACTTCCCTCTCAGATTTCAAGGTGGAGAAGAGGCCTCCCCAAAATTGGAAGTATCTGCGAACTTAACGTGGAGAAGACGGGCAGAGAGTACTCAAGCCAGATCCCTATGCAGTGCCCAAGCTTCAGCGCCTTCAAAATATTATCCCAAAGCGCCACATCAAGTCGATCACGTTCATTTCCCTCCCCTGCATGCTGACAATGCTTTGGAGTCCCAACCTTCACTGACTGTGCCTGAAACACTCCTATCCGCAGTGGCCTGGCCTCGCCGAGAGCCTGCCTGGCGCGTGCCTGGATTGCCCTGTGGAGACCACCCAGCTGATCAACTATATCACCCACATGTCAGGCGGGCTGGGCAATACACTGTTTGACTCGCGCCGCCGCACGTGCCACAGCCTGATCCTCAACTACTTCTGTGCGGGCGGGGGCCTGGACATCCTGCTGGGCCACCTGGGGCTGGCCATCCGGCTGCTGGAGACGACCGCAAAGATCACCATACAGCCCCACCTGGTGGCCGCCAGAGGTCTGTCGCTTTTGCTTCCTTCTGCCCTTCTCTTGGTGTTGGAGCTGCCAGAATGGATATCATAGCAAGCAACACTCTTGTGGCTTTATGGAAAGCTTGGTCATGAAACGTTTGATGTGTCGTCGAATTTTTGCATCTCTGCTCAGCTTGTCTGGGATTTGAATTTGTGCAATCCATTAGGGCTTTCTAATTCAGGATGATCCAATTCAGCTCTTTGTGGTGGGGAGTCCTTTCACTAGGCCTTGCAGCTTTGCAGGGTATCCAAATTTAAAGTAGGTGTCATCCTACCCGGATCCCAATGCTGTCCTATTTGGAAGGGTTGTTGTGTTTGAATGCAGATCATTTCCATAATCTCTGTAAAAACGATACTCACCTGTGCAGCCAGATCGAAGCAGGCACCTAATCTCCGTTCTAGAATCTGCAGACTCGGAGGAGCTAAAGCGGAAGCTGCTGAAGAACGCGGTGGAGGGGTGCGTGCGCATGTTCCTGCAGCTGCTGGACCACATGGTGAACGCGGAGCAGCTGCTCAACTCCCCCCAGGCAGCCAGCCTGCTGCTGACCCCTGTGCCCGGGAGGAAGGCCCCTGCTTCGGATGCCACTGCCCAGGATCTGGTCAAGAAAATCCAGGTACGGTCTCACTGCACGCGAAAACCCCTGTCCATCTCCACAGCCCCTCAGTGGCTGTTGCTGTGGACGTCACTTCCCAGGAAGTGGTCATGATCCAGGTGGATCCAGGTGGTGATTCTGCAAAAGCATATTTGCACCTTCCTTACCACTACAGTCCCGCCATCAAGCGATGATCACCAGCTCGAATAGCGTAGCTGCTGCCTCAGGACATAATTGCCAGCACCTTAGAAAAATGGGTCTGCATGATCCCAAGAAAGAATGCATTCCAAGTTCTGAAAGGAGCCATGACCAGTCGTTTCTGTACGTGCAGGGGACGGTGTCCACCGCTGTGCTGCCGCTGTGGGCCAACCCTGACTTGGCGTCCCTGTCCCCCGACATGGCGCAGCGCATCATCTCCATCCTCACCAAGTGCACGCGCGGCACCCAGGGGGCGGCCGCTGCCGTTGCCCGCCCCGTCGCCCGGCAGCATGCACAGCCCGACCCCGCTACCGTGCAGACGATTGTGGAGATGGGCTTCTCGGATGTGCGCGCTCAGGAGGCGCTGCGCAGGGTATGCCATCCTTGCGGTTGTTTTTTATCTTGGAATGATCTGGAGCCTGCATACCGGTCAAGGGGGAAAGGGACGATTGCCGTAGTGGGCTGGAATATGTGAGTGTTTGTGAGAGGCTTTGGGACAGACTTGTGTCTTTTTCAGACAGGTCCCCATTTTGGGGCCTGCATGCAAGCACCTGCTGAAAAAGGCAGGCCAATGAGAATTACATCAGTTGGAGCCTTCCTGAAGAGCCCTTCTCTTGAAAGTGACTGGTGTGGAGCATGCTTAATTGGTGGTAACAAAATGCAGGTGCAGCACAACAGCGTGGAGCTGGCGATGGAGTGGCTGATCAACCACCCAGAGGAGGAGGCACCGGCGGGCCAGGCGGTGGGGGGCGATGCAGAAGGCGCAGGGCCTGAGGCCGACATCGCCGGCAGCTTCCCGCAGCCTGCAGAGGAGGATGTGGCTTCCTCCAGCACAGGCCCGGTGAGTCCCACTTCTGTCCTCTTTGACACTGTCCTCTTCCGACGCTACAAGGGGATACCATGAAATTGCTTGTCTTACAGGGGACTTGTCTTGCACCTCCTTGGAATACAGCCTTCCCACTGCGTTTTGCAGACCTGCCCTGACTTCACTCGCGCACTCGCGCCAAGGTGGTGTCACGATTTTGCTGACAGGACAGCTCTGGGTTCCTCACCTCACAATTTTCTTCGAGTTTTTGCCCTTTGCAGGCCGTGGCACCACCGGGGCCCATCCAGCTGGTCGACGGTGCGGTCGCCATGCTCTCCAAGTCCCCCGCCACCGCCTTCGCGCTCTCCGACCTCCTCTCCGCCACCTGCCGCCAGGATGAGGGCAAGAACTGCGCCCCCGTTCTGCAGCGCCTCGTGGAGATCCTGAGGAACCCGGGGGCGGGGGCGAGGCTTGGGCCGGGGCAGCTGGATGCGGCGATCCAGGCCCCCGCGCATCTGCTCGCGGTGCTCACGGCCGAGAATCCCACGCTGGCAGCCGAGGCCTACACGCAGGGTATGCTCCTGCCCTTGATTTCACTCATTGGATATACAATAAACCCTTCAAGTGCCATTCTTTCAAGCATCAGACTGCTCCACTTAATTTTGCAAAGGCTCGTTCTCCAGATCTCAAATTGCTCTGACACTCCTGAATGTACTTCACAAGAGTGAAGTATTGTCAGCCCCTTAGTATTCATTCCAAGCATCCTATTCAGATTCCGAGTCTGCAATGCACCGCGGTTTGCTTTGGATAAGCCAGATCGTGTGAAACAAGAAGTGACTTGCGAACAATGGGAACAATCCGGAGTACCCCTGCGCAGGTGCAGTGTCGGTCGCTCTGAGCAAGCTGGAGGACTGGCTGCCCCAGAACGCGCAGGGCGCCGACCCTGGGGCAATGCCTGGGTGGGTGGACGCGCTGCTGCTGATTCTGGACCAGGCGATGAAGGTTCAGCCCCCCAGGAAGCCCGCAGGAGATGCCAAGGTTTGTCCCATCCTTCCTCTCGTTCCCGCTGCTGTACTTCCTGGCAGATACCATATCTTTGGCCTCGCTCCATTCGTAGCCTCCCAAGATGGCAGTGTAACTTTCATAATCACCCCAACCACCATTCTCGCTGCATGCATCACACCGCCCTGGAAATAAGCCCCTTCTTTGCGCCAGAAAACTTCCCATCCCCTTTCCCTGAGCTTCCTCGTAGGCAATTGGTGGGTATGCAAGCACAAGGAGCTATTCTGGTGCAGGATGGGTCAAAGAAACCGACGGGAGCTGATGCTGGACCCAGTGCAAGTGCCGGCGAGACAGCGCAGCCGAATCCATTCGAGAAGGCAGCCCCAGAATCGAAAGCAGGCGAGGGGTCTGACAGCCAGGAGCAGGCCATTTCCAGCCTGCATGCCACCATCAAGAGCCTGTACAAGTAGGCATCTTTCTTCAGCTTCCTTTATTGCGCTTTATTACAAAACTTGAGCATAGTGCATGAGCAGGCTGCAAGAGGGATGGTTGCAAGCAATGTCAGGGTGAGGCTGTCACAGGTGGGTTAGGAAATAATCCTTAAATTTGACTGTCGAGGTGGGGTGGTGAAGGGAGAGGGGAAAGAGGGGAGGGGAAAGAAAGGAAAAGGGGAGGGAAGTTTTAGGGTTGCTGACTGCATCCCCACACGCAGTTCCGGGGGCATGCTGTCCGATGAGGAGCAGGAGCGGGCCGTGGTGATCAGCATCAGCCTGATGAAGCACCTGATGAAGTGGAGCGTAGCGCCCCGCCCCACCCTCAAGGACCCCACACGCTCAGACCCCGCTTCGCATGCGCGCGCCGTGCTGCAGCTGCTGGCCCGCCTCACCAAGAAGCACTCCCTAGCACAGAAGGTCCTGTCTTTCCTCCTTTCCTTAATCGCAAATGTCTTGCAGGCAAGGAGATGACTTGGAAGAGTCAAGTCGGCTCGAGAGTCCTGCCTTGGTTTGTGAGGTGAAGCATGTGAAAGTCTTCAGAGATGTATACAGACAGCAGAGGTCTTTCCTCAAGGCTTGGACAAGCATAGATCCCTCATATACGATACTATGTCTGCAAGCGAGCCATAGCAGGTTGTCCTCAGACCAGATTCCCGACTAGTCCCACACTCATGATTCCTTCATGCAATTTTCCATCAAAGCATTTTGAAAACTTGCAGGCCCTGGACGCCGGCATGCACCACCTGATCCTGGACATCCCCGGGTGCGCCATGCGGCCGGAGCACGCTGCCCACATCTGCGCCATCATGCGCCACCTCCTGGAGGACCCTGCCACCCTTCAGGCCGCCATGGAGGCCGAAATATGCAGCGCCCTCACACAAAAGGCCTCCAGGACCGGAGGTACCCCCCCTCACACCCCCCCCCCCT
>QAXI01000461.1:317865-330702 GCA_004335615.1 Chloroidium sp. JM
CCCCAAAATTTCCCCCTTGGCATCTCTTCCGGCGTCGTTTTCCTCATTCTAGTGCTTTGCATTGTGGAGGAGCATCTCTTCCGGCGTCGCTTTTCTCATTCCAGTGCTTTGCATTGTGAAGGGGGAGTAGCACATCCCTTCGTGTCCCTCCTACTTTGCTCGCTTTGTGTTCGCGCCATTTCAAAGCAGAGAGGGGAGCTGCGATATCCCAATGTGTCAAAGCATTCGACTGGTCGGCCACTCCAGGCTTGACATCTTCTTTCCAAGAAGATCAAAGGCCAAAGGTGGACAGATGCTTTTCCTTCAAGGGTGGAATGGTCCACAGCTTCTTCAGCCTTGACCTGTGTGCAGAGCCTGCTCACGGGGAGAGCCAGCCCCTGAAGACGTTCCTGACCCACATGGCCGTCATCATCGGGCGCGACCCCTCCGTGTTCTTCGAGGCCCTCATGGCCACCTGCTGTGTCACACGCACCGCCGGTCGACCCACCATCCACCTGAAAGCCCCCTCCAAGGTTTGCATGTGCCGCTTCCCTGTCACCTCCCTCGTGTTTCGTTTTATGTCAATTTTGTGAGACGTCAGAAGGTCTGAATCAAACTCAGGACTGTTTAGCTTGATTGACACAGCTGAATCCTTATTTTATGTCCCGCACAGCAAGTTGAGTATGCAGTGAATTAGATCTTACACAGGAAGCAGTAGAGAGGATCCTGGCAGGGCATGATCAAGCTTAATTCAGAGACCCCCTTTCGTCTTCTCCTTACCAACCCCATTCTTCCCAAGTCACCCCTGCTTAATGGCCAGTCTGCCGTGTGCAGCCTGCCGCAAAGGATCCCAGCAAGCCAGGAGAGACGGGGAAGCAGGCGGAAGGTGCTGCCACCGGACAGGAGGCTGGGCCCTCAAATGCAGTCGCGGGCACCGGCGGAACTCCCTCCGGTGTCGCAGCTGCCAGGAGCAAGAGGAGGGCTTCTGGAGATCTGCGCACCCCCCACCCCAAAGCCAAGGAGGAGGCATCCAAGGTAATCTTCTTATACTATGTATTCATCAGATGAGATTACCTTTGCTTTCTGATGCCTCATTTCATCACTTCTGCAGGCAATGTTGGTGATCCCTTTCTATTCATCAGCTTCGTTGCACACAGGCATTCCCAATTCCATGAATCCTGTGGCGCTCTGGATCAGTGGAGAAAGGTGTAGTAGCTTCTTAATGAGCAGCAATTTTTGAAACATCCAGGGATTTGAGAGATGCACAAACCAAACTGGACCCTGAACATCCTGCAGGAAGCGTCTCAGAGGAGCACACTGAAAGGACCCAGGAAGACCATCCCTGCCAATTTTGTGGAGATCATAGACACGCTGGTGGACCGGGTGGCCGTCTACAAGGGCATCGCACTCAGCACCCTGCCCCCCAAGCCTGCAGGTGAGCATCTGGTGCCGAAAATGGAAGCAGAGGAGGAGACAAATTGTCAGATTTCACAGACGCTGACTGTAGGTTGGGTAAGATAGGTCTCCTTCTTGGATTGAGAGGCAAAGCAAACAATGCTTTTCGTCATTGAGGGAAGTGCGGAAGCGGTCGACCGCCAACAAGCTTGCAGAGACACACTGTCATGTTCTGGAAGCTGCCATTTCTAGCCTACAATGGCATTTCAATTGCTTCTGCAAACCTCACAAAACCATCAAGGAGCACAAGAGGAGCTGATCCTCCCAAATTTTACAGCAGCTCCAGCGCCAGCGCCAGAGGCAGGGTCTGCTTCCAACCCAGCCACACTTGCGCCGGCGGCAGCAGCAGGGCAGGCTCCAAGCGGGGATCTTGCATCCCAGATGCTAGCAGCTGGGCTTGTTGATCCTGCTGCCCCAGCACCTGCCACCTCCCAGGAGAGCGAGGTGCATTTCCTCTACTCCTGCTGCCGCTATCAGGCATCAACCATTCTCCAGATTGTCTGCTCCATAATGCGCAATATTCTGGATGGTCAGCGCAGCTACTGGGTTTGCAGCAGGCAAATGAGAATTACAAAGGGGTTCAGGGCAGGGAGCACTGCCAGGGAACAGGTGACTTGAGGCTAGGGCGGGCAACTCTGGTGTGAAGTGTTTGACCCATGAGGGCAGCCACTTTGGACCGGGGTAGGGTACGATGCATATCGCTCACACGTCAGATCCAATTCTCAATTTTTGAGGGACTGAGAATGGGGGAGCAGGTACTGTGAGGAGCATGCATATAAGTCGATGAAATGCGAAATTTTGAGGTAAAACAAGGTGTGAGCTATGCAGTCCCCCCAAATCCAAGTGCTGTGTTCAGGGGCTCAGCGCGGAGGAGCAGGCGGTCCTGGTGCAGTGCATCGCCCTCAAGATGCTTACGGACTTCACGCTGATGTACACGTCGGCGGTGGGTCTCGTGCTGCGGAGGGATGCGGACGCGGCCACCCGGGGTGGCAGCCCCCGCAGCAAGACCCCCCGCAAGGATGCGCCCAGGCAGACGGGGGTGCTGCTCAGGTGATTGCATTGCCTGACCTGTATTGTACAAATGAGGGGTGGCCATGAGAAACTGGCAACTCTGTAAGATGTTGAACACCACATGAGGTAGGAAATGACTACTTCAGAGAATGTTGTGCAGTGCAGCTAGCTGTACACATCCCATCTCATGTATAATTGTGCTGATCAGTCGGTTCAAAACCCCTCGTCCAATACGCTCCAATTCACGTGCTTTTTCCTCCCTGCAGTACCAAATTTTGCAAAGCAACTGTCAAATGAGTATACAAGATACTTCTGCCTACCGTGATTGCTGCATGCAGCCGTTCCCATCAAGTGTGAACACCACCTCCACTGCTCATAACCAACGTACTGCAGGTAAACATCATCAGGTCTTCTGTGACAAATCATCTTCAGGGTTTCCATTTCTTACCCAGCATTATTTCTGCAGGCACATCCTGATGGTGCACCTGGCGCATGACCCCGAGCCTGGGTGGGAGCTGCAGAGTCTGGCCCACCAGGCCTCCCACTTCCTGCTTGCAGTCAGCATCAGGTCTGTCTCCTCGTGCCGCCTTTCCGTGCTTTGTCTTCCCAGTGGACTTGCTTACAGGCACTTTTCCTCTAGAGCATGCCTCAACATTGATGAAAGATGGCCTGTATTGATTCATTTCTAGAATTTTATTGCATGGAGCAATGATGCAGTTGTGACAAATATATTTACACTCTTCAACATCAATTTGAAATTGAATGGCCATCTTAAATCGCAATTTGAGTGATGAAACGTTTGGCTCGCATAACATAGCCTTGTCTACTGCAGGTCGTCGGAGGGCAGGAGGAGGATTGTGGGCTGTGTGGTTGAGGGACTGGGAGGCACCCCAGACTCTCTGCCGGACAAGACCACCAAGCCGCCACTGCACAAGGTAAATAAACCTTTCGCTTGCATAGTATCCTTGTGATGCACACTGGTGAGTGCAAGGCTTGCAGGTCTTTGTGCATGGTCGTGCGGAGGTCTTCCATGTCTGAGAGGGCGAGCAAGAAAACATGGAAAATACACGCGGGGCGCTTCGTTTGAGGGGTGGGGGGGTGGGGGATCCGTGTGAGTTGATCTCCACAGCACACCTATCGCAATTCATATGCCACGCGCCTGACATACAGATAGAAATCCGCACTGCCAGGAGCTCGAAGATATTCTTACTGTCTTCCTCAGTGCCTCCCCCTGCATTCAGGGGCTGGACCTAGCAGGAGAAGAACCTCACCGTCTCTCATAATAAATCCAGTGACGTTGACTGCGTAGCATCTTTTCAAAGAAAACATCCCATGCAATCCGCAGGTGAAGGCCCTGGTGGAGCTGCTGACCAGCCTGATGTGCACAAGCCGGCCCAGCGGGGGCCGGCAGCCACCTACCCCCCTGCCCAGCAACTTTCACGAGATGATGCGTAGCATGGTGGACGCTGGGGTGCGCCGCGCTCTGCTGCAGGTGCTCAGGGGGCTGGACCTCAATCACCCCAAGGTGCGCACACCTCCCGCCCTTGCCCCTTTTTCTATAATTCAAAGGGGTAGGCTGCCATCAATTTGAGGTGCAGACGTCTTCTCGATTCCTGTGCACAGCTTGAAGAAGGCGAGCCGGAAACAAAAGGGAACAAAGTAATTTTGCCTTGGCGTCACCGCGTGACAGGCTAGAGCGCATGTCGTTCACGCAAACTTCTGTGCGCTCATGGCGGTCTGTGTCAACCCGTGGGAGCCTCGCTGACAGTTGTTCCTCCTTTTTTTTCTCTTTTTGCAGTCGCAATTGAGGTGAGCTGGGCAAAGGCTATCGGCTCTTCCCTGCTTGGAATGTAATGCATATGATTGGTGGAAGTATTCAACCCCTGAATCCATCCTGCCCTCCAGCAGAGTTGGGAAGCGCATTTCCACCACCTTGTTCTTGTTGCTATGTATCTGAAGGAAGAGCAACAACAGTCCTGATTCTGCAAACCATGCATGCCTCGCGTGTCAACTGTCGAAGGTACTGTTCTGACTCAGAGGAAAGACGAGGGGTGGGGAGGAAATGTCACGGAATCTTTTGGCGCTGACAGCTGTCCCAAAAATTGCTTCGCTGAACACTGCAGGCACCCCAGCTGATAAATATCATTTTGAAGCCGCTGGAGGTGCTGACGCGCTCCTTCCTGTGGAAGCAAAAGCCGGCCCCCTCCCCTGGCGCAGAAGGGCCCGCCCCTCCTGCAGAGTCAACGCAGGCGCCCTCTCAGGCGGCCGCCGATCCCCCAGCAGTGGCCACTGCCGCACCCACTGCCGCTCCTCGCACCGAGGTCTTTCTCCAGCCAGCCAATTTTGAAGTTTTCCTTGTCTTTGCATTTGGAGGGTGTCAGGGGGAGGGGTCACCCCCTTGTGGCCCCTTCATTGACCCTTTAGGAAGGACGGCATGCCTGGACACAATTGAGATCTGAAGGGCTCTTCAATGGAGCACCCTATTGTAGCAAACATGTATCCTCCAACAGCAAGGAGTACTGAAGAGAAGCAGCTTTTCAGTCACAGAGATAGAGCGCATATTATCAATCCAGCTTCCATCAAATCTTAGTCTTGTTGGAAGGAAAATTCAAGTTTTGACGCCAAGCAATGTGGAATTGCACCCAGGCAATACTCTAGAACCTGGCAAACTTCATTTCTGGCTACACACATCCCGCGGCTCCCCATACCTTGCTGATGCCAAAGCAAAACGCAGGGGCAGAGGCGCGAGGGCGGGGGCCATGATGAGTCGGAGGCTGGTCCAGACGCCCTGGCGGCCGCGCATGAGGCGATGGCCCAGTTCGAGAACGAGGAGTCCATGCCCCGCAACGCTCGGCAGCTGGAGGAGATGATGCACGCCATGATCGAGAACGCGTACGACGAGGAGATGGACGTGCGCTCCCAAGTTCACCCCTAACCCCCTCTTTTTCCTCACCTGCTCAACTCAGTTCTCTGCCATGCCACATTGAATTGACAAGGAAACACTCGTATGTGGGTTCAACTCCAATTTGCTCCATATAGGGTAGGTAAATCTCGTTTTTCCTATACTGCCGCTGGAAGGTTATGTTGGCGGTCCTCCTCCTGGTATAATCAAGAGATGATCTGTCGACATATCACTCAATATAAAGGCAAGCTCTGCTGTCAAATATAAGACAGATTTGCTGACAGCTGCCCTGCTTGCAGGACTACGATTCTGAGGGCTCTGGCGACATGGAGGAGGACATGGAAGAGGAGGACGATGACGAGATGGAGGGGGAGGGCATGAGCGACGAAGATGATGACGACCCCATGGAAAGCGGGGACAGCGGCGACGAGGATGACTTCTCGGAGTCCAGCAGCGAGGGGGACGACCACGACATCCATGCCGTATGCTTTCCCTTCCCCTCGCTGCATATCCCCCCCCTCCCCCCTTCCCCGCTCCCCCTGCCTTCCCTCGACACACTTCCCACTTTCCTGCTATTAGAGTCGTAAGCTGTCGCTTGTTTTCAAGGTGCCTTGTCTCTAGCAAGTTAATAGTAGATGCTCTGATTCCCAACATGAGAAGTGGTAGAGAATTGGGCTGTGATCAAAGAAGACCAGTCACAGATTCAATTCACCCAGCAGTCAAAATGTCCAGATTCCATTTAATCAATTTGGCAAGTTGCCAAGGATGAAATTGTCCTTTGCCGAGGTAGAGATGGGAGAGTTGGAGGCACAGCCCAGACTGCAGTGCAAGGTGCTTAGGGCATCTCTGCCGATGCAGGGGGGTGGGGAGGACCTGGACCACGAGAACGACGAGGAGGTGCAGGCCTTCATAGACGCCGAGGAGGAGGCCCTGAACGAGGAGGAGAGGCTGTTGATGGACGGCCCGGAGTTTGACCATGCGCTGCAGAACGCCTACCAGCAGGGCCTGGACGCCAACAACCCCGACGTCAACATCCCAGACGTGTGTATTTTGCCTCTACTGGATCAATTTCAAAGTCACTGAATCTAAGTTGGGAGCGGGAAGTGCAAGAGAGCAGGAGGGGTGGGGGTAGGGGAGGGGGGAGGGGGATCTGAGATGCATCCAAGACGCATCAAATTGCAAAGCATCTGCTGCTTTCCACCACCTCGCAGAATGGCATAGGGAGAATGGTCTCCTAATGCTCCATTTGGGAGGGTGAAGATCTGAGATATGGAAGGGAGCCGAGAGCATTGATTGGGACATCAGAAATTCGGGAGAATTGAGAGGTCATGAACAGAGACAGGTGGATGTGCAGGAGGGGTTGGAGGTGCATTTTGAGGACCCTGAGCAGTGGGAGGACGAGGAAGAGGAGGAGGAGGAGGAAGACGACATTATGGAGGAGGAGGACGAGGATGGCATCGACGACAGCGAGGGGTAGGGGTTCCTTCCCCTGCAGCAGATTTTGCTACCTTTCACTTCATGCTTACCAGCTGTGGATCTGCCAAGTGCTTTGCGTCTTATCTGTAGCTCTCAAACCCATAAACTCTAGAAACTCTCATTGCTTATCCTGAAATGCCAAATCTAAAACTGCAGAAAGGTGCTTCAAATTCCACCATGAGGCTTCCGAGGGGTTCAAAGAAATCTGTTCAGCAAGCAAGACTCGTGTCCAAAGAGCAGTGCTGGGTGACGGGGCTGTTTCTTATAGTGGCACTGATACATCGAATCAATCATGGACGTTTGCAGGCTGGAGATGGCTGACATGCCGGGTCACGAGATTGACATCGACCTGCACTTCGACCTGCCCCAGGCCATGGGCGGAGGGCGTGCCATGGGAGGATTCGGAGGTATTGGGGGCGCCGCAACCGCTGCCATGCCCACCCAGGTCCCTGTCCTTGCCCACCACCTCATTCGCTGGCTCAGATCACTGCCCTACAGAGTTTCTCTAGGGTCCAAAAGGGGACGCACGAAAGGAGGGGGGGCGGGGGTTGCAGCAGACAATCGATGGTTGAAATCGCTACTTGTTGCTATTGTACAAGATACAAATTGTTGAGCTGCAGAATGTGGATCTGCAAGTGAGTATGTGTCGTGGCAAAGAGCTTGATATTTCTTGGCATCTGCTTGACCTGGTTGCGCGGACTTGAGACTGAGGAGTCTTTGCTGTTGATTTCAGGCAATGATTGAGGAGCTGTTCAGCACACTGGGAAGGGCAGGTGGTGCCGGCATCCACTTCGACCCCCGAAGGTATCGCGTGATTGCGCAGGGGCAGCCGGGAGGGGGTGGACCACCCAGGGCCAGGCGTCCCGCCCAGCACTCGTGAGCCATCCTTCTGTTCTGTGGGGTTGCATGGCTTTTTTGAACGCCTGCCTGGGCGACTGTTCACACTCTGATATCCTTGTTCAGCAGACAAAGTGGGAAATAATTTAAACGGCAAACGTATGCTTTGGAGGCAGTTTTCCCCTCCCACAGGGATACAGCAATCCTGAAAATCGCATGTTCCACTCCCCACATTCCCCCGCAAAATCCCATTACATATTCCCTGCTTGGTTCTTGGTCCATAGCACAACCGTCACCTGGACCCTCTCAAGCCACCAACCTTGTCTGTCAAAGGCCTCTCAAACAGTGTTGAAGCATTGCAGACATATGCCTGGATCGTTGGCCCTATGCCTGCAGGCTGTTGCAGCGTCCGGAGGCTCCCAGCCCTGCCATGGCTGCCGCCGTCCCCACGCAACGAGAGCTGCACCCCATGGCCACCGCGCTCATGAACCAGCTGCAGATCCGCAGGGGGCAACTGGGCATGCTTGCTGAAAGGGTGAGCCATTGAGTCCTGACATCTATTGAAGTGATCAATCAGATGTGGAAAGTTGGCGAAGGAAGATGTGCTTCAAGCACTGCCTATGTGATGGGGTCCTCCTTCAGCATCGCTCTGCAGCATTGCGTATCGCATTTTCAGTCCACTCTTCCAGCTTGAGGGTCCGGTTGACCTCACACAACAGCTCCTCTCATGCAGCAGCGAAACTCACCACCAAGCGCTCTTTCATCGCAGGGCGGCACCTACCAGCTGTTCGACAGACAAGGCGGGAGGCTCATGCCCGCGGGTGAGGCACCCCCAGGTGGTCAACCCCCGGGCGCTGCTGGGGTGCAGGGCACCAACCCTATCCTAACGTCCTCCATCGAGCTGCTGATGGGGACTGGGGGGTCGGGGTCTTCCAGCCGAGTGGAGTCCAGGCTGGCGAATTGGAGCGACGATGGACTGCCACCGGCGGGATCGGCCGGGGAGGTTCCGGGGCTGGTCGCAGGTGGGGCTTTCATCTCACACTATGCCAGGCAGGCGTATTGCCTATCTTTCAAGAAAGGAACATGAACAGGCCCTCAAGAAACCAATGAGGCTGGGAATGCTCCTTCCAATCGTAGCTGGTGTTCAAAATACAGACGGTGCTTGTACATGTATCTGCTTTTTCCTGCTTCCTCTGAACTGCCTTTGGGAAGTGGGCGTGTCAGAGC
Organism: Chloroidium sp. JM; assembly: GCA_004335615.1. NCBI lineage: Eukaryota > Viridiplantae > Chlorophyta > Trebouxiophyceae > Watanabeales > Watanabeaceae > Chloroidium > Chloroidium sp. JM. The sequence continues at coordinate 326,753 of QAXI01000461.1, forward strand.
AGGAATTTAGATGGAAAATCTGAGAATAGGTTTGGGCAGGTTAATCATCAGACATCTTGGGGGCCTGGATCAACACTGTTGAGGCTGGGGCTGCCACCTCTTTAAGAACGCTACTTCCAATCAGAATGAGTGGCAGGAGCATGGGCAGGCGTGCTTTATACTGGGTCTCAAGCCCAGGAGAGACTCTTCGCGAGAATTGGAGATCATCAACAGAAAAATGGACGATTGTCAGGGATGGATGCCGAATCGCTTCCAGGCACTTTGGAGCAGCAGCTGGCCAATATCCTGGCCGCCGACCCACCAGCAGCGGCGGAAGGTGCAGCCACGACAGGGGCTGCTGCACCCGCGGCTCAGGAAGCTGGACTGATGGGCAGCATGACGACGGTGGGGAATGCAGCTGACGCTCTCAGATCCGCCATCAACAACCTCACGGCAGCCATCCAGAATCGGCCATCCTCCAGGCTCCAGGTGCAGGATCTTTCTGGCCCAACTCATGGAATAAAAATGAATCCAATCTCCAAGATATCTTTTGGAAAAGTTAACTAAGAAGAAGAAGAATGATATCCTCTTCTGGATATTGTAAATGATATTTTCTCCTGGATATTGTAAAAGCTGGCTCAGGTTGTTGTATCATAAAAACAGGAAAACAACCAAAACGACAGAGTGTCGTGCTCGGAGAGGTTCGAACTCTCGCGTGGTTTCCCACACCACCTTAGCAAGGTGGCACCTTAACCACTCGGTCACGAACACTGTGTGCAAGTCTCGTATTTTTCCGGCTATATCACCCGTCCTAAGCGAGAAGCGAAGGGCTCAACCTTGTATGCGTCTTGTGATCGCGCCTATTCTAAACACTCCGATGTACCAGACCATGCATGCGAGCGGAAAGGGTCCCCATTGTGATCAACCATTCTGGCCTGCAGGAAGCGGCTCCGGCAGCAGAGGCTGAACCACCGCAGCAGCAAGCCCCCACCCCAATGGAAACGGAGTCACAGCCGGCCCAGGAACAGCCTGCTGCGGCTCGGCCTTCTGCAACCACTGATCAGGGGCTGGGTGCTTCTGACCAAGCCACCGCCGGTGCAGCAGAACCAGCGGTGGGTCTCCTCAACTGAGCCATCTTTGGTGGTGATATGCACATGGGGTGCTTCAATGTATTCAAGCAAATGAGAATGCTGATTGCACTTCATGCTATCAAAATCTGTTATTTGCGTGATGCAGTCAATCCCTTCGAAAACTGCAGCAAAGTGAGAGCTCCATTGGCTTCTCCTGCTTAACATTGTCCACACTTCCACCTCAGGCTGGCTCACTAATCGTATTCACCTCTTTCCTGCTCTTTCAGAGCCTGCATACCCTGCACATCAATCATTGCCAACATAAGAGGTTGAGATGGGATTGAGAACAGTGAGGTGAAAGAGATCGTGGATATGCAGCAGCCGGAGGGGGATGGAGACCAGGAGATGGCCGATGCGGGACCCCCGGAAGCCCCACAAGGAGGTGGCAGCGAGGAGCCTGTACGGGCGGAAGACATCGAGATGGGTGGCCTGTTGGACGAGATGGACGAATCCTTCTTGGACGCCCTACCGCCAAACCTGCGGGAGGTGTGCGAATGACCCTCACCAATCAAGATGCACCCAAACGACGAACAATTTGGTGTTGTTAATCGCCACATTCTCCAGGTTGAGCCCCAGGGCTTGTCCAAGGGAGGGCGCCTCATATCTGTTACATTTCATGGGCTGACCAGCTCCATGGCTGCTCAGGAGATGCGTTTGGCTCGCCAGCAAGCGCTTGACGAGCGCGGTGCACCCAGCGGGGATGCTGTGGATGCAAGCACAGCTGCTGGGGCTTCGGAGAGTGCTGCAGAAGCTGCCGCACCAGCTGCGCCGCCACAGCCAGACGCAGCACGCGCCTCTGAGCCCGCAAGTGAGTGTTGTAATTTCCAATTCCGCGCCTGTGCGATTGAACGATATATGGCCTTTTGGTAGTATGCAAAGCCCATCATAAGCTTGTACATCGCGAATAGTTCTATGCTGAATGCAATTTTGGCAAGCCATTTGGGCAAGCATCCTGCCAATTGCTGCCAAAGTGCATGCCAAGATCTGTAGCACTCAGTACTTTGAGATGCCATCACACTACCCACATCATTGACTAGGGCTCACCCTTTGACCTTTCACACCTGACCACAGAATAATGGAAAATCCAAAGCTTGAAGTTTGAGCGTGGGCGACAATTGAGTTCTTCTAATACCTTTCTCTTTGCATGTGACCTGGTCCCTTGACTGCAACCAGCTGAATCACTCCTGGGTTGCAGGTGGTGCTGGGGCCACTGGGGAAGGGGCACAGGAAGCGGCGCCGCCGGACGATATGGACGGCATTGATCCTGAGTTCATTGCTGCCCTGCCACCAGACTTGCAGGCTGAGGTCCTGGAACAGCAGAGGAGGGACAGGAGGCTGCGAGACGCCGCTGCCAGGCGAGAGCAGGCACAGCGCCAGGTCTGATTTTTCTTTAAGAAAATGTACCCACAGAATGCAGCCTCTGGAGGATCGCTGTGTTGATGTTTGCCCTGGGATCAGGTCAAAAGGGAATTCACTTTTGAGGGATTGGATGGCCAAACTCCCTTTGGCTGGTAACATCTTGGCTTCGGCACAACCCTCTCACAAATCCTGGATGCTCTCCAGAGCCATCAGATCACCGACCATCATGAGCAGACACCAAGAGCTTTGGGACGTGTGCAGGAAGGGGGGGTCGCGGCTACAGCAGCGGGCCCTGCGGACATGGACTTTGCAACGATGCTGGCCACGTTCCCGGCTGAGGTGCGGGAGGAGGTGCTGCTGACCTCGGACGAGAGCATGCTGTCTTCCCTGACCCCTGCCCTGCTTGCCGAGGCCCAGGTACCGAACTTTCTTGCACAGGCTGCTTTGGAATTGCAGTTTATGGGTGGTTTGTGCAACGGCATAAGTTTATTACGAGTCTGGGGGTTTTCTTTGGACTGGGGACTTCTAGCGTTTGGAAAGGTCAAGCAGAGGTTAAGATACAACGATACAAAACAAAGGGACCTCCAAATCATAGCATTTGCGAGGTGTACACTGTATGTTGGTCAGAACCGCTATGGGCGAGCCAAGCTCTAATCCACTGTGATCAGCTGGGTTACTACTGGGGAACGGAAGCACAGATCGCAGGGCTACCTGGTGGATTCGAGCAACATGAGAATAACGGGAATGCCTGAGACCAATGCTTGGAAACATCTGCCTCAACATGGTGCATTCTCAGAAGGCTGTTCTCTGAGCCCGCTGAAAACTTGCAGGCCCTGCGGGAACGGGCCATGAGACACACCCGCGGGCTGCCAGGGGTGGGTGCCCCAGGGGCTTCCTTGGCACGTAGCATGATGGCGCAGCAGGACGAGGCAGCCGAAATCTACCAGCACATCCGGCGGGGGCCCTACGGTCAGCCTTTTGCTCTTTTTGACGACCCCAGTCTAGCACACGCTTCTTCCTTTTTCACCATGCAGATCTGTGCACCTCTTGGTGGCTATACAACAATGTTTAAATACCTGAAGAGGACCATGCAGATGTCAGTGGTTGCCCCAAATGGGAGATGTTCTCCCAGTGGATGGCAAGTCAGTTTTAAACAGGCTAGAACGCAAAGATAGCGGCTCAAGTTTGCACCTTCAATCCTCCCTCATAACAACAACATGCATTGCCCCTCTTTGGTAACTTAAAAAGGGGAGTCGAGTGATTGATCTCAGAAGGAGTCACCCTATGGACCAACAAAGATTGACTTGTGAGGTTGTGCAGGAGGCGGAGGCCTGCGGGAGCGATTGCGCACGGCCTACCCTGACACCTTCGGAGGCCGGCTGTCCGACGCAGATGACCTCAAAGACGAAGTGGATGGGCCAGCGCCGGTTTGCTGCCACACACCCCCCCCCCCCTCCCCCCTTGACTTCCCCTTTTCCCTTT
>QAXI01000461.1:331570-376134 GCA_004335615.1 Chloroidium sp. JM
CCCCCCCCGTCCCCTTCTCCCCCTTCCCCTCAAAAATTCATCTAATCAGTGGGACATCATCTGCCAAGCTTAGTGCAGGTGAAGGAGGATGTACTGCTCATTAGAACGTCAGAATTATACATTTCTGGATTTCTCACTCGGACCACCCACCCCGGTCAGCATGCCTCAGTCACACAAAATGAACGACACTGGGTCACAGAATGTTTCACCCCTCAGTTGATCCAAAGGGGAGATGCAGATCCTGCTATCATCCACCATGGGTTGATCCTGGTATAGCTGGTAAGTTCAGAAATTTAAAGATGGTCGGACCCCGATAACACTGCTGAGGGTTGAACCTTGTCTTGCAGATTGAGGAGGAGGACGTGGAGGTGTTGGTCAACCTGATGCGCACGCCCCAGATGATGACCAAGCAGATGCTGCAACGGGTGTTCACCAACCTTTGCGGTCACCACGTCACGCGCGCCACGTCCCTGGTGCTGCTCATGCGAGACCTGCACCCCGCAGTGGTCGACCGGGAGACCGCGGAGGAGAAGGGTGGGTCTCTGCTGCATGGGTTTGAGATCTTCGGTAGGGGCGGTCGTTAATGGGAGGTGGCTGGCGGATTCTATTTCTCCTTGAGCGAGGGAAGGGGCCTGTCTGAATGTTTGAGAAAGGGAAAAGGGGAAGTCAAGGGGGGAGGGGGGGGGGGGGGGGGTGTTTGTGCTGAGTACTGCGGCCAGTGAGAGGTGGAGAGAGAGAATTATCTTCTCTAGCTCCTGTGCAAGAGCCCACTACAGGCAATGGAAAATGCTGTTGCTTAAATGCCTGGATTCGAATCAGGTTCTCTCCCTTTACTACCTCGACAGCCCCTTGCCAATCTCCCTTGGCCAAAATGTCTGAGATTTGAGTCTTGCTGGCGCCGCACAGGGCTGAACGACTACCTGCCAACGACCGCCTCCAAGCGCTTCCTGGACCTGCTGGTGCACTTGGCACGTTACAAGACCCGGGTGGCCCTCGAACTGGTGCCCCTGCTCATCCCGCTGCCAGCTGTTCCGGTGTGCACTTCCGACCTCACAACTGCGAAGCTCATTCACACAATGCCATGATCCTTGAATGGGTCAATCTCATCATTTTGACTAGCACAGCAGAGGTTCACAGGATCTCTGCAGCGGCTGGTAGGCCCTGACATTGCCAGAGTCTACCTTCCTCAGCCCCTCGATGGTAATCCTGTGAGGGTGCAGGACCTGAAGGGCAAGGCGCCGGCCAACCGCGAGCAGCAGGAAACCCCGGCCTTCCGCATCCTCTTCACTCTGCTACGCAGCCAGTTGTGCCAGCGCAGCAACAGCCACCTGGTCAGTCTCCACCCCTCTCCCCAAGATGTCTCCCCTTCCCTCCGCTGCAAGCCTTTTGGACAATAATGGTGCAAGGGTCTGTGTATCTAAACCGTGTACGGCCCTCCATGTTTTCTGTTGTTCTGTGGGTAAGGGAGAGACAAACAGTGGAGAAAAGAGCCAGACATGTCTTTACTACAGATTTTGCACAGGTGCTGGCCCTGCACCTGCTGGAGATCGTGCTGTCCGCTTCCAAGGGGTCCAGGCCGCGCCCTGCAGCCACAGCTGCTGCGGCAGAGCTGCCGCCTGTGATGGAGGGAGAGGAGGAGGGTGCCCCCAGCCCCAGCCCCGTCCCCTCCGCCCCGCCCGCTGACACCAACATGGACGGCAAGCCCTTCTTTAACTACCTTTTTCTCAACCTCTCTAGCTGTCCTTGCTGTGCCTTCGAAGGACACGCAATGTGTTGTTGAGGATCCGTGGATATCAAGCTTGGAAAAAACAAGCAGGGTTGCTTCCCACATCCAAAAGGAGTTCAGGTCTACCGAGAAAGCAGGAAAAGGAGCACCGTGTCCAAGAATTCCCTTATCATCATCCGACTTGCATCAGTACAATAAACTTTATCCAAGAGCCGATTGTTTACCTGGGATTTGAACCAAAGCAAGGTCCTCGAATGTTGTGACACTTGCGACATCGTGCATTTGGCAGATGACATACAGTGTATTGAACTGTGACTTGAATATTACCCTCCAGTGTTTGAGCTGTTTAGCTTGTCGCTTTGAGCGCGTTGTGCCCAAAATCCACGGACCTTCCTGGACATCAATGGCAATTACCGAGAATGTTTACGGTTATTGTACAAATATGGAATGCTTGGAAATGTGCAGGCGGAGCCAGTGGTCCCTCCAGCAGCTCGGCGGCTGCCACGGAGCAGCCTGGCCCCAGCGGCAGCAGCATCCCCAGCCCCGAGGCGGACCGCCGCGCAAGGGAGGCGCTGGAAGCCATCCAGCAGCTGCCTGCCGACAATGTGGCAGAGGTGGGCTGCCTGTTAGACTTCCAGCTAACGTTGATGCCTCACAATCACATCCCATTGCCTCTCCCTTGCTTTCGCCTCCGCCTTCTGCAAGATCACCATTTGTCTGAGAGGGCAGCGTGCCTGTTTACACAGAAGATCAGCAAAAGGCCATTGGCGAATGCAGAAAAGATTGCCCTTTGGCCAAATTGCGTCCGTCTAGAGCCAGCCACAAGCATGAGTCATGCCAGAAGGATTGCCATCCTACGATAGGGAACTCAAATATCACATCTCCCATCCAATCGATCGACTGAAGGCGTCCATGATTCACTCCAGGTGGCGCACATTATGGGCAAGCCGAAGCTGTCGGAGCTGGCCAGCACAAGGACAGCCTCAGTGGCACGCCTGCTGGTGGAGTGCGCACCCAACCACAGGGACGCCCTGCTCATCGCCCTGGACCAGGAGCTGGACAGGTTGGCATCCCATTTGCATCTTCACGAAAAATCAGTGACTTCTAGCAGGAGAATGCTCTGTGGGCAGGCTTGGGGTATGAGCCCGGGTTGACTCCATGAGGGAGATGTGATTAGATGCCCGGCAGCAAGCTATGCTGCTACAGGATTCATGTGGGATGTTGAGAAGGGATTGATCATTGATGATCGTCGATCAGGGAGCGTGGGAGGATGGGTGGGGGATCTAACGTTGGGCATATGCAGTCTCTTTAGAAATAGAAGGGAATATCAAAGGGTGACTGCAATCGCAGGAAAGCAATCTTGCAGATCTTTTGTCTGATTCAAGGGGGCAAGCATCCCTGCTGGACAATTTCGTGTGCTTTTGCAAAGCCCAGAATTGGAAAGCCTCACTCTATACACATCATGGCCAAGCTGTCAGCAATGAACTGCTGAGAAAATTTCGCAATACGTCTTCAGGTGTGGTCAGGAGGCAGCCAAGGAGCTGCAGGTGCTGGCCAGCGACCCCTTCAACAGCCGGGCCGCCCAGGTGGGGCTGCCGGTGCTGCGTCTGCTGCGCACCCTCACCGCCACGTGCAAGGCGACAAACGACCAGGTGCGCCTGCCTAGCCAGGAGTGCCTCACAAAACAGCAGGGGGATCCTTGACGAGGATTTGCCAATTGCATGGATGACGGAGTGCTTTGCTGCAATATTAAAATGGAAGGCATGGTGGAGTTTCCTCTTTGCTAAGATGAGGCAAAAGTAGGCATCCGGAGATGGATGCAGGTCTGGAAAAGCTCATCCCAATTGCAAGAAATGCACCCTCCCAGGCTTGATCCCGGGCAAAGCTGATGCACAGCCCGCTTCTCAATGCACTTCGTGGCGCTGTGTGGATAATGGATCAATAGGCCCATTGAGATGGGTCATGCCAGCCACAGAGCCTCCTTGTGGATCATGAGAATGACACGCAGGCCCTGACGGAGAAGCAGAAGGCGGCCCTCGACAGCTGCGCCGCCAGGCTGGAGCCCCTGTGGGTCACCCTGAGCCAGTGCATCAGCAGAATCGAGGAGGGGCTGGGCCAGCAGACGCCGCACCAGGAGCAGGCACACCTGCTGCCGCCGGAAGCCGCCCAGGTGCGCTGCTTTTCAGTTCCTACCTTATTGATGTTTAGGCTGCGATTCAAGCCGCTTGTCTGGGGTGGCTGGTGCTGCCTAAAATTAAATTTTCTAGAGAGGACAGAGTGGGGAAGATACAATGTCATCATTGCTCTTGTTCTTCGCAGTGTGGATGAGCACCATAATCATAGTTGCAAATGCTTGACGTATGCAGGCATTTCTGATATCCCTTCAAGCAAGTCTCACATGCAACTTTCCCGCAAGTAAAGGCCATAACCCTCCTTGACAACACCAGTGGCCGCTAAAGCCAGGTCTCTGTCACAGGTGTTGCCGTTCGTGGAGGCCTTCTTTGTGCTGTGCGATGCACGGACCTCCCACCTGCCCCAGCCAGAACCCGGGTTGCTCAGGGCGACATCCTCCGACCTGGCCCGCACGAGCTCTGGCGCCTCGGCATCTGCCTCCTTCCCCACGGCCGGCCTGCTGACGCCCGCGCCTTCCGGTCAGCTTCCGCAGCAGCAGCGTGCCGTGCTGGACGCACACCTGCCCTTCCTCAGGTCTTGCGCTCTCCTGAACCACAGCATTGCAACCTGGTGACAAATGACCTGAATCGCTGCCTCTCCGTCTAGACACATATTATTCATCTTCTCTATTTCTTCCCTACTTCTACCCTTCAACTGAAAGGGCTTCTGTCCCATCATCCGTTGTTGCACACTGGTGTAGGACAACAATTCTTAACCATCCAACCCTGCACTCAGGTTTGCGGAGACGCACCGCAAGCTGCTGAACGCGCTGCTGAGGCAGCACAGCAACCTGCTGGAGGGCAGCCTGGCCCCCCTGCTGCGCACGACGCGCCTGCTGGACTTCGACAACAAGCGCGCCTACTTCCGCAGCCGCGTGCGCACCAGCGGCGGGGAGCGGCACTACAACACGCTGCGCATCAACGTCAGGCGGGAGCACGTCTTTGAGGACTCCTTCCACCAGCTGCGCATCAGGTCGGGTGTCTGTGCATTGCCGGAGGTTGGTCTTGCAAGGGGCAAAATGTCAATTTTCTTGATTGAGGAGGTGTGGGGCACACGGCAATTTCAAGTTGCAAAGTGTGAAGAGTTAACCGTCTGCAAGCGTATGCTGATTGATTTGGCCATTGGGTGTCTTTGGGCTGCAGTGTCTGCTGATTTTTTTGGCTGTTATATTCCTTATAATGACAGACAGCATCCCCCTTGCAATCTTCCCTGGGACCTCTGAGCTGTGACAGCTCTGAACTGGCACAAGGATCTGAGGCCAGCTCTGTTGCAGGTCCCCTGAGGAGATGAGGGCCAAGATGTCGGTGCACTTCCAGGGCGAGGAGGGTATTGATGCTGGTGGCGTGTCAAGGGAATGGTACCAGGTAATCCAACCATCCTGCCTCGACGGAAATTGCCTCTTCAATTTTTGGCACGTTTGCCCAGAGTGTTGTCAAGATTGTCTCCCCCACTTTTCCCTCCTTCCCCGGTTCTCAGGGCAAAGACATTTCACTCTTCTTCTTCGTACAAGAAGGTCTCCGTGCATCTTACTGACATGCTCTTCCGCATCCTGAGGCCAACCCACCCTCCCTGCTACTGCAGGTGATGGCCCGGGAGATGTTCAATCCCAACTTCAGCCTGTTCGTGCCCGTGCCCGAGGGCGGCACCACCTTCCAGCCCAACCCCAACAGCATCGTCCAGAACGACGAGGCGCGCGGGACCAACCACCTGGACTTCTTCAAGTTCGTGGGCCGCATCGTGGGCAAGGCGCTGTACGACGGCATGTTCGTGGACGCCTACTTCACGCGCTCTCTGTACAAGCACATGCTGGTCCAGCCCCTGACCTACCTGGTGCGTCCCCTCCGTGCTGCTGATTTCCTCTTGCCTGTGACTGATTGACTGACCAGATACAGTGCAAGACAAGGGCTGCAAGGATGGTATGCCCCCTCGGCTGCAATTGTGTTGTCACTCCCAACGGTGCTGCTAACCCATGAAGGATCAGTCAAGCTTGCCTTGAGGACAGCCACTGCAACAGCTGGACAGTATATCTCTCCGGCTCCACCCTGATTGCCAAGCAATTTTTTCCTATTCCATGATTGTTTGGCAGTCGAAGAATATGCAGGCCAGGAAGTTGAGACAGGGTGTTCTTGAAAACAGGACATTGAGGGCGTGGACCCCAGCTACTTCAAGACGCTGCAGTGGATGCTGGAGAACGACATCACCGACGTGCTGGACCTCAACTTCACCGAGGAGGTGGACTACTTCGGCCGCATGGAGGTCAAGGAGCTCAAGCTGGGGGGCAAAGACATCAAGGTACGCTATTCTGTCATCGGCATTCATCTTGAACCCTGGCTTCATGCCAAATGTCTGCTAGTGTCAGTGCAGCTCATTTGCTGAAGTTGAGGGCTATGCTGAAGGTATTTTGGGGACTGCAAAGCATCAATGGGCCAGAGCAGTAGCAGTCTAATCGTAGCCAGCCATGCGAAAGTATCCAGCCTTGGCTTGGGCAGCTGTATTCACGGGCTCCCTTGGAACAGGTTACGGAGGGCAACAAGCGGGAGTACATCAACCTCAAGGCGCAGCACTACATGACGACCGCAATCAAGGCGCAGCTGCAGGCCTTCCTGCAGGGCTTCTGGGACCTCATCCCCCAGGCACCTTCCTTATTTCCCTTTCGTTACAAAGCCCAATGACTGCTTGCTTACATCTGGCCGCTTCTCCATGTGCATCATGCACAATTCCGAGGAGTTCTGTGATGATAACTTCTCGTGCGCCTGACTTGTGCTGCTTACAAGTGTTCAGGACACTCGTACTGGCCCTCTCATGCAAGAGGGCCTTCACATCTGCGGAAAGCAATATCACATCCCTGATGACGGCCCCTCCTCCCCTCCTCCCACACACCTAGGAGCCAACCAGAACACCACCAAAACACCCTGTTCTTCTTCCACAGGACCTGGTGAAGATCTTCAACGACCGAGAGCTGGAGCTGCTCATCAGCGGGCTGCCTGAGATCGACATCGACGACCTCAAGGCCAACACGGAGTACGCGGGATACAGCGCTGCCTCCAAGGCCATCCAGTGGTTCTGGCAGGTGGTCAGGGAGCTGGACAAGCAGGACCTGGCGCTGCTGGTGCAGTTCGTCACCGGCACCTCCAAGGTGCCGCTGGAGGGCTTCTCCGCGCTGCAGGTCTGCTTCTTTGGCTTCCTGTCCTGGGGTCGAGATGATAGAAGGGGGTTTGTGTGTCAACAAACAACAGGGGTGGGCCAATCAACATGCAGGGAGAGTGGCTGAGGGAGAGACAATGGAGCTGTGAAACACCTCCAGCCTTGTTGACTCACCAATCACTCAGGACCGTCTTGGACATTTGTTAGAAGAGAGTGAACTCATGCTTGCCACCTGCAGGGCACGTCAGGGCCCCAGAAGTTCCAGATCCACCGGGCGTACGGGGCGCAGGACCGCCTGCCCAGCTCGCACACCTGCTTCAACCAGTTAGACCTGATAGAGTACGACACCATAGACATACTGAGGGCACAGCTGCTCACTGCCATTCGTGAGGGCTCTGAAGGCTTTGGATTTGGCTAGGGTCAGAGGGCAGGACGCTTTGGACTCTGCCGTTCTGTTTTTGATTTGCACTGTCTTGTTGGTGGCCCTTCTGCACACTCTTCAGGCAGGGTGGTGTGACGTGTATCATCTGTAGAAGTAGAGAACCGCCAGTAGGCAAGCTTGTAATGTGCTTTCTCTAGATCAGATCTGCAATGTGCAGTCCTTTCTCTGAAGCATTTTCAATTTCTATGGAAAAGGAGGGGCTCTTCCCCTTTCATGATCACAGCAGGTTTTGCATTGGTTTCGCTTATCGGAAAGGACAAGGTCGCAGCATCGCACTTTGCATGTTTCTTCATGATCAAGAGGTGAAAGGAAGGAACTTGACGGAGAGCGAGCGGTGGTGATCGGTTGGTGAGCGCGGTAAGATTTCTTGCACTGATCAGCTAACTCCCCTTAAGAGTTAGGGAGAACGTCTTCTGTGGCAGAAGGAGAACGGGGCACGTGTACACATGTGGCAATCGGCTTAGGCGCATCACAGTGATCACAGAAGACAATGAAAAGAATCTACTTTCCATACCCTGGACAGCTGTGCACTTTTGCACTGCTTTACAGGCATCCTGGGATGGCACCTGGCCTGTGCTGCAAAGTCTCCCTTCTTTTCTGCCTGCTGGCTGCCATTCCAGGAGCCACTGCTGATGAAGGCTGGGAGCCTGAGTCTGCACCACGCATCTGGGTGTACTCCCTTGTGGCATGCGACTACAATGGGCACATCATGCTGGAGCATTTTCTCACACACTACAGAGTGCTTGGCGTCGAAGACGACTCCTTCCGTTTCGACTTGCTGCATGACCCAGCGGAGCCTGATGATGGTCTCAAGGTGCACCTGTCCTACCTTTCAGCTGTTGGAAGCCCTGTGCTGCTTTACGTACATGACATTGCTCGAGCAGGGTTTTGCTGAGGGAGGTAGCATGTGGGAGTAGTGGGAGGCAGCTACAGACAGACTCTCTTGCTGAGGTTGCTGAGAATCAGAAACAGCCAACACATACATGTGCAGGCGGCAGTTGGGCTGCTGGGGAGTCTGGGCCTGACCTTCACTGTGGTGGCCAAGCCCTACACTCCTGCCTTGCAAGACATAACGATGATGGAAACCCTAGATCGCTGCAACATCCCGCCACTGGATTGGGTACTGACTCCTCTCTGCTGTGCCAAATTGGGGAGATTTCTTCTTGATCATCGTGAGTGTTTTTGGCTGAGATTGCCAAGTCCTGTTGACGATGATGTGTAGTGTTTGCCTACTCACCCTTCCCTCCTGATACCGTTTCTGGCTGCAGGTGATCGTTGCTGACACTGACGAGCTGTACACATATGGCACTGCGACCTTGAAGGAAGCGATTGCACAGATGGAGGCAGATGGTGCCACCTATGCCCTGGGAGAAATGCTGGATCACGTTTCCAGGAATGGAAGCATAATCGAGCTCAAGGTGCCCGAATACAAATGCCTTGGAGAGGCACATTGCTTTGAAAGTTGTCAGATCCTGAGCAGTCCAAAGACAGCTCTGGGAAACGAGGGTGACATATGTCTCTGTTTGCAGCACTTGCCCTCGCTGTGGGAGCAATACCCGATGGTCTGCCCTGTGACTGGTGAGGTGGGCAAAGGTCTGCCAGCAAAGGTCACAATCCATAGAGGCTTCCTCAGGTATGCTTCCTGCCAGCTCCACTATTTGTCAAATTGATCAGGGCATCCCTGAGATATGGTGACTGATTTGCAAAGAAGAGAGTGCTTCGATACAGCACCAAAGGGTGAGACGAGATGTTGCAGGGTGGGGGCAGGCCATCATCACATAGTCGAGCCTGAACTCTCCAAAGCCTACTTCGGCAAGCACTGCTGGGGGTTCCAGTGCGAGGTCGTGATGAAGCAGTACAAGCAGCGATCAACGGTGGATCTGTACAGGAGGACACCTTACCACAGGTATTCCTGTTGCATTTGTTTAGATTTTTGCTTCCTCAACTTTTAAAGAGGCGCAGCTCTCCAGCAAAATAGCTCATAGATGTTGTGCTAATGCAGATACAGTCAAAGATACATGACCTCTCGAAAGATGCGACAGACACAGGGAGAGATGGCGACAGGCGTGCCCTGGACTGCCAAAGTCTGGAGCAAATGGAGCAAAGTTCATCACTACAAATGGCATGCAGTTGAGCCCCCTTGCCTCAATTCTCAAAATCTGATGCAATTGAGTAAATCTACGAGTCCACATAGGGTTTGAACTGAGACTTCAGGAGCAGATGGTTCAGGGACCCTTTGACGTGCAGGGACCCTCAAGAACCTGTACCAGAGGACTGTGCGAGACAACGGCAATTGCGTCCTTGGGGTGAACGAGGACACCTGCACGCCCAACTTCCAGTTCTGGCAGGAGGTGGCTAGGCAGTACGTGGCAGTCTCCTCTGGGGGGTTCAACATCACCAAGCTGGGCTGCCGTGAGGGCGTCGACACCCTCTGGAACTGGGGCTGACCATTATTTGGAGTGCCAAAACTTGGCATTCCACCTAATTCATTATATTGACTTTTGACACACGTGGCTGCTCATTGGCTGAATAATTATGCCTGGATGCTGACTTCACTGGCTATGACAATTACGTATTGCTGGAAAAGCCGGATTCAGCTCTCATGATCATGTTGTTGTGACGCGCATTGTTTTCAGGTGTTGGGCCTTGAACAAGTCTAGTGGCTTGTTGAACTCTCAGCATGAGATTATTGAATTTCACAAACACATGGTGGCCCTGGGTTGATGTTTCTCAAGGATGGCTTGACTGATCTGTATGGACAGTAATGTGTCATTGGCACTGGCGTTGATGTTTCTCAAGGATGGCTTGACTGATCTGTATGGACAGTAATGTGTCATTGGCACTGGCCTTGAGGATCATCTTCAAGGTGGGCACTAAGTTCATGAATGTTGTGGCCTTGAGAATGAAGTCAACCCACTTTTTACACATACAAGAAATATGTACACTTGTAAGACCTCAAAGAGGGGCGAAGTACCAGATGAGTGGAAGTGCTCTGCAGACTTCATCAAACTGGTTACACCGCATGAGACTACATGTTTGGGAACGGCTTTGCCTCCCAAAGTCTGAGGAATTCTGTCCAAGTCACTGACATAGTCTAATCCTTATAAAACAAGACACCCTTCACACACTGGGCAAGGTCACTAATTTGGTCACCACATATTGGACACATTCACACATTCACAGATGTAGAACCCAAACCAACACACATAGGACTTGGTTCATGAGTTATCACTCCTCCAGCCAGTGTAGAAGCGCATCATTGTTGAATTGCCAGTCCCACTCAGCTACTCGACCAAAAAGACATCGCGACGGGGTTGAGTATCTGATGTGCTTGAAATGACCCAGAAAATGGGGCATAAACCATACTTTATCCTGTTGGGGATCCTTCAGCCTGTCAGGACCATGGTAGTGCACTGCTAGAACGTCAGCTACTTTGATGATCGACTTGACCATATGGGTAGTAAAGGGACTCTCTCTGGTGGGGCCGTCCAAAAGCCAGTAGCTGTCATGGGCAGCTTCATGCAAATAAACCTTCAAGTGTAATCTATACAGGTCAGGAAACAAGCCATCCCATTCAACTGGTTGACTGTCATCGTCTAGGGTCATGGGTGCAGTCGGACAGTCTCTGGGGTAGTGAATATCAACAAGCTGCAATGCCGCTGTTCCGTTATGCAAATACTTGTCCATGTAAGCGGAGATTGAATTGACATGTGCTCTCCTGGGGATGTACAGAAACTCGTCCAGGTCAGCCAGTATGGCATATTTGTGACTGTATTTCACCCTAGACATGCAGTCATTCATTCCATCTGCCAAATTGAATGAATGGGTGCCTGGCGTCGCTGTGAACTTGTGCCAATTCACTGCAGTATGTTCATATCTTACTGCTCTCTTTAAAGACAGCGACCCTGGTGACGAGGTGTACACTCCGCTGCTCTTCTCTTTATCCAGGAAAAAGGCAGCAGGATCCTCCAAGAACTCTTCCACCAGTGGGCCCCCAGGCTGGTAAAAGTGGAATTCATCGACCCCCAGTTTGAGATAGTGCTCTACATAATCTGGCAGCCAAGGGATGGTTGAGTAGACTGTGGGGCCGCACAAGGCTACACCTGAAGATTTGGTGAGCTCCAACGCCTCCAATGCCAAGGACCATGCCTCTGACTTCTTGTTCTTGAACTGAATGCTGGCCCAGTGCAGCTGTGAAGGCAGCCCGGCAATGCTGCAGGTGATCTTTCTCAGCGTCCAATTGCCACTGGGGCTAGAGCCATAAGTTTCCACACTGGACGGCTCTACCTGCTGCACGCCATGTGCCATGGCTTGGTCGGAGGCAAACACACAGAAAGCTATCTGTGATGCAGCATGATCGGTGGCAAGGGCATTGATGATGATCTGCACAGTAAGTGAAACACCTTTATATTTTTTGAGAGCATACTATGAAAACTTGCAGGCCTGTCATTGTGAGAGAAGGCAAGAAAAATTCACCTCATTGGTCTTCCGATCAAGGAGAGCGGAGAAAGGATTGAGTCGCGGTATTCCATGCAGTGTGGAATTGTCTCCTGATCTGTCAAATGTTGCCTCATGTCCAATTCCTGCACAGTCTCTTGTGGTCAACAGGAATGACACAGGCCTAATCACCAAGTTGAATTCATGCTTCGATAGATGCACTCACCTTTGCTCTTATCTGGGACAAGACGATTTCGGACATGGTCATGTTCTCTTAAGCTGCGGTCTAGGTAGACGCTGTGCTCGAAAGAGCCATGAGCAACGGAAGCATGGCCGACACTCGAACTCAAATTTCCGAAAGCCAGATAGAGGCAAAGGTAGCTCGCTCTCCGCAATCCTAGGAGAGCACAAACCTTCATTCCCTTCGTCGCTTCGCAGGGTTTGGATTTGATGAGGTCCTCGGGCTGGCACAAATTCGCTCCTTCCCGAAGTCCCGTCCAAGGTTTGATCAGATGCAGAATCTGACTAATCATGAGTCAGCGGTCAATCTACGAAAGACTTCAGAGCTCTGTCGCTAATTCACCTCTAATATGCATTCATATATCCCACAGCTTTGTGTCAAGCCTGTATCAGTGGACGAGTGCACTGAAGCCCTCCTTTCACGAGGACTGATTTCAGACTTGCTGGCTGATTACACGATGTGAACAGTAAGCCACTTACTTGCACATCACACCGCTTGAATACTGAGCCCAGGGAAGGGTGAATTTTTTTAGTTGCGACATTCAATACATCTATTTCTGTATGAATCATGGATTTGCTTAAGACTGGGCAAAACTTGACGACGCAGTTGCCTACTATCGGCTTACTGCGTAAATTTTGTCATTCAAAAGCGCTATGCACCAAAGATGTCTCGCTGTGATCACCCGCATGCAGCCAATTACAACATGCATACATAGAAGAGAGGACATCAGTCATGTCGAAGCAATGGACAGGACAAAAGTCACACAGAAGCAGCAAAGCGGCCCGTGTGCTGCTCTAGCTCCTTCATCACCTCAGCGAAGACCCCCTTGTCCCAGACAAACATGTGCTGCACTTTGGCCAGCTCGCTCTGCAGCTCTGTGATGCGCTCTGGTCTGGATCCACACCAGCGATAACTCAGGCGGGCACTGATCGCAGCAAAGGGGTCTCAAATGCGACACAGCCTCATGGGAGACTCGATTATCAATGCACCAGAGACATCATCGACATGTCCGCTGTTGACTGCTTTCAAGTAGCATTGGAGCATCCCACCTGCCAAGAGGCCCATCAGAATGGGGCGCATCAAGTGGTACTCCTCCTGGTTGATGTTGACAGAGAAGCGGGAGTAGTCAAGTCCCAGATTGCGTTCGAATGGGGAGTCGTAGGCCACGAAGAGGGTCACAGGGATGCACCCGCTCATGATGCTGCAATCGTAGGCAGAAAGATGATGTCAAACATTGAGTCTCTCATCTAGCATGGCAGAAATCTCAAGGCATTGAGCAATTGCAGAAAGGGTGCCCACCTGCGGATGACTCGCAGTGTGTGCTGGGCTATCCCAGGTGGGCAGACGCAGAAGATGGAGTGTTTCATGTCCTCATGCGTCTGTGAGATGGTCTGCCATCCAGCCACAGATCCTGCATGGTGTGACAGCGTTGGTGAGCGAGACAAGCCACAACCCTATGACCTCACGAAAGCCCTTGCACCAGCCAGTGATGAGACACAGCTCTACCTGGTATGGGATCACTGTCTTGATGATCCAGGATCTTGGTCCGCAGGGGGGCATATTTCCCAGGTCCAATTGATCCAAAGCGGTACAGAACGCTAATGTTGCGAGCCGTTGCATTGGGCAGTACGACATCAGCAGCGCCATACTGCGACTCCATGTACGTCGGCTGGATAAAACAGCTCTTTGTCAAAGCTGAGTAAGCACAAGGTTTGGGATTTTTGAAAGATTGAGGTGCGGTGTGGAAAGGAGGGGGTGCATCTCTGAGCTCTCATCAATACCACGATACCAGACCTGGAGGGAAGGGGCTCACGATGAGAATATCACGACCAGGCCGGTAGCAATGCCAACTGTGGGTCTCACCTTTCTGCACAAGATCACCTGCGAGCATGTATCACTTCTGCTGGATGTCCTGTGATGATTCAACATTGCAAGTTTGTCGCTGGGCAGGATCTGCCATGTAGGAGGCTGAGCAGCAAACCAAGAGTAGGTCTTGCACTTGGAAAAGCTTGCCAGTTGGCTGTATCATGAACATGTCCCCCTGCTCCTCTTTAGTGACCCCACTCAGGGAATAGCAGCGACCATAGTCCAGAGGCGCTATCATGAAGTGGTCCTGGGTGACAATCATCGTCAGAAGGTGTAGGAATTCAACAGCATGATCCATGCAATCGTGTGGCTTTGAAGCAAGAAGCAGCTGCTCACCATCCCGCTGGTGCGATTCCAATATGGGAAATTTGTCTTGACATGGTGAAGGGCCTCTCTCACAAACTTCCCAGTGCCATTTATGGAGTCCCAATGATTGAGCTTTGATTGCAGCAGCAGGTCATGGTACTTTTGAGCTGAGTAAATGGGAATGAAGTAGAGCTCTGCCAGCTCCGCATTCTCAGTAGAATGGGACTTGATGAACGGGTGAAAGGCCTGCAGACGGATGTTGCTCAGGTGTGCAAGCTCACTAGATTCAACAGGCAGGCATCCTGTTGATTCTTGCTAGCAAGGTTTGGCTGGTGAGTAGCAGGACAGTGAGAAGGGTCAGAGAGTTCACCTTTTCAGCTTCATACCAAACAGCCCAAGGATGTGTCTCTAGCGATATGGGGGGAAGGCCTGTGTTGAATTTGGATGGAAGGTCATATGTGTAAATGAATTTCGACAGTGCCTTCTGGGAGACTGTTGTTTGCAGGAGGCACAGATAGAGGATCCATAAGAACAGAAGCATGTTGAGCATGTTCCTGCACCATCGTGCTGCAAGTCAGATCTCCTAGGCCTGCAAAGGTGCATGCCTAAGGAGGGACTTGCAATACCGACTGCTGCTGAGAGTCATGCACTCACCTAACTCACCAAGACCAGATCTACCACTGCTCCCGCTCCTTTACAATCGACGCTGAGACCGCCACTGATATGCGTCCTCTTCTGCTAAGTTTCCCAACCTTTTCGATCATTCCGGTGCCCTCGGCCAAGAGGCTGGCCTAGAACGGTCGCAGCAGAAATTCCCTCTCGTCCCTTCAGGCACCGCTTGAGAATCTGTGCTTTTGGCGGTCACAAAATCGCACAAAAGATTGGAATTATCCACCCTCTCTTCATTACTTTTACAGTGGGAAATCTCCTCGTCTGTGTCATGAGAACATGGGCTAGCAGAGCAGCAATAGATGCAATAGCAAGACATGACCAGAAATCAAAAAATCTGCAACAAATGGAGAGTATGGTATAAGGCATGCTGTAATGTCCTCTACTGCAGCATCTGGAAGCCCAGGAAGTGCAAAAGCATATGAAGGGAATAAGGGAAACGTCAAAACATGTCTATCACAAGTGATAATTGAATCCCTGTGGCAGCATTCTCTCAGACTTTCATGAATTCTCCATTTTCCATCCGCTCGGAGAGGGCAAGGCTCATCATGGTTGCTGAGCATGTCGCAGGAGTCGGTTGAAGGCAGCCTGCACAAAGAGGAACTTTTTTAGTGTTTATGTGCAATGCTTAAGAAAGAATTTGCTCCTCCACAGCAAGCTGCATTGATGAAGAAATTGCAAGGCTTTTACTGAGCTAGACGGGCGCACATGGAAAGTGGAAGGCTACTATGTCCTTCAGCTTGGCCTCCTCTTCCTTCAGATAGCTCCTGCAGAACACAGGCATTGACCCTAGTCAAATTTCTTAGTCGAGGCCCCAGAAGCCTCAAATTTTGACGGCTTGCCTTGCCAGCCCTGTGATGGGCAGCAGCCTGGTGTAGGATTTCAGAATGGCCAGGCAAGGGCTGCTGGGGTGTCACAGATTAAACTCTTGTCGATTCTGTTCTTTTCACCCCTTCTCAGAAAAGTGCCTTGCCTGAAAAGGTGGATGTGATCGCTGATGGGGCGCTGTTGCTGGGCTAGCTGGGCCTTTGCAGTGTAGAAACAGAAGCTATGGATGGTACTGGCAGGCATCGCTTTCCATTTCTGCACAGCAGCTTATGAGCGTCTTCAGACATTTTGCTTGCAAACCAAACTCTCGGAGTTGGGTTGCAATTTGCTAAAGACCACTTCCTATTTCAACCGAAGGTGTGCACCCGAAGCATGCAGAGCATCCAGTCAGAGGGGCTACCAGTTCAGGAATGCTGTTGGCTCTGAGCATGGTCCACATGGAAGACTGCTCCCACAGGCGCATGTCACCCAGCCACAGGTCCACCAGCCTTTTGGTAGCTGCAGTTGGAGCGGCAAAGAAGAATCCTGTGTTGACCTGAGCTTGTTTGTAGCTCAGGTGGTGGTCCAGAACTTCACTTTGGAAGAAGATATCGGCATTCAGCTTCTCATTTGCGAGCAAGCTGAAGGGGTCCTGCAGCACGCAACAGTTCAGTCTTGCCGCTCAAAATGGGCGTAGAAGTCTGTATTACCTAATATGCCTCTGCTTTGCAGAGCCCAACGGCATTCTTTGACTACCAAAAGGTTTTGTTGGTGCACTTCTCAATCTGTCGCAGTTCATTCCTTCAAGGACACCTTGCATGGGGTAAAAAGGGCATGCAGGAAGCTCACCTTCATGAATACAGTGTTTAGATCAGTGGCAAGAACCCCGATGCCCATCTCCAGGACATGCAGCGTGATCTCCAACTTCCGCCAAACCAGCCTGGCAGTGGTGGTGCTTACCCAGCTGGCGGTCTCTCGTTCAGAAGGGACTTCCGAGTAGAAAACTGTAGAGAAGTCGTCCAACCAGCAACCCCTGCACACAAGCTCCTCTGTCTTTCTTGAGTGTACAGCGCCTCAGAGGTTTCCCCTCCATCCCTCAAAGTTTGGGAACAGGTGACGCTCATATGCTAGCGAGGACCCATCAAGTGGCGTCATATTTGAGACCTCAGCGCAGAAGAGGCTCACCTGTGCAGTCTCTGGCATATTCTGAGGTCGTCTTTGCTTTGCACTCCCACCACCAGGTGCCTGGCCAGATCTTGATAAGGATCAGCGACTGCCAGACTGGAGAGGACCAGAGGTAGCCTCTGCACACCACACAAAGGAGATTTGCCTGCAAGGGAGACTGGGAAGAAGAGCTGTGATGGATGTAAACTTGTCAGCTGTTGATCTGTGCTGCTTTCCAGTGGAAGAAGGGAAATTCAGAGCAAAGAAGGCACCTGGACCAGTGCTTGCTTATCTGCCATGGCAAGCACTACTGCTGGATAATCATTCTTGGCTGCAGTGATGATATCGCCTAGATCCCGAGCTGGTGCATGTCCACACATGGCACGCAGCAAGACAGTAAGGGTGGCCAAAACCACCAGAATGGCATTGCCTGCTTGCTGATTGTGCATCTGCAGAAGCACCACTGGCATGAGTGGCAAGCTCTGCACTCCGCAGCTGCTGAATTACTTCTAAACGTTGAAGCAGCGAGACTGACAAACATAAGATGTCCTTTCCCTTTTCATTGAAGAAAAACTGCTCATGTACAGACATATCGAGGTTTGGAGTAGCCATGTGCATCAGCGCACCTTCGATCTGGCAGGAGGAGAGCCAGTAACGCCGCGCTCGTCCACTCTTCAGCTCCAGCCGAAAAAAATTGAGGAGGGGGGAAGGAGAGGCCATTTTCCTTGGACTGCCCAACGTTGTTGGAACTTTCGCTGCTTCAAACAGATAGCAGATGGAGTCAGTGAGGGTCAAAGGGTACGGAGAAAATAGAGAGAAAAGTTCCTGCCCGCGGTTTGAAGCTTGAAGATTGAACCCTAAACCCGATTTGGTGCAGAGAGGAAGCAAAACAAACAAAACAGGGGGCAATCGTTCTTTTACGACTGATAATCAATGAGGGGTTGGGGATGGTCCGTCAGAATCGCGCCAGGCGGGCAAGATGAGCGTTGTGGAGGCAAGGATGCTGAACCTTCCAGGTCTTGGCTACTGCAGTTTGGAGAGGCACGAAGGGAGAAATTGCCAGATGACAAGGCAGTGGGCATGAAACCATTGAAACTCACGGCAGGTAATCTGTTCAACACATCTCAAACACCCAAACAGAAACTACCATATCATCATCATCATCCTAATCATCAATCACTACTCTTTCAACTCTTTCCTACATCAGCATACTCTCATGATGTAAGCTTAAGCGTCTTGTGAATGAAAGGTGCTCCTACCAGCAACTAATTCAAGTCTTCCTGGGTCGAAACTTCGTAAGCATCATCAACTCCTTCCTATGTCAGTGTCCTCTCCTGCTTTAATGTCTACCAGCTTCAGCAGGTGCTCTGTTGCCGCAGAGGTCTTGTAGTACTCAATGTAATTGTGTTGCAACCCACACAAGAGGATATGCAGCGCAACACACTTTGCAGCCTTGGCATGCAGCTAAATTATACCTGGATAAGAGCACTTTTATGAAGCAAAGCCTTGCGGTGAGGTCAATTGATCACAACATTGTATGTCAATGGAATATGGCCATTTGAAAAGGACTGTGCCACTAAGCAGAATGCAGGATGCTTTCAAATTATGAAATGAATGAAATGCTGCTAAATCATGCGCGCATCTTTGATGAAAGCACCCAAAGTTTCGGCAATCTTCTATCAATGGGGGCAAGCATGCTGTGTGTCACAGATAATGGCCAATCCTGCCGGGCTAGAGGACTGTGCGCTAGGCAGGATGCATTTTAGCTCTTGAGCTGTATCAAATGCCGAGTACAAGAGATGGCCCGCAATACGTCATGGAAACAGAGTGATCAGAGAGAAAACTACGGCCATAAGCATGATTGTGCAACCTTCTATAAAGATTGGTGCGGACAAGAATGGAGTGTCATTGAATATGGCCAATCCTGCCGGGCAGTCCATGACAGGACTTTGCCGCTAGGCAGAATGCTTCTTGAGCTGAATCAAACACTGAGTGCAAGAGATGGTTTGCAACACATCATGGAAACAGAGTGATCAGATGAAGCAGCAAAATTTCCAAAATCAAAATAACGGCCATAACAGTGCTTGTGCAGGAGGTAATAGTGGTCGACGGGGTTTTGAAAACAAATCACTAACCCCACCTTGGGCCAGGAGCTCCTCCTCCTGGGGGCTGCTTCCACTGGTCATTCCTCCAAGGTGGGCTCTTGTTCTGTCCATTGCCCCAATTGTTGCCATTGTTGCCTCCGTTGCCGTTGTTGTTGGCCCCATTGTTGCCCGAGTTGTTGCCTCCGTTGTTGTTCTGGTTGCCCCCATTGTTGCCCCAGTTGTTGCCCCCATTGTTGCCCCAATTGTTGCCACCGTTGTTTCTCTGATTGGCATAGCCTTGATTGTTCTGATTGGCGCCCTGGGTTGGCCTGGGGGTTTGCTGGCCCCAGCCATTCTGTCCTTGGTTGTAGTTGTTGCCATTCGCGTTGTTGTTGGCTGTGAACCTCTGGGTCTGCGCTGCAAATGTGGGGGAGGGAGTGTTCTGCTGGGCAGCATTTTGCTGCGAGTACCTCTGGGTCTGCGCTGCAGATGTGGGGGAGGGAGTGCTGGCGGGAGTGTTCTGCTGCTGGGCAGTATATTGCTGTGAAACCCTCTGGGTTTGGGCAGCTGCAGCTCGAGCGGGAGTGCTGTCAGCTGTTAGGGAAGGTGTCCTCTGTGGCGTGGGGGCGGGGGTCCTGGAGTATGTCGAATCATAGGATGAGCCGCTTGGTGTGCTCCTGGAAGAGCTGGAACTCCCCCTGCCACTGCTGGAACCTCCGCCACCACTGCTACCACCTCCGGAACTGGATGAGCCCCCAGAAGAGCGAGAGCTTCCTCCGCCACTGCTCCCGCCTCCGAACCCTCCAAACTGCAGCAGGCGCCTTGTCTGTCCGCCCTGGAGTCTGGGGTGCAGCAGCTCCTCCGCCGCTGATGACAGTCTGTCACAGCTCTCGCAGGAGAGGAGTGCGTTGGCGAGAGAGATCTGGGGTCCGCAGTAGCCGGGGCTGAAGGTGGCGTCCGCCGGGATGCAGACGCCACCGCTGGTCTGGCCCTCAACCTTGGAGCACTTGAGGCCTAACCCGCAGACGTTGTGCCCGTCGCAGCAGGGGCCGCACGCGCGATCCTGCTCCGCCAAGGCAGCCTGGTAGGCGGTGGGCACCACCTAGCAAAGCATAGAGTCAGGTGAGCGGAAGTGTGGTCTGCAATGTTCCATTGCACCTCTCTTGTGCGATGCAGCGCTTCAATTGTACAGCGTGAGGGGGGACGAAAGGGGAGGTGTAATTTTGGCTATTTTGGCACATGGGGAGCGGAGGTGAGAGTGGAAGCTGGGTGGGTTGCTAGTAAAGTATGGATGGCGCTTTTCATCGTCTCAGGCAAGTCAAATGGACCTCTTTCTCTTAGCAGGGAATACAGAAAAGTCTGACCTGGCTTTTTGCAGACTGGGTGAGCTGGCTGCAGAAGGTGGTGATGTCTGGAACGCCGTCGGGGATACACAGACCCCCGTCAATAGCTCCAGGCTGGTCCCGGTCCCTCATGTAGCAGGTCATGCTGCTGCCTTCTGGGAAGGTGTGCCCTGCACAACTCCATGTTTGGCATTTCTCCAGTGACATGCTCTTCAACATGAAGCACTTCTTGGCGGTAAGCAGAGTAGGGGTGCACTGATCATGCGAATAAGGAAGAACAGATTACCTTCAGAGAGTCCACCAGCAGGGCGAAGGAGTGAGAATGGCAAGGATACTGCCGCACAGAACGTGCCCTTGGAGCAGCAACTGCAGACACTACTTGTGCTCAGCAAGCTCAGCTGCTGCTTCATCAAGGTTGCAGTTTTGTGCCACAAAACATGGATGACATCAGGGCTTGCCAAAGGACTGCAGAGGTGTCTCAACCTGCCGCAGATGGCATCGACAGGCACTTCTGGGGCGAATGGCTCCTGTGCAGTGCAGGGCCCAGCGCAGAGGATAGCCGCTAGGAGGCATGCTAGCAGCTTCATCGTGGGATGTGCTCTGCACGCCAAAAGCCATTCAGAGCTTTCTTTCCCGGTTGCGGAGAAGAGGAGATGGCTGCAAAAGTAAGTGTCTCTCATGGTGATCATCCGCTACCCGGCCCTGGAGGCATCAGAAATTATGCTTACTTCATGAAACATTGGGGATGAGCCATGCTATGACCTCCCCTTTCGAAATTGGTGCATTGCCTGCCACTTTTTCTGGAAGTACTGCAGCGGTGGACTGGAGATATACTGGTGGAGTACAGCTGCAGTACACGATTTACAATGTCTGAAGGCTTCTGATGATAATGATGATGATGATGACCTGAATCAAGGCCTCATGATCTTGATCGAATCTCGCTTTGTTGATCCACGACGGCAAATAGCACAGCCACCTGCGGATCAATTGCACAGATGAATTTAAGCCTTGAATGGCGTGGGAGGTTGGGCAGGAGATTCGATGCCGTTCGCCCAAATTTTCAGACGATCGGTGGCCGCGCTCACCCTTCTTCGGCTTACTGATGGGTAGATCCGCCGCTCCGGGGAGTCTGGGCTGTTCAATTGGCTCGTCGTGAGACTGTTCTCCTTAGCAATTCTTAGAAGAAAAAATTTCAGCGGCAGGAGGGAGCGCCTTTACTGATCCAAGCACCCGTTCCGAAAGACCAGAGAAAAGCAAAGCACCGCTCATCCTGCCGATCCGCCCTGTCTGGTTTATTTCTAATCAGAGGAGGAAAGCTTTCGAATTTGCAGAGTGCCGAATGAAGGTTCCTTGGTTTATTTTTCTTTCATTATATCTCATTGCTCATGAAGAATGTCGAGGTAGTCGAGGACCGGTACCAGGCCCCAAGAAGGACTTGAAATGGATTGCTCGTCTTGTGGCAGGTAGGAACAGCAAGAGACTGTCTCCTTTTGGAAGGCAAAATTCCATCTTTGAATTTGGGTAAAGTACCAAGCTTGTGGCTTTTTGCAGCTGATCACGAAGGGCGCCAGGACTGGCGTGCAGGACTGGCAAGCCCGAGGTGTTGCCACGCCCATGACTGCCTGAAACAAGCAAGGTGAGGAGCTTGAAGTCCTTCGCATGTGTTCGCATGGGTTTGTGCTCAAACCACCAGTCACCTTGACAGTGCCCTGGTTGCAGGGGCAACTATGCGATTCTGACAATTCTACGCTCCTCTTCTTCCTATCCAGCGTTGCAGGAACTGCATTGCAGCGTGATGGCCAGTAATCTAGGCCTGCGATTCATTGTTGTGGGTGTGAAAGGTGAATTGGAAACAAACATGATTGCCAAAGTGAAGGAATTTGCGGAGTGGCGGGAAGTGGAGGACGTGGCCCTCTCAAATACATCGTAAGCTCTTCCGCCTATCCTGTCTGAGTAGGCCGCCCTTATGACTAAAACCTTTCACAGATGATCTTGATTCGGCTCATTGTACCTTGCAGGAGTAGAAGGAAAAGGCACCTGGTCACCGAGAACTGGTTCCGCCTACGATTCTTTGAAATGACGGAGTTTGAGGCGATTTTGGTGGTAGAGACGGATGCCATTGTCATGGGGGATCTCACCCACCTCTTTCACCTGCCCACGGATTTTGCCTGGGCACTGGAGTCAGGTGAGCTTTTCTGTGAGAACACGTGCTGTGTGTGATCCTGCATTTGCAGGGAGAATGTGTGATGCCCGACAAGAGAATGTGAGGGCCCTTTACAAAAATGACCTTTCTGCGCATGCAGGTCCCGGCATCAGCTACCAACCAGGTCTGTCCCTGCTCTGCTTCGGGCTCCAAGCTAGTATTATTAGTCATTGACGATTCGCGTGGGATTTGTGATCCACTGCAGCCCTCCTGTGCAGGCGCACTGATGATGATCAGGCCGTGCAAGGCAGTACTTGAGCATATGATTCAGTTGGCCAGAGCCAATCCCAAATACCAATTCACCAACACATTGGCCGAGAGGTCCTTTCTCCAATGGTGAGCCCAGCTTTGGACCCCTTGGGACTTCCAGACCTTCCTTCTAGCTTTTGGGTGAGGGCATGTGTCAAGGCATTGTCCTCCTCCTATCTTCCATTTCACTCAAGGAGGCTGACTGCAGGTACACACGCTATTCAGGGATGAAGCTCGGTGTGGAGTACAACGCAGACTCTGTGATGCTGCGCAAGACTGGCAACAGGACAGCTGGAGGGGGCCAGCCTTTGATCGTACGCTTCGGCTTTGAGAGGCCCACAGATCCCGTGTACCAGAATCTCTGCCAGAAGCAGGTGGGCTAGACGGGCATTGCTTGTGCACTAGCTACAGGCACCTTCCACCATGTCCTGAAGACGCGAGTGCCATTGCCTGGATGACAAGCAATGGGTTGCTGGCGCAGGGGAGGGAGGCGTCATGAAATTGAGATGATGAGGAGCATGCAATGGGGGCACAATACAGAGGAGGTCATCTCTGTGAGGACTGTTGCTCATCTGTTAGTCAAGCCCTTGTAGGTTTGATCCAATGAACAGAGCTGCACGCTCCAGAATTGCAATTCATTGGCAGCGTTGAATAAGAATAGCAGGTGATTAGTGTGCAGTGTGAATATGAAATTTTGCGCTGAAGTTGTTGAAGTTATGGGATTGTTCTTGCATTTGAGTGTTGGGCTGAAGTGGATGCACTACCACAGGCACTGCTTATTACAAGATTGGTCAGTAAGATCACCTATCGTCCTTGCAGCCATTTGCATTGATTCTGCAAAATTATTATTGAATGAAGGTGCAGCTCTATGTACATAGCACACGTCCCAAAGCTTTAAGAGATGTGTCCAAACCTCTAGCTCAGCAGTACCAGCATGAGATATACCAACAAGAATACAAACAACATATTAATGCCGGTGCGCGCCATGACAAATCTCAGCAGTAGCTCTTGTTTCCTCCTGAAAGAGGCAAAACCAAGTGACAATACTCCATGCGGCAATGCGTTCATTCTTCAGTGACAATACATAGTCTGAGCTTGCAAGCTTCAAATGGGCATCATTCATTGATGATCTTCAGCCTCAGTGGGAGTTCTTCTCTTCCAAAAGCACAGTTTTGAGGTGCCAAAATTGTGCTGGCGTTCAAACATGCCAGGCTCGAAACAGGACTCATTAAGATTCTGAGTTCACTATGCATTGTATTTCTTGTGGT
Organism: Chloroidium sp. JM; assembly: GCA_004335615.1. Classification (NCBI taxonomy): domain Eukaryota; kingdom Viridiplantae; phylum Chlorophyta; class Trebouxiophyceae; order Watanabeales; family Watanabeaceae; genus Chloroidium; species Chloroidium sp. JM. The sequence continues at coordinate 355,692 of QAXI01000461.1, forward strand.
GGCTGGTGGCCTTATTCTCTAGGGCGAAATGGTCGTGGTGTCTACGCTCGGCCTGCAGACACATGCATCCTAGTCAGATCTCTTGCAAGGAATCAAACAGCCCATTGAAAGTGCCTTGTTGTGATTCCTGCTGTGACAGAGTCCTGTTCGCAGCTAATCCTTAGTCCCAAGTGCATTCGTATGCTCAGCTTCATGATCCAAGCAAACGGAAAATGTTCATGAAAGGAGATCACCAGCTTTGGCCGGTGGCACATCCACTCCCACCGATCTTCATCAGGCCCAATTTCAAACGGCTTTTCGAACGCGAAGTGCAGGAGCAAGGGCGGGGAGCCACTCGCTGTCCTGTTGTGGGTCGCCCGCAGCATTTCAGGGTTGAGGCAGTACATGCTGTCCAACTCTATCCCAGAATACCTGTTGTACCTGCGCTGGACTCCTTGCCTCATACACAACTCTGCTGCAGTTACAACCTGGCAAAACGCGGGGCAAAATCTCATGTCACTTGCCCCCTCTCCCGCACCTCACTGGTTCACAAGACAATCGCAAGGAGAACACTGGGAATGCTCACCAGCTGATGAAGTTTTGCTCCGCCCACTCGCGCTCAAACCTAAGCCTGGTATCACTAACAGCTAGTTCCATCATGTGGGCTGCGACTGCTGCACAGGGACGCACAAACATGAAGGCACCTGCAGAGCACAGGCTATGCCCATGAGCCAGAAGTCAAGAAGCTCACCTGCAAAGCTCTAGATAATTTCTGCTGGTACAGACATGGCAGAACCCATAGCAAATAGTATACCTTTCTCATAATCGATGCCAGGCCCCGCGTCTGGAGCCCAGGCAAAGTCGGTGGGCAGCTTGAAAACGTGCGTCAGGTCGCCCAGCACAATGGAGTCAGCATCGATGATGGCGATGGCATCAAAGTCAGTCATGTTCCACATCCTCAGCTCAAACCAATTCTTCACGAATCTAGCCTGGCTGCAAGCACACAAAGACTTCGCATTTGTCATGATTCTAACATATTGCCCTCACAGTGCAGCGCACAACAGTGAGGGAGCAGACGTGCTGCATCCAACCGCAGCAATGACATACAGCTCGACTAATCTCATTTCCACACCTCTCAAATGTTGGACCAACAAGTGAACTTTTTGGTATGAAGAGCATGCTCACCGTAAGTTCGGCATCGTGAAGTCCTCCACCTCCCTCCATTCGGTGTTGCCGAGGGCCAAGACCTCCCGGATGACCCACTTCTCCATCTCCCCTACCACCCCCACCACCACCAGCCTGGCCCCGGGGTTGTGCTTCATCAGGGAGCAGTGCAGCTCCTTAAGCAGGATGAGGTACTGGGGGGACCGGAGGGTCGATACGAAGGCGTACCTACCCCTGCAGGACGGGTGTATCAATCTCGACCCACGGCATTTGGGGATGCACTCCCTGATGCATTGCATCTTTCCCATGTATACAGGGAATCAGCAGCGACAAGAGCGAATGGGTGCATCTGAAAATTGAAGCTTACTTGTCCTTTGTGAGGCAGTCCTGATTGTAGCAGCAGCGTGGTGCGGGGTACTGCCAGTCCTGTCTCCCTTCTATCATATCTGCTGAAAAGGTCAGAATCAGTGGCATTGCATCAAGAACAATCACAACGCAATTTACTGCAGTGAGAGACAGAGTCAGCTTAATATGTTGTGTGCAAGTAATGTTTTGCACTTCAAAAGCTCTTCTGCTCTTCGGAAGTGAAAGTATGTGTCTGATCCTTACCAGGAAGCGTAAGCCAGTCGAACGAGTCCGCTGCAAGTGCACGGCAGGTCCAAGACCACACCCCAAAGAGTGTCAAAAACAGGTAAGGTCTGATCATCATACCCAACTCACTTATACTCTCCAAGATCACCGAGAGAGAAGCGCTGCTCGCCAAGTGCTTGCTCTCGACAGGCCCTTTTTAAAATAAGAGTCAGAGACCTAAACCCCAGACACTTGACGTGCTCCTCAAGGAGAATCCTTCGTAATTTTCTTCTATTCACGAACCTCGAGTAATACCGTGCTTTTCGGACGCAAAGTACAGCTGCCTGAGGACAACAAAAGTCCCAGTCTTCAACTGCCAACGAGGTCAAATGAACCAAAGAGTGGTTGTCAACAAGCTCGATGAAAATGCTGATCCTACGGCCAACCTCTCCCTGGATGAGGTCAGCGGCTATTGCTTGTTTATTGCAACTTTTTGTGCATGCGCCTTCAACATCACGTCATTGGGTGTGAACATACTTGTTTGCCATGCCAAATCTGACCTTAAATATCACCCAGGTTGAGATCAAGAAGCCAGGGAAGGGAGAGACATTGGTCGAGATGATCCTGCGGCCTGTGAACCCTGTGGACAGCCTCTGCATTCAAGGCAGGTTTCTGAGCTTATGCAAGTGTCAGCAGCTCCGCTTCATGTGGCACAATTGCACAATTGCACAATTGCACTATTTGAGCAATCACTTCGCAGCGGCACAGTGGGCTGCACTTGAAGGCTTGGCCATGCATGCGTAGGCAAATTCAAGGCCTCTTTCAACCCTGAGAGCTTCCCGGCCGTGCCTGGGTTCGAGGGGGTCGGCAAGGTGGTGGAGAGCCAGACCTTCAAACAAGGTCAGCGTGTGGTGGGCAAACCCTGGCCAGCCGGCACATGGCAGCGCTACTTTGTCGTCAAGGACGACATCCTGGTGAGGGACATCAACTCACTGCATGGGAATATTGACAGGAATTGGTAATTCAGCAAGAAGCAATCCTGGCAGGCGGCACCTACCAAAGATGTTGCACACAGCTGAGCTCCACACAGTGGGTGTAAAAAGGAAGTGCGTCTTGGGCCCCGAGCATGCTTGAAAGCACGATGGTACCAGGCCATTCACTCCAATCACCCCCACCTTTGTGTGTGCTTTTTTCCGGGCTCAGAAGGGCAGTCATGGCTCTCAAAATCTGAGGCAACATGCCTTGCAATCGGCGATCAACCAATGCAACGCGCAGGAGGCGGTGCCAGATGGCGTGAGTGACTACCAGGCTGCCTCTTTCTGGGTCAATCCGGTAGGAAACTTTCCCTTTTCTGTCTTGAAACCCTGCCTCCACCACCAGTCAAGCTGCCCGCAAGTGTATGGTTGATTGGGTCTTACTGTCTGACGCATCTTGAACAACCAGGCATGTGGAATAAAAGAGCTGAGGCATGCTGTGCGCAGTTCACTTGCGTGGGCATGCTGAGGATGCTGTCAGTACCCAGGGGGGAGTACCTGCTCCAGACTGCGGCTGGCAGTGCGCTGGGCAGGCAGATCATACAGGTGCGCTGCCTTGGCCTCTCATAGACACAATCCCCGTGCCTTGCCCTTCAAACATGCAGATTCACGGGAGCCGTCATACTAGAAAGTGCACATTGTCCAAGTTTGATTCTCTATGATTCTGGATCTTCTGAGGCTCGAGAACTTTTGCAGGTGAGCAAGAGCTACGGCCTGAAGACCATCAACATAGTCAGACGTTCGGAGCAGAAGCAAGAGCTGCTGGATCTTGGGTAAGCTTCTATGATTCATCCTATCACAAATTCCCAAAAGCCTGGTATACATACTTGACATTCGCATGACAAACTGGCTTTGCAGGGCGGATCATGTGATAGCTACAGACAGGCAAGACGTGGCAGATGAGGTGGCCAAGATCACGGACGGGAAGGGAGCCTATGGGGCACTGGACGCCATAGGAGGCACTACGACCAATGATTTGCTGAAGAGCATACGGCGATACGGCACAGTCATCGTCTATGGTGAGTTCTTTGCCATGCTCCGATGTTTCACTCCCTTGTGGATTCCAGAAGGTCCAAAACGCTGCGGCACATGCATGGCTGTTGGGTAGAAGATAGCGGGCAGGCAAGTCAGCACTCTGAACTTGCTTGAAGACAGTAAATCTGATTTCAACTGAGGATCGCTTATCTGTTCATCCTAGCATGCTTGGTATCTGTCGGTCACAGCATGGCCTCGAGCCCAATTTGATGCTCGTTGATGCATGTGCAGGGTTTCTGTCAGGCGACACTATCACTCTCTCGACCAGCGACCTGGCCTTTGGGCAGCGCACCGTCATCGGCTACATCCTTCGCGAGTCAACTTGGGCCCCTCTGGACGCTGCAGGCAAGGCGGAACTCGTCAAGGTAGGTCCTCTTGCCCAGCCATTGGTTTCAGTGCTGTAGTAGGATTCTTTGATCACCCTGATCTGCTTGCCTGGGGCGATACATTCCCCCAGCTTTGTGTGGTGCAAGATGAGCGTTCCGTGTTTAAAAGTCTTTCCTTTTTTCCCCTTGAAGCTCTTGTCAAGAAGTACAATTCCTCCCTACACCCCCCCCACCCCCCACCCCCCGCCACCCAACACAGACCAAATCTTGTATCCAGTGCTGAGATTGATTGAGGAATTGCCAGCAAGAATAATGCACTGTGTGCAGGAAATCTTCCGGCTCTTTTCTGATGGTGTAATCTCTCCCTACATGGGGAAGACATACCCGCTCAGTGAAGTAAATGCTGCCTTGAAGGCCTCTTCTGGGGTGGCTCATGGCGGCAAAGTGTACCTATCCAATTGAAGGCTGGTGCACAACTTTGTGATGCGCTGACATGAACGTGCTTCGACGTGCGAGCATCCGGCTGAGAATGGGACAGAGTGCTGGGTATGAATATTTGCTGTGTCTGCATTCATTTTGCTCTGTGTTGTGCTCCATGATGAGATCTTTGGCTGAAGACTGGCAGAAGGAATGCACACTGTGGTAGACTGGGGCCGAAATAGCATACAGTAGGGTAGCTCTGGAAGTGATTCATGTACAGCAGTTGTAAACTGCCTTGAACCAAGCTCCTTGATCTTGTTGCACACAACACACGTAGACAGCAAACTTGAAGCACTATTCTGCACACCCGATAACAAAGTTTGAACATGCCTTCTCTTAGCAGCCAGTCATGTAAGTCATGCAGGGACAAATGACACTTCAAGTTTAATTCAAAGGCAGGTTGTATACAGGGCAGTCTGTGTCACCATTGCTGTCTACTGTCCATTTATAAACTTAAATTTCATGCCAAGACTTCAGTCATTAAGCTGGTGGACCTCCGATTTCAGGCCGGCAGCATTGCTCACTATTAGGTCACACCTTGTCAAAGAACCCACTGCCACTCAGGCCAACTTTCATTCCATGAGCCATGAGGGATACGCGCTCGATACATGTTCTTGAAGTGCAGGATGCGGCTGCATTTGACATCAACCATGCGAGTCTTACCCTCCAAAACAGCTCCGTTATGGATATCAAATCCATGCACAAACCTTGAATCTACAACAGACTTGGAGGCCCTCCTGGGCTCATAGCCAGTCACACTGGTGTAGTGCCTCAAAGGGCTCTCATTTGCATTTGTCCACAGCTTGAACTCGTCAAAAGTGTTAGTGCAGACATCACAGATGATGTTGTATCGCATCAGCTTTGCCAGCGGAGAGCTGCCCACGCAGTTATCCATGAAATTATCAATGCTTCTACCGAAAGGCAAGGTCAGGAGCTCATCGACATCCGTCAACAAAACATGCTCGCTCGTCCCCCAGAGCCCCAAATTTATGTAGCCCCACAACAACGACTTGTAACACACGCTGTGGGGTTCTGGGCACTCTGGCAGGTCCTTCCACACAGTGATCACCACCTTGCCCTGGCACTGTAGCTTACTGATGACAGGATTCTCCAGGAAAGATTTGAGCATGACCTGGTTGATGAAGACGAATATCTTGTTCAGCCCCAGCTTGAGATGGTACTGGATGTTGTGGGAGGCGATGATCGCCGACTGGGCGGGGTCAGGCAGGAAGATTGGAGGGACGACTCCGTTCAGGATGGCTTTGTTGGGTGGAGGCTGAGCCGCCACGAAGTCTGATCTGGAGAGCAGGACGAAGCTCTTCCAGGAGTCAATGTGCAGCTCAAAGGTGTCCTCGTCTGACTCAATGGTCATGTTGAACCTGCAATGGATACTTTGAGACCCTTCCTTTGATACCGCAAGGACTGCATCTTTGAAGGAGAGGAACAGGAAGTACCTGATCGGCATGGTCAGCCTTGGCAGCTGCTGCTTGTCCACCTGTGCCCACGGGAGGTTGCTTGCTGCCACGCTTTCCCACCGCTGCCTGCCGATCACGCCAATCAGCTGCAGCTTGGGTCTCCAGTGGATTGCTGCTGGGGGCTGGCTGAATTCCTTGCCCGCCCAGTCATAGTACTCATGAGTGATGCTCAAGGCAAAGAGGTTGCCCCGCAGCTGCACGCTGTTGCCTGTCCGGATGCCTTTGATGAAGACATGGAGAACAAGGGGTTCTCCTGGGCCAATGGCTGTGGGGATCACGCCCGGCAGTGTAAAATGGGTGATGCCGAAATCTGCAGCACAGGCAGACTTTGAGAGAACAGAATCCAGCCACTCCCAGCTTTTTTTCCAGGTGGAGATCTCTAGAAGGAAAATCACCGTATGAAGAAAAGTCGCAAGAGGAGGCGTGCTGCTTGGATCTTTGATGTCGTTTCACAGCAGTACTTGTCCCGCAAGATAACAGGGCCAGAAGAACCCAAAAGCACCGCACACCACCGATCAGGTGCATTCTTGGAGGGGCGGACGAAATTCAAAGCAGAATTTTCGGTGTGCCGAGTTCACCACCTCGCCTACACCTCGCCTACAATCACCGAGCTGCAAGCACCACTTTACCTATATGTTTCGGAACTGCCGAGGAACTCGAAAAGGAGAGGGGTGGGGTTGCACATCTTTCCACAGCAGATCCGGCGCAGATTCCGGAATCTGAAAGGATGCAAGCTTGCAAGAAACACGTGCACGTCCACCTGGAATGCTGACATCATAGCCAACTACATTTTCAAACTCGGGCAAGGCGAGTATGAGGATGTTGATTCTACAAGCTGCTCATGATCAGATGCCAGAGAATTGTTTCATACATTTGAGGCAACATATGGATGTCCCTCGCCCCTCATAAATATTGTAATACAGTTGAAAGGCCTAGAAAGATGAATTTGTTTGAAAATTCCTGGAGAGTTTTGTGTGTGCTGCAGATCTCGGCTGTGGTCTGCAAAGGATGAACGAGGCAAAGATCAATGTCCTCGTCTCAAAAGCAAAGGTGCTTCTGAGTTGCTGCGCTGTCAAGTAAGAGCTTGACCGTAATGGGCCTCTCCCCTCCAAAGTTTATTGGACACCAGATGAGCTGCAAGTTGCGATTGAGAGTCTGGAGGATGTGCTGGCAGCTTTTGCTGCTGAGAAGGCACGCACCGTGTCTCCCAATCCTGACTCAGTGTACTTTAGCATTTTTCCCCAAATGGAACAGCTGATGCTCTGTTCTGTTCTGTTTGAAATTTCTGATGCTCTGTTCTGTTCTGTTAACGTTGCTTTGTGAGTGTGGACTCCTCCGTCTCTGCCTGTTGTGAAGCAAAGTGGCCGAAGTAAGATGCACCAGCAACCTTCCATGGTCAGGCCATATGGAGAGAGGAAAGGTTGCTAACTGCGCTGACTCCTTGAGATGGCCTTTCAACCTTCTGTGCTGCAGGCTAAGGGTGAGGCTGCAGCCACCGCTGCCAAGCCAGCGGAGCCGAGGAGTGCGGCGCCGGAACCAGCTGCTGAAGAGGAAAAGCTCTCAAAGGAGGTGGACACTGCAGCTGTCACGAATTCACCCAGACGGAGTGTGGGAGTGGCCCAGGTAGAAAGTCGCTCAATTAATGGTACCAGGTGTGAGCTACCTGAGCACTGGAAGTGTGCTCATTTCAATCTTTGTTTGATGGATCGTCCTTTATATCGTAAGGAATATTGGTTCCCTGTGCCCAGCGTCTTGCACTGACTTGGCAGTGCACAGCCGCAATTGCGCAGCAAGCCGCAGGGCACATGTGCCGGAGCCGTTGGTCCGCGGCGATCTCAGAGGATTGAGCAGATCAGACGAGAAAAGGAGGCCAACATGGAGAATAAGGTTTGCATTTCCACCATCCACAATGACATAGTACCATGCTTGTGGCATGTGGGAGTGCATGCACCGAAACGCGTTTCAATCACCAAAGTCGGCCTTGTTGGCCATTTTAAGCACATCATGCTCAATGGGCCGGCTGCTCTCGGAAAATCCGAGATTAACGAGGCGTCCTCATGTGTGCTATCACCTCCGGCTTGTGGATCATATTGTCCAGTCCCTGTAAGATTCCTTCCAAATCTTCCAAGGATGCCTGGTGGGGCTTTGTCATCCTCCGCCCACTCGATATCCCGTCTTGTGCAAGGATTTGTCGGCCCAAACTTTTGCATCATGCTCGACACAATTTGAGCTGCTGGCATGAGGATTGATGCGAGCAGGTAGCATCCCCTCCTAGCACTCCAGCAGCAGGGAAGCGTAGGCCCGGCAGACCCCGCAAAACCACCCCAGTCGGGCCTCCGAAGCCGAAGCAGGCCGTGGGACGGCCCAGGAAGAAGTCGAAGCTGGAGTCCCCAGCACAGGTAGAGATGTTGCACGGCGCCTTGGTCGCTCTGGGTTGAGATTTGATGTGTATGCATAGCAGGGACTCATGCTGAAGAAAGGAACAATTGCTTGTTGTCAGCACAGTCAGCTCTGCCTGTCTATGCACAGAAACTGCACAAGAGAGAGAGGCTGCAGTTCTGAACAATCTCATGGCTTTTCAATCTCTTACAGTTGGTGTCGAGCAATCAAGAAGTCACATGCTGCTGTGAGGAAGGTCGGTAGATTTGAGCTACTGGCCCTTGATTGATCCTTGCAAATTCAAAACTGTGATTGCAGGTTGTAGAGACGGAGGCAATCGACGAGGGCTCTTCACACGACCCCTTGCACGCAGCAGCGCAGACCCTGCCAGGATCGCAAGGGACGCAGGGGAAATTGTTGCAATCGTGCATGCGGTGGGTGAGGATTTGTGGTCTGATGAATGGAAGGAGTGACAGCCTGCCCATAAAGGCTTACCTTAAGGATGAGCTGTAGGTCTGGTATTGTTTTGCTTTTTCCTTACCAGCTGCCCTCTATAGCCAGGAGGTGTGTCAAACAGACATGTTTGCCAGGGTTGAACTGAACAGCAACAAGTTGTCTGAGGTACGGCAACGATACTCACAGCATTGTGCGCTTGAGCGCTGGAACGGTAACCCGTCAGGCTGCATGCCACTTGCTTTTGTGTTTGATGTTCCATCACACTATGCTACAGGCCAAGAGTGCACAAGCTTTAAGAATATCTCTGGCTTCTCAGCTGCTGGCGAATGTTGGCTGCACTTACAAATCCGCACAGCAGTGGTAAAAGGCCTGTACAAGGATCTTAAGAAAGCACATATACACCATGCATACAGGTTCAGATCACCACTCCTGCTGTTTGAAAGGTCCCCTCAATGGTTGCGTCCTCTCCGCCCCCTTCTGCCTCCATCAAAACCGGGCGGGCCGCGAGCACTTCTGCCCCTTCCCTCACCCCTGCCTCTTCCCTCATAGCCAGGGGGCGCCCTTCCCTCATGGCCACGGGGCTGATCATCTGCAGAGAGGCTGAGGTCCCGGAACTCCTCGTCGATCTGCCGTCCCATGCTAGGCAAGCCGTTGGTGTCCTGTGCCCGCACATAGAGGAGTCAGCAGGTGTTCTCATTCTGGGGGGCATGAAAAACATGATCAGAGCCATCAGACAGGAGAGGCAACAACAGTTCAGCGGCCCCAGTCATCCTAGAGGGTAAGAAAGCTGGTGTGTGCAGACCTGAGGGGTTGTGGCGCCACCCGGCATGGTCACCGCGACCTGCTGGTCCATGCCCAGGTAGGAATCGCACACCAGGTACAGCACCGCCTCCTGCAGGTCCGGGTCCGGGCACTGGAAGGTCAGCGTGAAGCTGGACTGCGCGCCAAACGAGACGCGCTTCATGGCGTACAGCTCGTCCGCCTCAGGGTCCCCCAGGACCACCCACCAGCCCTCCTCTTTCACCTGCATTTTGTTTTGAGTATTTTGGGGATTTGATTTGGATCAACTTGACCTCTGCAAAGACTTCAAGGGTGTAATTGAGAAGCTGCACCTTGGGGAAGCGAGGTGCGTAGACTCGCGGCAGGGCCTGGCCGCGGGGACCCCTCAGCCTCCGCAAGCTGACCCCCACCTTGAAGGTGATTCCCTCCTCCTCTGCCCCATCGCTGTTCGTCGGCGCCACTGGCCGCAAGTCCTTCCATCGCACTTCGACCGCAGGCAGGCGGCTGCAGATCTGCAATTGCAAGGTGCATCTCAGTATTTTGGATGCTGTGTGGGTCCAAAAAAGGTCATGGTGCTATAGATTGTGGTTCGAACCAGCTGTAATCATGTTCAATATGTCTGGCTTGGCTTTCACTTACTCCCAATCAATGTCAACAAGCTCAACCCCTCATTTGAACCATGATCCAACACAGACTGTCACCTGTGCGCACTCCCTCGCAGCCGCAGCCAAGCCCAGGACCGCCTCCAGTGCCTTCTCCGTCTGCTGCTGCCTGGCGTGCACCCCTTCCGCCAGCTGGGGTAGCCGGCCCAGACCCCTGCCTGCGAGCTGCTTGGCTGCCTGATGGGTCATCGACGGCAGCATCATCACAGCCGGATCGTCCCACCACAGCCCCTGCAATTTTTTCGACCGATGGTGTCTCTTTGCCATGCCAAGCAATGGTCAATCAGCTAGAATGACTGTGCGTTGCTGATGCTCTTGAGTATGGCAGGAGTCAAGAAAGTGATTTGCTGAAAACACGAGCAGTATGCCCTTTGAGTGCAAAGAAAAGCACCAACCTGCATGAGGGACTGGACCAGGCTCATGACCGCCAGGGTGGTGCTCAGATACCCGGCGTCGGCCGCGGCGTCGCACAGGGCTTGCAGCACGCGCAGGGAGTTGTCCAGCGCAGACTTGGTGTCGGTGATGTAGTCGCTGATAGGCAGGGGCAGCCGCCCCATGTGTGCCTGCAACATTTTTTCGATGGTGCCTGTCCCTCAAGGAACGACGAGCAATCAAGCAACGATTGTGCTCCTTTCCCAACCCCTGTATCATCTCAAATGAATGCTGGAAGTTTGGAGGGTTGAACATGATCTGGGGGTCAAGAAAAGCACCGACCTGCAGGAGGAGGTTGGTCTTGGTGTGGGGGTCGTCGGCCGTGTGCGGGTCAATGCGGTGCCGCACGGCCTGGGAGAGGGTCAGGTTGAGCTTGTCCTCGTTGTGCCGCACCGGCATCTCATCGTACTCCGCGACCGCACACAGCAGGCCCAACACCTGTGATTGGAGAGTTTGGTTTTGAGGAAGCGCAGAGGTCTGACAGAGGTGTTTCTTCACAGCCGATTCTTTGCATCTCTTGAAAATCGAATCTGGGACACAGAGATATGAATCATCTCTTGTCAAAGCAGCCAAAGAGATAGGAGCACACAGCAAAAGTGCGTACCTCCTGGACGTTCATCCCAGGCTGCAGGTACTGGGTGAACACGGAGAGGGTCCGGTACTTGAGATAGTAAAAGGAGGCGATGCGCCCCATGGTGAGGGACTCCACCCTGCCATCCTCCTCCATGGAGATGCAGCCGGCCTCCTGTAATAAAAATTGCATTTACTCGGCGAAGGGCCTTGAATCCTGCAGATCTTTTCCTTGTGATTCAAGAGCGCTTTGGCCATGCAGAAAAGCTGTGCTCTAGCCAAGTCTCAGTGGAAATGATCAGGGAACACAAGGCCCATTCCTTTAAACCCTCAGCAAAAGAAACACAAGTCAAGAATTTGAACAGCCCTGCAACTGAAGAGGGGAGATTTAAAATATCGGCACCTCCAGCGCCCCCAGGCTGTCCTCGATCATGCGGGAGAGGTAGATGCTGACGGTCTCTGGCTCCACCCCCGGCAGGTCGTAGTAGGAGGGGTTCTGCAGCAGGCGGCGGTAGAAGAAGGTCCACGTCAGGTAGTCCACCGCGTCCTGCTTGGAGGTGACGGTGCCCCCCACGATCTCCGCGTTCAGGTGGTCCGACAGCTGTGGTACATGAGATTTGTTGAGAGACAGGGTAGTCTGAGAGCTGTCACACAACTGAGGATTGTTGGTGAGGATTCATTGGTGTTTGAGACCCTCATACAAAGCCAAAGCATGTATGCATTGCAACCACCACCAGGCTCAGTCAGAAGTGCCTGACGCCCATCAAACCCCAACAATTGCCAGTGGATCGCCCTGCCCTGTTTCTGCCATGGGAGAATCACAAGACACTGTATCTTGCAGTTGTACATCCATATGAAAGTGGGGCAGCACCCCCGGGCAAAGAAGAAGACCTGGGTGTGGAGGCTGGACTCCACGGGGAAGGGCTCGTACAGGAACTTGCGGTAGAAGGACTTTTTGGGTTCGTGCACCATGATGACGGCCGTGCCCGACTTGTCGTACTGCGGTCTGCCGGCCCGCCCCATCATCTGGAGCACGTCCGTGATGGGGAAGTCCACGTACCGCCTGCACCGATGTCCAGAGGACTTCATGATGAAATTGGAGTCAGGCTTGAGATGTGGGGGTCGTTGATCTTGCATGATGATCGAGTGCTCGATTCAATGAAATTCCAAGCCTCTCCAGCACCAAACCAGAAGGCCTCAAAAACAGTGCAGCCTTGAAGAAGAACAGGCAAGCAGAATGTGGGGCGGAGGAAGGAAAGATGCTCACGCAGAGGGCGCGTCGAAGAACTCGGTGCCCTTGATGATGACCAGGTGGGCGGGCGTGTTGACGCCCCACGCCAGGGTGGAGGTGGCCACCAGCACTCGGATCTTGCCGGCCACGAACAGGCGCTCAACGGTAGAGCGGTCGTGCTCGTTCAGGCCTGCGTGGTGCAGCCCGATGCCGAAACGCAGGGTGTCCCGTAGATTGGTGTCCTGCAAAGGGGTTCTTGTGTCTCCTGCTGAATGGGCCTTGATGCGTTTGCCGCATACCAAGCTCAGGGCACCCTTGCAACTGAAAGGAAGGGGTACAGAACTTGTTGATAGACGATGGCTGTCATATCCAAGCCATTACTCCCTTCCTCTACCATACCAGTTCCTTTACGCGGTTGATTATGTTCCCCCTCCCTCACATATTTTCCAAGTAAGCCCAGCACCACTGACCATCACTGAAGCAGCAAAAGACACCCACCTTGACGGTCATAACGACGTTCTCCAGCTCCTCCTCCGGCATGTGCACGAACTGCTGCGGGCGCTCGTCGGCCGCGGCGAACCCTATAAGGTCCAGGGCCGTCAGCCGCGTCTGGCGCCTGGACGACACGAACACCAGCACCGGCTTGGCGGGGGAGTAGGTCTGGATGGCGGCGTAGGCCGGCTTGTTCATGGTGGCCATGCGCGGGCAGTAGAACTTGCCGGGGTAGCCCTGGATGTGGGCCTCCAGGGGCACGGGGCGCACACTGGGCTTGAAGTTGAACAGGCCCTGCTTTGTTGTGGAAGCTCAGCTTTTGGTTGATGATGTTTTGATAGCGCTTGCAAAGCATGCATTCTCAGAAGATGAAGCAGAAGTGATATCAGAAGACAAAGGCGTTCTGTCTGATTCTCGCAGGAATTGCATCAGGACAATGCCTGTGTGTCTGGTAACGTGAAATTAAGGAAGCAAGACCTGCGGTTTGATGGCCAGCCAGTCTGCCAGGTCCACAGCGTTGGCAACGGCGGTGGACAGGCCCACGAAGCGGATGTTGTGGGCGGTCTGGCTGCTGATGTAGCGCATGCGTGAGACGATAACCTCCAGGATAGGACCTCTGCACGTGACAGATCAGCCATGTCTTGAACCTGCTGCAGAGATAAATGTGGTTCACTGATCTCATTGCAACGTCTAAGCGTTTGCTGGGCAGATCATAGCCTGCATAACAAGCACAAGTGTCCTGAGGGCATAACATCATGGCCAGAGAAAAGAACACCTGTCTGCTCCGAGCAGGTGGATCTCATCGATGATGAGCAGGCACACCTTCTTCACGTAGCCACGATTCTGCCAGGACCTGCGAGGTTGAAGTGCATCAGTGGCATGTACTCTCTGATTAGTCAACAGTCCTTACCAGAGTCAGACAGCGGCACCGTTAAGAAAAAGAAGACGCTGACCTGGAGATGCCATCCCACTTCTCGGGCGTGGCGATGATGACGTCCGCGGACAGCAGCGCCCGCAGGTCGGGCGTGTAGTCGCCCGTCAGCTCCACCATCTTCTTGCCCAGCTTCTTGCACATGCCCTGGCCCCAGTCCTTGATCCTCTCCCTCACCAGTGCCTGCAATTTTTATGCTTTTTGGTTTCAAAAGAAAGCCAAATTGACAGAAGCAAGGCCTCTGGGTCGGTTCAGAGCGCGCCAGGACTTCTCAGATTAGATTCAGCAGCATATATGGCAGCAACCACGGTACATTTCTATATAGGTAGAGGTTTGCCTTTGAGACATGTCTGGGCGCAACCAAGGAGCAGGAACTCCCCTAGTTGATGGGTAATTGTTGCAATGTGACCTTGCAGATGCTCAATCCTGCAAGGCGATCTGTTCCCTTGAAGGCTCATGCACCTTGAGGGGTGCGATGTAGATGGTCTTCATGCCCGGGTGGTGCTTGAAGGCGTGCAGCATGGCCAGCTCCGCGCTGATGGTCTTCCCAGACCCCGTGGGGGCGCCCAGCAGCACGTTGTCGTCCGTGTGGTACAGCGTGTGGAAGGCCTGCAGTATTTTTGGCACGTCTCTCAGGGTTGTGATGTTGAAGAATCGACGCCTTCGTTCTAATCCAAATCATTCCAAACATTATGGGCTCGATACCATTTACATGGCGATCACAAGATTACTGTGCAGGCTTAACACGCTTAATTCGTGTACATGGGCAAGTGTTCAACCCACAGCGGCAGTGTGAGACTGGCACCAATTTCCAGGCCTTGCTGAAGTGTTCATCAGCAAATTAAAAGCAGCACACGAGCACAATCTGTCATATAATATACCAATGCAGAGTGGAAGAAGGAAACTCGCCTGCGTCTGGATGGGATTGAAGTGGGAGAATCTGTACATGGATTCGAAGGCCTGATTGTCAAGCGCCGACACAGGAAGGGGGTCCAGGTCCAGCAACTCGGTGTGGGGGGGGTGCTGCTCAGGGAGGATGAGACCCTGGAAGCTCATGGGGAGCAGCGCCTCCGCGCCAAGCCAGGTGTCTGCCACTGCCCTGCATGCATGAGGCTGTGTGAGAGGGAAGGGGGGTTGGACATTTGCACTTGAAGCCCGACTCCCCAGCAAGCCAAAATCCTTTGGCAATCATCAGCAGACCCTTCATTTGTGTGTGTGAGGGCCATTGCAGCTATGGCTCTCTTTCATGATTCAGTGCTCGCCGACCTTCAAGGCATGAGAGTGTCGTGTCATTGTTCTCCTCCTGCTCCACACCACATCGCCGCATCACCCTCCTTTCTTCTCCCCTGGCAGCCCCCCAGCCAAGCCAAAAAGCCCACACCTGACAAAGTACTGCGTGGGCAGGGGCTCGAAGATGGGGATGGTGAAGACGAGGCGGTGCGAGGCCTCGCGCATCATCTTCTTGGTCACCGTCCATTGCTCAGTGTGGTAGATGTGGTCCCGATCCCCGTCCTCCACCCACACGTGCCACTTGACGGCCGCCCCGTGCACGCTGTCCCGCCACTCGAACGTAGGGACCACCTCCAGCTGCACCCGCAGCACCGTCCTGCGGTGTGCTTTTTGCTGTCAGGGGGATATCGTCTGCTGCGGAGTATGATTGCAGAGATTGGATGGATGCTTGTAACCTATTCTTCCATTATGGGAATCACAAACCCACACTGCGATGTCTCCCAATTTCAGGAGTTCTGCTGCGACATGTGTCTCGTCTTCATACCTTCCAGATGAGAGGGAACATCTCATACCAGCCCAGCATGACTCTCCAGGTGCTCTGGAATGCCACTGGAATCGAGCAGTCCTTCATGCAGTTGCGATCCAAACATTCCAGCACTTGTCAAAAAGGCTCAGGTTGTGCAGCAAATGTACAGAGTGGGGATTGAACCCAGACCTGGCCTGAGGAAAGTCCTCCATGAATGTCAGTTGGTGGTCTTAGTAAGGAGAGAGCTCGACACCCCTCCAATACATCCTTCTCCTGGCCTTGAGGGTACCACCCCGTCAAAATAAAGACCTGGTGATGGGCTGCAGGTGGGCCTCCATGCTGAGGCTGGGCAGGCAGTCTAGGCAGCCGCGCACGGTGGCCCCGGCGGCAGGGTGCCGGATGATGGCCCCGATCTCGCTGGCCTCCATGTCGTACAGCCGCTCGGCGCTCAGCCCCATGTCCTCCAGCTTGTTCAGCACGGTGGGGCTCAGCAGGCCCTCAAACTGGCGCAGCAGGTGCCGGTGGTGCCACAGCCGCCGCTCGAACTCCTGCAGGGCACCCTTTCCGCTTGGCGGGCGCATGGCGACAGACAGGCTGCATGCAAGTTGATCAAAGTCCTGCTGTCCTGTCCAATTTTCGATTCTCTTATACGGCTGATTCCCATGACGATAACAAGAAATGCTGACCTTGGAGAAGGTGAGCAGCTGGTCTGCCACGATGTACCAGCCCTTCCTGAGGCAGATCTCGAACAGGGCCCTGCAGATGCGCGGCGCGTTCTGGCTGATGTAGTTCAGGTCGGCGATCAGGGAGAAGCTCTCGATCCTGGCGCGAGAGATGTAGGCCTGCATTGTATGATCTTGGTGAGAATGGCTGCCTACTGCCGATGATGCTTTCAGGCCACCAGCAGCAAAGCTCAAACGGGTTGCAGGTAGGGAACACAAGCCCCAATGCTGGCAACCTCAGCCTTCCCTTCTGCTACCTTGCCGCTGCCTTAAAGGGGCATCCGTCCATCTATCCTGGATCTGCTGTGCGTTCTCTACACACGTTCCACATTGCCTTTGGCAGGAAATACCCTACGAGCAGCAGGGCTTCCGATATGCATCAGACTACCTTGACCTGCATACTAAACCCTGCGGGTCCTTTCATCATCAAGGGCCAGGCAGGAGAGGGAAAAGAGACCTGCATGAGGACGCCGGCCTTGCCGTGCTTGTTCTCCGGGCCCCCCTTGACGTCGTACTCGCACACGTCCTTAGACAGCCTGTCCAGCTCCTCCAGCTCCTCCTCCCGCACTTGCATGTTCTCGAACTCGGTGCTCTGGGCCAGCATGCTCAGGACCTGCTCCAAACCTCAAATCATTCAAACATGGAAGAAATCATGCATTGTCCATACATGCAGTATACATCAAAGTACACCTGCAAAACAAGTGTCAGTTTTGATCCTATACCTTGCAATTAAGTCGTAACGCCTAGATGCTTGTCCTCCCCAAAATTCGGAAGGACGGGGCTGGCAGCAACTTTTGTGCAGGTGTTGCGATTGTACTGTATGGAAGTTATCCAGAAGGGTGGGGGGGAAAGGGGTGAAGCCAACCTCGGCCTCCGTCATACGGGGCTTGAGCAGCTCGTTGTAGACCAGCACGCTGGAGTGGCGGATGTAGAAGTGGGAGGCCACGCGGCCCATGTCGGTGACGTACAGGTTGCCGCTGCCCTCATGAAAGCGCGCCTGCGGGTGAGTAAGTAGCGACTCAGGCGAGCACAGATGCCATTGGACGTGTCAAGCAGGGGCTAAGAGAGACCCATGGACAACAGGCAACAGGCAGAGGTCCATGGCCTTCTCCCCTTGGCAAACAGCTGAGTGAGATGACCACTTCAAGATGTATTGTATGAGACTAAGCTCATTTGAAGTACAGCAGGGGCTTGAAACCTGAGTGTCAGTGGCGCATGTTTGGCTTGTGCAACCAAAAGGAGCTGTGGCAGAGGACGGAAATTTGATGCTGGCACCACTGCCTCCACAAAATGGGAGAAACGGGAGGCAGAATGGCGAGAGGGAAAAGCACCATCTTGCTGCCTTCCAGCTCCTTGGCGGCCTTGGTGACCAGGGACCGCCGCTTCTGCAGCAGCTCTGGGTCGGAGGCCAGCTCCTCCAGGGAGGTGCCGTAGTGCAGGTGCTCCTTCTTCATGCGCACGAACAGGTAGGTGTAGCCCAGCCAGGCGACTGCCTCCTTGATGTTGGTCACCGTGCCTGCAACGGTGCGTCGATCTCTGGCCGTACTGACCCTGTGTGTGTTGGCAAATGCTGATATGCATCAACATTCTGACAGTCTTGCATTGGCAATGGGTTCGACACCCAGCAACTCCATCCATCATGATGAGGTAAATTTATGCGGTGCATGAGGCTAGTGCTTATAGCAGTAGAATGCAGAGGAGGCTCTACTTCTTTGGTAAGCATGCAGCTTGCAGCAATTTCAATCCTTTTCTACAGGAAGGAGAGGCGCTGCAAAAGCGCACCCAACACGATCTCAGCATTCAGGTTGTCGGCCAGCTTGGAAATGAATTGGCTCTCGATGGGCAGCTGGTGCGTGAGCATGCCCAGGTAGTGGGACAGGCTGGCGTGCTGCGTTATGATGATGCCCAACCCAGTGTCCTCGTACTGCGGCCGCCCCGCTCGCCCAAATATCTGCTGCACGTCCAGCATGCCTGCACATGATTTTGATGTTCCAATTGTCGTTTCTGGATGGGGGATGGTTAGTGATCCTTCAGATGTCTGAGGAACTGGTGTTTGTGTCAGGAATTGTGGGATTGCAGCATTGGCAGCTCAACCACATTGTGAGCAAAAAAGGGCAGAATAAATGCATGCCTGGCTGCGCCAAGCTGCAAAGCCTCTTCGAACAGCCCACCCCCCTTTGAATGTCAAAAGGAGGATTGCCAAAGACAAACAGCACTGCAAGAGCACTCACCCAGCTGCGTGAAGCTGCCCTTCTGGGGGTCGTACAGCTGCGTGCCCTTGATGATGACGGTGTGGGCCGGCAGGTTGATGCCCCACGCCAGGGTGGCGGTCGTGCACAACACCTGTCATACACAGAATGAACAAGTCATATGGTAAGCGGGTCCTCATAATGGCAAGTGGGTTTCTCTGTTGTAAGAAACATGCAAGAAGCTGCTTCGGCATGCCTGCAAGCTGCGAGCCTTTCCACAAGTCAATGATGGACCTTGGTACGTCAACATACAGGTTATGCCAATCTCAACCCCCTGAAGCCCGAGCTGGCATGCGCGATTGAGAACAGCCGATGGGCACAGTAGAGTAGAAGAGAACCGGCATCACCTTGAGCAGCCCCTGGGCAAAGAGGCGCTCCATCAGGCTGCGGTCGCTGCGCAGCATGCCGGCATGGTGCATGCCAATGCCCAGCGGGAACAGCTCCTGCAACTCCCTGCAGTGCGATATAGAAGATCGGGGTAGATCGCTGAAAACACAGAGAGAAGAAGAGTTGAATGATCCTCAGCATGCCTGCATTTGATAAACGACGGTGCACAATAGAAAACAGAAAGACTCACTTGTTCCTGGATTTGGCCACGTCCTTGGCGGCGAAGGCGTACTGCGGGTGCTCCTGGCACTCGAAGTGGGCCGCGTCGCCCGAGGCCTGCATCTTGGTGATCAGGGTGCGCCCCGTCTTGCCGGTGTCCTTGCGCGAGTGCACGAACACCATGGCCTGCCGCCCCTTCTTGATGCTCTCCAAGACCTGTTGTGTGCGTGTTGTGTTTAAAAAGCGAGTAAGGGGAATGGAGGGGGGGGGTGGTGGGGGTTTTGAATAAGATACCATGGCCTGCCAACCATTATGCTCTCCTGCACCTGGGACATGCGTGTCGTAACACAAAAAAAAAACCAATATCCAAGGAAGCAAGGATGAAGCAGTATTGAAACCAGAACACCATGGCCTAACCCCCTTTTTGTTGCTCTCCAGCACCTGGGACATGGGTGCTGTTCACAAAAAATAGTTGACGCATGAGGAAAGTGGAGTTGGGGGGGTTGAACCATGACACCATGGTCTGCATGCTACCACGATGCTCTTCAGGACCTGGGCTATCTGTGCTGTTTAAAAAAAAAGTGGGGCAGGCCAACGAGGAGGGGAATTGGGTTTGAACCAGACCACCATGGCCTGCTGCGCCCGTTCTTGATGTGTCCCTGTACTGCACCCCTTCTCATAATCCCAACAAAAGTTAAAGCCCACCTTGTCAAAGCAGACATCGTCCTGCGTGTTGCGCGCCGCAAACGCGTTCTTGTCCTTGACTCCGATAAACTGCATCTCCAGTGGCACAGGGCGGTAGCTGGCGTCGAAGTAGAACAGGCCGGCGTCCGGCACGCCCAGGAAGGAGGCCACGTCCTTGTAGTTGGGCAGCGTGGCGGAGAGGCCCACGATGCGGATCATGCTCTGGCTGGTCTCCACCTGGGGGGAAAGCATCGTGTGAGCAGACAGCATGCACGCAGATTGGGGGAGCCGGGAGTACATGCACAAGGAAAAAGAGGGAAGGAGCAGTACGGAAGTAGAAACATCCAATACTTCTGAAAAATACCTTAAGAAATGTGTACCATGTCCAAGGGAAGCCTTTAACCGTCAGGTAGGTGAACTGGCGCTGGCTCTGAGCAAAGAGACTCATTAGAAGGAGCTCAATGTGCGGTATGGTAAATCATGGAGGCCC
>QAXI01000461.1:376621-391518 GCA_004335615.1 Chloroidium sp. JM
CCCCCCCCCTCTCCCCGCACAAGCGCGGGAACATCGCCCGCCCCACTGCAACCATGTGACCAAGAAAGATCCTTAATAAAAAAGAAGCCAAACCTGGCGCTGGGTGCGGGCGATGATGGTCTCGATGACCGGCCCGCGCTCGTCGTTCAGCAGGTGCACCTCGTCGATGATCAGCAGCCTCACCGCTGCCGCCACCGCCACGTCCCCGCCCTTGCGCGTGATCACGTCCCACTTCTCCGGCGTCGTCACGATCATCTGGGTCTCGGCCATCTCCTTCTTGCTCAGCTGCATGTCCCCGGTCAGCTCCTTCACCACCAGCCCTGCGCATTTTTTGCATGAGGAGGAAAGGTTTCAATGTGCTTTGGTGTGTCAGGGGTCCTCCCTATTCCTTAATCTTCATCACAAACAAGGCCCAAAACCAATTGCATAGACTCTAGCAGCACACGGCAAGACCTTCTGATGCAAGGAGCACATGCTCAGTAGATCCCTTGTACAGTGAATTGGGGAAAACGAGCATGGGAACTCGCATTGGGGTTGGAGCAGAGGGCATTTCGTGAGGGGCTCTCACCCAGGGATGCCAGCCTCTTGCCAAAGGTGGCAGTCATCTCTGCAGCGAGGGCCTTCATGGGGGCCACGTAGACAATCTTGAAGCTGTCCTTATCCACCATGCCATTCTTCATGTTGGCTCCCACCTGCATTTTATATTAACTAGTAAATTATACAATATTAATGAGGAGGGGCTGGGGTCTGTGAGAACGGGATGGTTCAGAACAGCACCAAGGTGATTTGATCCTTTGATTTTCCTGGCTCACACCAACCAACACCGCATTGACCAGGTTTTGAGACATTTCAGCACAGCAATCCACAGGCTACAATGAATTGAGCAGAGGAGATATTGGCCTAACCAATAGATATGCCCCAAAAAACGCACCTCATGCAGGACTGCGGTCATGGCGATGTTGGTCTTCCCCGCTCCGGTGGGAGCGCACACCAGCAGGTTGACGTTGCTGTGGAACGCTGTCTGGTAAATCTTGCTCTGGATGCGGTTCAACGACCTGCTCACAGGAATGGGCCTCACAAGCAGGCTGTGAATACTAGCTCCCAAAACCTCGGGGATCCTTTCACAATCCTGTGCCACCTTCTGATATCCTCAGAAACACAATTCCTGGCCACTCAGAAACCCAACCCAGATCACCTTCGTCATGTAATGGGCAAAAGCAAGCAAAGTTGAGAGCATTTATCAATTGCAGACGAAAACATAATCTGGGATCAAAAATGACGCCTTCAAGATTGATGGGGTGCCAGTAAGTGTTGAAGCCTGATTCTAAGTATCTGGTTTCTCCCTGTCTCCCTTCAGAAGGATTTAAAGCGCTCTAGATGGTGTTCAGGTGCATTGAAATCAGTGTTTGGCCGTACAGTGACAGCGTGAGATGAGAACTCACTTGTAGCCCTGGAAGGCAAGCTGTGCCCACTCCTCCATTTCCTCAATCTTGACCAGCTTCTCGTCGGCTGCAGGGGTCCCGGTTTTTACGGCAGGCACCCTCACCTCCTCGTACCCCTTGAAGTTCCTGCAATCCCATTATTTGAATTCAAGTTTTGCCAGCTGATTCAAACCCTCTTTTTGCCCACCCACTTACAGCCGCACAGACTTCGCAAAGCCCAGCCTGATCGCCACCACGAAAAAGAAAGACATTCTAACGCAATTATCTGCACAGCATGCGACGATTCGCCTTCATTTGACTGATTACTCGGCAAAAGCAGAGGTCTCACTTCCGTTCGGTGCCCTTTGGGAGGGCACTGGTGTTGAGGCCGTCCCCCAGGGTGAATTCTGTGTCACCAATCAAGAGCTTCCCGTTCCTCAAGCCCCCCTTGGCCCTTAGATCCTCGGAATCTGCGCCACAAGGAATTGGAGGAGTGCCAATAACACCTCACAGTCCAATCCACAGAAGACTCATAGGATGAGAGCCATTGAACACCTAAAATAGCATCACTTGAGCGGAGCAGATTCCTGCTTATACAGTGAACAAATGCCATTCAAGAAGGCAGGGGTGCGTATTTCTGCTCAAAGGAAAGGGCGTGCGGTCAAAAACATGCGCGGCACAACATGGTCATGATGTGGAAGGGTTGAACCCAGCCATTCCATTTTCGATGAACTTTGCGTTGTACTAAAAAGGGGCAAAAGATAAGTAAAGGCTAAATAAGACCGCACCTGCCAGGATGTGGAGTGCTTCCGCCTGCTGGGAGACGAGCCAGTCCACGTCTGCGTCCCCGCCCCTGCCCCGCCGCTTGTCCCTGGCCTCCAGCTTCTTCAGCACTTTGTCAGACTGCCTCTGGATGCTGCATGAAAGCAATGCTGGATTCAACAGCATTCTTTGCAAGAGTGTGTCCACCTGGAAAGCTCTGGGTTTCAGTAAGGGTGGCTGGTTTTGGGGACGTCCTTTGGCGGCTTCTCAGCCTTTGACGCGTCGGCAAACTGCAACTGGAATTTATAACATGGCCTGACCTGCTTGGAAGAGATTACAGAGTGACAAGGGTTAAAATGAAGCGGTTGACAATGGATTCTACAGCAAGGCGACCATCAAGACCTGACGGTGGTGCCATAGGTGGGCATGGCGGGCTGGTCTGTGGCCTGCTTTGCCCGTTCCGCAGCTATTTGGCTCCTGAGATTCTCGGCTAGGTGTTTCCTGCACGTGAGACACAAGGTGGGAACGCTTCTTAGAAGGCAGGCTTGCTTGATCGTCCTTCTGTGTGCCAGCAGTTTCAAAAGGTCATGGCCCCTTGAATTCCGACCTTCTTACAATAACCTGCCCCTCCAAATGTCAGGAACTAGGATGCCAAGGAATTCACAAGCTGTCACAGCTCTCCATTGCGTGCTTTCCATGACAGTCATCGATGTTACAAACAGCGCAGGACCACCTTGGACACGTCCACAGCTCTTTTGCAGATGCACAAGACAAAGGTAGGGGACAGCACCCAGCTTCCGCATTGGCTGAAGATTAGGCTTGGAAGGATATGAAGGCAAGGTGTGAAAGCCAGTGCTGCACCTATAGGCGACCAGCTCCTGGATGGCCTCGAACCCGCTGTCCCCCACCAGGTCGAACAGCTCGGCCGCGACCTCGTCGTTGGAGCCGCCCATCAGCACTGTCTTGGCGGCGGCGGTGGCCACCTCTGGCTGCATGCCGGCCCTCTCAGTCCACTCCAGCAGCCACCTTGCCCCGATCTGCACGCACTTCTCTTGTTGAATTTTGTACTCGTGCTGCCATGGGTTAGGCCTTCTGCTCTAAGGGTTGATGATAGAAGCGAGGTCTCTTGGACTGCCTGTATATTAAACCGTCCCTTTTGACCCCTCCTTGAAGTCATCCTTATCTATTCTCAAAAAATGGAGACTGAGAGTATGCTGAATTGACAGTGGCCTGACTTCATTTTCAGTGGCACAAACAGCCTGCACTGCCTGTCTTATTTGCCACATGAACAGGATTGGGAAGTATATGCTGCATTCAAATTTCCACCCCTCCACTGTCAGGTTCAGTTGAAGATGGAGGCAAGGTGATTGGGCACACCAGTAATGAAACACTCTTGCTCCACAGTAGCAGAAAAAGCAAGGAGGGTCACCTGGGGTGCAGTAGGCTTTTTTGCAAGGTACTCGTCCTCTATGTCCTCGTCGGGCATCTGCAAGGTGGGGGCTTCGGGCTTGGATGACTCAGACATCCTGGCAGCGTAGAGCTGCTTGACAGCGGCCACCCCGCCCTCGTTCCCCGCTGGTGCCCTGCTCGCAAGTGTTTACAGATGTCTGTGCATTGAAAGGTCACAATTACCAGCAGGAGGGCGTTGCTGCATTGCCTTCGCCACTTGTTATGCAGCAAAAACTTTTTCGATCGCACTACTAGGTGGAGTGACATTCAGCAAATTCTATGTTCCCAGCAGCTCTCCAAGTCTTTTGATAGCCTAAGCACTAAAGAACTTCAAATTCCAGCTGTCAGTCTACCCAAAGAAGTTCAAGTGAAGTCTACAGTAGCCTCTGCCTGGAGAAAAAGAAATTATTTGCCTTTCAGGAACAGGCGCTGCGTGACCCTGGGAGGGTACAGGTCCTGCCGGCTCTGCCTGGTCCACCTGATCCCAGAATCTCACCACCATGTCCCCTCCGAAGCGCCACCCCTCGTCCCCCGGCACGCTGCTGGACCTCTCCGTGACCAACGGCCGCACGTGCAGCTTCTCCTGCCAAAGCTGCATCAAAGGCAGGGTGATCAGGGTGCAATGCTTGGTTGATTCACTAAATGCTGTGCTGTCATTGGGGAACCCGGTTGCTACCCTATTCTTTTCTGATGGACGAGCATTCGTCTTGCGGACGTGTGCATTCAGGGTGCATGTGATGAGGAAAAGCCTCAACCTCAGTGGCAAAAGAGATGAGAAATGCTAGCATCTGTCAGATGCTTTCTCATTTTGTTGATATGAATTCTTTTGCGGATGTGTTCTCAAAATCAGATGTGCCTGTGCAAATTGACCTGGGGTCAACTCCAGGTGCCCGTCCTTGTCAAAATGACCAGTTTTTGCTGGTCATAAGTGTTTTGTGCCATTTTGCCCTTTGGAGCCAAACTACGCAAACTGTTGTCTCCCAGTACTTCTAAGTACCGCTTCTGCGTGCAGCAGAAGCTGCCCAACCTTGGACAAATCACACACCTTGACTTTCTGGTAGGCAGCCAGCAGGGTCTGCACCTCTTTGTCGGAGACGGACCCCACCACCCCCACCACCGTATCCCTGCATGCCAACATGAAGGTTTTCACTTTTGCTGAGCTGATTGCAATCTGGTGGCCTCTACAAAAAAAATTGGCTGTCCACAACCTCCGCAACCAGTGCCATTTACCTGAAAGTCTGCTCTTTGACTAAACATATGAGACCCAATTCACCGCAGGGGGGTCTAGGAGAGATCCTCCCCATCATAGGTATTCAAAGTGCTTGCCTGTAGGGTTTCAGGAGGGTCGCTGCGCTCAGCCTGCTGGAAGGATCCCCCTTGGGCACGCGGGAGATGGCCACCCACATCGCACGGGTGGCTGCGTTCAACTCCTCGAAGGGTGTCTCCCCACCAAGAGCTGCCCCAACCAGCTCCCGGAAGCGCGTATAGTCCCCCCTGGCCGCCTTGGGGGGGCGCTCCCCCAGCACCTGGTGCATGTGGCTGGCCTGCAATTTGTTTAACAGTGTCAAGTGGGTGCTTTCTCTGTGCAGACCTGCCCCTTTTCTGTCTTGGGGTGGCTGTACAGAAAGGAGCGCAATGATGGGTTGCCTGATGTGACCTGAAGTCCTTAGCCAAACTGCATAAACAAGCCATACTGTGGCGTGATTCTCAAGAAAACCCACCTCACTCTTGGCCTTGGTGGGCGTTTGGGCCGCCAGGGCTTTCTGGCGCTCAAGGAACAGCTCATCCACGTTGTAAACGCCCTCTTGGGATGCAAACGCCCGCAGCATGGTCGTCATCCTTGGCAGCTGGCATGTACACACTTTCTCAGCTCGGCTATTGGTATCCCAGAACCATCAGAACAAATACATGGCATAGGGCTCTCCATTAGAGCGTGAAAGCTTATGCAGCATTTGAATCACATAACATCTAAAACATTCCTAGATTTGCAGTCAAACCGCATGTGCATGTCCTTGTTGGTGGCACATGCGCACGCGAAATGTGCTGTCATTGACATTTAAGCGTCTTGAAGTCTATGGGAACACTTGCAAGTGTCCTTGAGCGGCCAACCTGCGTCGATTGCTCTTCCGAGCCCATCGCTTGTCCCCTTCCCATCGTGCAAATCTCTCTCGGGCTATGCAAAGCGTCAATCAACCTTCGCAATGTGTTGAATTGCCCATTGCTAGCACATTGATGGCCCAGCACACCGTAGGTAGACGTACTTCGGCAGGGAACGGGAGGTAGGAGCTGAAGGGGGGGTGGGTAAAAGTGAATGGGGAGTGATTTGTGAAGGCCCCTTTCCTCCCATTCCTAGGCAATTCCTCAGCCAAGGAAGGGGAGGGTGTATGAGACTGGCTATGAAATGCCATGAGAGCAGCTTGTGGAGGAGCCAATAAGGTCATTAGCAATGCCTGTTTGATTCTGCCTGTCAAGCACCTAACAGGCAGAGCTATACGCATGCCAGGAATGAATGCAGAATTCTTACCGATCCACGTAAGCTGTGCAAAGCAAAGGGCATGAGGCTGAAAGCATCAGAAACTACGTTCTTTGGTCCACGATCTCAACGGAGGACAAGAAGGCAGGAGGGCTGGTATGGCCACGAGGGCTGCTTGGCCACCCAGGGGCTACCTCTTATTTGAAGCTGCAAAAAGTGAACAACCGTCACCCCTTACCATCTACAGTTCCTGTGGTTCTCTTCCCAAATCAAATACCATGCAAATACACAATAGCCTTGCAGCTAGGCCACACACTCAAAATCATCGTCCTCCAGCACCTTGATTTCTTCCACACCAGGCAGGTGGGGCAGGACGGCCCTCAATAGGCCTGCTCCTTTCTCCCGCTCCTCGCGGCTCAGAGGCACATACGGCAGGCGGAACACCTGCACACCGCCAAAATCTCCCGAACCTCGTCTTGCCGGATCGAAGTGTACAACGGCTCCTCGGGTTGCGAAGGTCGTGTATGGTCAGGTGGGATGAAGGAATGCTGAGAAGGAGCAAAAGTACGTACCGGCTTGACCAGGCCGCACATGGCCAGGGCGGTGTTGAGGGGGATGGGATTGGGCTGGCAGAACAGCCAGTCGATGAGGTCGGCCACGCTGTCGGCACGCTCCTGGTCGTCCTCCCTCATCATCCTGGCGTAGAGACCTGGAACGTATGGGCCACATCAAGGAGAGGGTCCGAGCACCGGTAAGCTGAGAGTTTGCACCTGTCAAGCTGGGAGGGAGTGAATTGAGGGCATGGGACCGGGGAGATGAGGGGAGCAGATGCGAAAAGCTGGCAGCCAAGCTGTACCCAAATTAGGCACCTGGGCCTGCAAATATCTTTCAGCTCACAGGGAGGCTATATGAAAATCAGAGACGTACCTGGGAATAGATTGCTGGCGACGGAGACAGCGCCCACAGCCCCGGCGCTATGCCTGGACGCGAACGCCTCGTCATCGTTGCCCGTCCAGCACCGAATGCCCTTTGCACTGTACCCCTGCAACACCAGGGCACGCTTGACAGGCAGCCCAGAAGTCAGGGGAATGTCATCACCACCCTCCCTGTTCTGGGGGAAAAAACTTGAGCACACTATGCAGAAACGACAGGACCGCATGTCGAGCTTGGCAGTGCCGTGTCGAATTTCACCTCCTGGTGTCCTATTGCCAAGCCAACGAAAAATCTCACCCTAATTCTCTCCACGCCTGTACATTCCTTGACCCCCAGGAAGTTGGGCAGTCCCGCCAGCTCTTCCACTATATGGTCGGGGATGTCCTGCCCCGTCCGCCCTGCAACATGGAGGTGCGAATTGATCGACAGTCTTTGGTATCTGTGCCCAGCGATTGCCCCAGTACTTCTTTTGTTTGTCCCCGCATGCTCCATTTTCAATCCTTACCATGTTTCCTGGCAAGAGTGGTAGATATCTTTGTCACAGTTCATGTAGGGGCCAGGGTTGACACATCAGGACCCCTCCACGACAAGGTGTCTAATAATTGCACCTGGAACATTGTAGATCATGGCAGGGCCCTGATCCAGCACCGTCTTGAAGTGTCTCAGCACGCCAGCCTCAGAGGTCTTGCCATAGTAGGGATTGATATGCAGCGCTGCGTCCATGCCGACGGAAAACCCTTGCGATGTGGCATGCACGGCTTCCCGGGTGGAGTTGCTACCTGCATTGCGGAGGCATGATGAAGAGAGCAACCAAGTCTTCTATACCTGAGACATCCATGCTTATCCCCAGAACTGACAAAAACAAAGACTTTCATTTTTGCAGACAGACCTGCTGTTTGCCAGCAAACACCTTACGGATCGTAAATCCCCAAAGCCAATCCAATTTGGACAATCTGCAGGGATACTGACCCCTCCCCCCCGCTGCAAGGTCATTGCTCAGAGAAAAGCCCACCTGTGTTGCCTATGACCAGGATGTCCTTCCCAAACACGTTGACGGTGTGTGCGATCAGCATGACGTGCTCATCCCACCGCATCAGTTGCCCCTCCCCAGTGGTGCCCCCAATGATCAAGCCATCCGTGCCGTTGTCGATCTGGATCTGCACCAGCCGGTCGAACGCATCCAGGTCGAACCTGCCCCCCGCAGCGTATGGGGTTTTGATGGCGGTGATGACCCTGGCCTTCCTTAGCAGCTCCCCCTTGTCTGCAGCATCGGTGTCTTAAGGGAGGAGGTGTCTCTTCATGAGGTGCAAGAAGCAATGTGCCGTGAGTTCCACTTGCGAGGTTAAGCTACTCCAGCGTCTGAGAGTGTTGACAGCACCTCTTTGCAAATTGGAGGGGGAAGTTGCACAATGCGAATCCGACTTGGGTGACAAGGTGCTGATTCAGGCGTCTGAAATCATTGAAAGATTTGGGCTCTTGAGTGGGTTGAGAGTATATAGGAAACTGCGAAGCTTGCACCCGTAAGCTCAATTTGCACCTGTGACTTCCACTTATCGACAGTGTCAGTGTACAGCCGCAAGATCAATTAATTGGCTGTCTAAGGGGTAGATGCTTGGATGTGAGTATTTGTGGTCATCGTGAAAGAACGTACCGGTCTCCGTTGCTTGCACTTCAGGTGCCAATATGGTAGAAGCCATCCGTTGTTGCAACCTCCGCCTGCTCGTGCGCCCCTTCCCAAAAGTCTGTCTGAAAATTCGTGTGCATGCTGGGTACTGTGCAGTCGATCTCCCGGAGGAGCTAGCATGGCAAAATCCGCTCGACATGCTTTTCTCTTATATTCAAATTGACTGTGCAGAGAGCAGGAATCAAAAGCTCGAAAACGCTGATTGCATACTCAGTGCCCGGTATTGATTTCCCGGTGCGCGGCGGCTTATTTGCCGGTGAACAGCCTCTTCCTGACTTAACGCCAACAGAGTCCACATCTTTCGAAATAATGGCCCATGAGAGTGCATATGGTGAGGTGGTAGTGTGGAGAAGCGGAAGGTGTTGCTGGGAGGATCGGGATCTGAGTTGATATTGAATCAGCAGGAGCAAGCTACTATTTTTGGCAGCTTGCATTCCTCAAGGCTTGAGCAATCTCACAGTGCGAAAAGGGGAAATTCCCGACGAAGAAAGGCTACATTTGCGAGGAAGCTTTCGCCTGATCATGAGCCCTATGATCTGGTGCACTTGAGCTATGCCAATTGAGCTTATACTTTGCTCAAATTTACAGCTTCAAGTGCTCCTCATCATAGGGCTCCTGAGTAGATGCAACGGACTTCTCAAATATGAAGCCTCCATAATATGCTTGTAAGCATCTATTGGCACAGGATGGGTGATCAAATGCTTTCCATAGTCATGCATTCGTCTGACATAGCCATCCTGAGGCTGGCCATGGGAATTCCTTCATTAAGGCAATCATTATACATCACCAGGCTGCAAGAAAAGCAACTGGCTGGCAACACACTCATGCAAATATTCAAACCTGCTGTACTCTTTGCCACACAGGCTCTGTCTCACTGTAAGCTGCTATGAATGAGACCTGGAATAGCTATAAGTAAACTCTGAGGTTCCGTCATTTCAGCGGATACAGAATGCCTGAATAGGATCTCTTATTCTAGACTCTGCACAGCTGCTTGCGTTCGTTTGCTTTGCAGTAAAAGTTTTCATTCCATCAAGAAGTTCGCCTCAAGTTTGCGCAGATGCCAAGACAGATCAGGACTGACCATCCTTCTTCAAATTCTTCCCTGCAAACACAGCACGCTTTTCAATGGCTGCGGGGAGATTGGGAATGCTTTTGAACGGTAAGGCACAACTGGGAGATTCTTTACCTTTTTCTTTCACTGACTCTGCTGCTTTCTCCACCGTCCCACCTGCAGGAAAACAGGACTCAGTGACCAACATTCCAGAATGTTGAAGCAAACGTGCTGAATTCGAGCAACTTGCAAGGGATTTGAAACGTACCAACTGCACCATCCCTGGTGAATTCATGGCCAACTTTTCCATGCTTATCAAGGGGACCGCCAACCTCATCAGCTGTTTCGCCTGCAAATTTCAGAATGAAGGGTCAGTGTTGTCCAATTTATTCAGACATTTGCAAGCATGAAGAGAAAGGCACTGCTGTCACAGAGCATACCTGCTGTGCCGTCTGGGTGGTCGGGGTTGAACTTCTTCCCAACCTTGCCCTGGTCAGTGAAAGCATCTCCAACTTTCTCAGTGGCTTTGCCTATCTTCTCCTCTGCAACAAATATGCAATTATATCAGCTCACACTCCCAAGCACACCGAATATCAATCTTGCAAGCGTCATGAGCAGATGCCTACTTGCTTTGTCCACAATGCTCGTCATCTGACGTGTTTGCGTAGCCAGAGCGATGCGTCTAATCCCATAATTGCTGATCTTGAGCACGGACATGATGGAATCTATTGGGGGCGCTAGATTATTTGTCTTTCAGCAATTGGTTGTGTGGACAATTTCAGACGCCGAAAGGACGAATAAGCATCCTCCCGTCAGCTTCCCCCCCATGACTCATTTCTTGAGGTGACTCAGCTTGCATCCCTCCCTCCTCCCAATTCAGCCAACAGAGTAAGAGTTGGCACTCTACAAGCACATGATCAATCATCAGGACAGCACGAGAGAAAGGGAAACCTTCCATCTCAATTACAATGAGCGCAATCGGCTCACCTTTCCGCAACACCAATCTACTATCTAGAGCATATCTCCATGCTTCAAATCAGAACAGTAAATATCCTGTGTAACGACACTCTTTAAAAAAAAACTCGAAACGTGGTGATGCCACCGTATCACGCTCGACAAACACATGCTCATGGTGGATCAAATGTACAGGGTATGGAACAATTTTATTGAACACTCAGTTTTGGCAGCAAACACAAACACACGCAAATCTACTCCTCAGATCTGAACCCAAGAGTCTGAGGACTCCTCAGTCCTCGACTCTAGGACTGGCGCAAAAGGGGGAATGGCTGGCAACAGACTCAGCACAGCCACCAGTTCCCTGGCCGTCGGCCGGTTGGAAGGGTTGAGGTCCAGACACCTGTCAATGAGCTCCCCGACCTCAGCAGGGGCCTCCTCAGGTATGGAGAGCTTCCGCAGCTGCCGTTGCCTGGGGCTCTCGATCGCGGACAGCTCGTGGAGCAGCACGCCAAACTGCAACAAGCGAATCTCCACTGCTTCCATCTTCCGTCTATGGTTTCAATACTCTGCTCCACAGAATCGGACCAGTTGCCAAGCGGTCAATCTTCAATATTAACAAGAAAGGAGAGAAAGCTCACGCTGTATATGTCTGCACTTTCCGTTATTCGCTGTCCCAGGAGGACCTCCGGCGCCGCCCAGGCAAAAGTGCCCACCTCCCGCCTGGTCGACAGCACGTCGTCGTGCAGCACCCTGGCCAAACCGACGTCCGCCAACTTTGCCGTGAAGTCCCGTGCCAACAAGATGTTGGCCGACTTGAGGTCCTGCAATTACACTTTCTCGTCATTTGAGGGCTCTAATTTTTAGCCAGCTGATGCCTGCTCAACAGCATCCCAAAAGTAGACGTTCAATTAGCGTTTAAATGTCCTGGCTGCCAAGTGCAGGAGAAACGAAGCTCACAAAGTGGACGATCTTCTTGGTGTGCAGGAAGTGCAGGCCTCGAGCCACGTCCAGAGCCACCCTCCTGGCCATGCCAGAATTCGGCAGCGGCCTACCATCTGGTAGCTGCATTCTGTACCAGTGATACCTGCACCACGATTGCACATTAATCTGGAGCCATTTGGAGGAAAAATTTGTGTCTCTTTAGGATGGTAGTACTTGCTTGCCATGGGTGAAGAGAGAATTGCTCACCTGTTGCCTTGTTGCGAGTTGATGGCCTTGTACAGGTCCCCATTCTCCAAATACTCCGTCACCAAAATAGTCTGCCCAACCTGCACAGCATTCACCTTTGGATTCATTGTTAAATCCATGCACTGCCAGAAGCAATGAGTGCAGTGCAACTCAGATGCGCATCAGGATCTCGTGACTTGTAATGGAATGTAGCAATGTCCAGTTTAATGCAAGATCCCATAATCCCCCCCAAGTCCAGTGAAGGGAGGAAAACACCCACCGCCAGGCACGCCCCGATGAATTGCACGATGTTCTTGTCGTGGCAGCTCTTGAGGATGCTGATCTCCTGCCGGAACTGAGCAGCGTGGTAGGGCGACGTGAACGAGTTGATGGCCCCCCTCGTCATCTCCTCCTTGAACACCTTGACCGCCACGATCTGCACCCCGTTCCTCAGCGCCTTGTAAACCTGCACACCAATGTCTGAATCAAGCCGGGGACGCTGGCCAGGGTCCATCCCTTCTCAAACAGGACTCCTTCCTAGTTGAAGTAACAAAAAAAAGAACGTCGGCGAAAGCGGAAGATCCGAGCATTGAACCTGGAAGGTTCTGACTATGCGGGGAACTGTGATGCCCATATCTAACACAGCTTGTAATAAGACATCGCAGGAAGAAGAATTCTCATACAAAACGATACTTGCAGCGCTGAGTCAATTGGCTTCGACTTTCTCAGGCATTTCGAATACGGTGATGCCTTAGATTCCAGGCTGATCAAAGAACAGCAAAAAAAGAGCCCGGACCAAAGCAGGGCAGAGCCTGACCTTCCCCGAAGCACCGCTGCCCAGCAGCCACTCGCTGCCGTCCGGTCTGGCCACGATGGACAGCTCCGAGGGGTCGATCTTCCAATCACTCCACGGCATGTCCAGCAGGTTGTGCTGCAAGGCACAGAGCCTCGTCAGTTGCTTCTCAGAATAGCAGCTCAGATTCCACCCCCAAATGGTCTTCTTGTTGGGAGACTGCTTTGAGACCTTTAAATGGAATCCCATTTCCACACACGTCTCTAAACTGCAGGGGCTGTACGAAAAGAGTCACTCCTTACCATCCACCTGATTGGGCAAATGTTCAAAGAGCACCCAAGTGCTGGTAGATAATTCTGCCATTATAGAATTGGAGGTTTCACATATCCCTAGGTGGAAAGAGTTGTTCACTCCCTGAGCCAAGCAAGCAGTGAGTGGCAGGGGCCTAAGAAAAACACCGCCCACCTTTGAGAAGCTGCTCTGCTGTGGAGTGTGGCGCATCGCCAGGATGGACTGTGCGCTGGGCTCCGGCTTCTCGCTGAACTTGCTGCCACTCATCGTCAGGAACCCCGTCTTCTCGTAGGCGCTGTCTTGCCCCCGCAGCTTCCCCCTGGCCATCTCCTGCAGGGCTCGGCGGTTCAGGTCTTGCTTTTTCTGTTGTGTCTGCCTTGATGCATGAGCAGGGGGTGACATGCTGACCTGTATGGCGATCTTCTGCCATCACAGAGGAACAGCAATTCTCCTGCCCGTTTCTCATGACAGTGTGGCTAGCTTCAGGTAAAGATTGCTACCTTGTTGTGGCGCTCCCGGCGCTTGTAAAACCAGACAGCGGCGAGGAGTGCAGATACAAACACCACTGCCACGGGGACAGCGATGGAAAGCGCGAGCACCACCACGCTGTGATCTGCACAGAGCATGCTCACGATCAGACGCTTCGTTCCTCCTGAGGACCATGCTCTGACAAACCTCCAGTGCTCCTACAGGCTCGCAGCAACGGGTCAATTAATCCAATGGCCAGGATGGCAAATAAGGAGACTTACGTGAGCTCGCACGGGAGGAGTAGCTCGTCGGCGTGCCGACAGGGGCCTCCGCCGGCGGGGGCGTCAGGGGGGCGGGCAGCAGATTGTAGTTGGTCACGTTGATCGAGCAGATCTGGAAGCCGGCCGTTTGCACCCCGTCCAGCAGCTGCCCGCTCACCACCATGGCACTGATCACTGCCTGGACCTTCCTCAGATCCTGCATGGGGGCGATACGTTGACCCCACTTCGAGATTCTTTCCAAGAATTGCTGACAGAACGAACAACCCCATGAGGCGATTTCCTGATTTATAATAGACAGCACTGGATTTCATGCCACCAGGGAACCAAAGTACTCCCATGTTGTATGCCATGAGTCTCCCTGAGATTGCATCGGTCACCGAGATTGACATACTCATGACCAAAAGAAAGCAAGCCCACCTGTTTTGACACAGCAAGGAGCCTGAAGGTAGCAGTCAGCGAAGGCTGCAGCACCCCTGAGTTGCAGTCGAAGGGGTCCGCCGGATCCTGCAGCATCCTCCTGCAGTGCAGCAGAACGAGTGAGCATCCCACCATGTATATACTCAAGAACCCTGCACTTCTCTTAATAAACCACCACAAAGCTCTCTGTCCGAGGCTACAAACCTCTGCTTACAAAGATCCAAAGCTGCAAAGCGAGAAAGGCTTCCGCAAACCATGCTCCCTCCAAGTCAACTATCAAGAGGTGGGACAGGCCAAATGCAAGACCGATCAATTGGTGGTCCCAACATCAACCAACAAAAGCAGCCCACCTTCCCGCGAGCATGGGGGGCGGCCCGGCCTCTGCCTGCAGGTCGTTTTGCACGATGCTGGTGATGATGAGGTTGGTGGGGGAAAGGTACGTGCTGCCTGGCCCAGCATCCGGGGCCGGGTGCGACACCATCTTGTACAGCACCACCAACACCGAATCGTTCGTCACCTGCAAGCCCACTTCACTCAATCTCGACCAAATCCCGAATTTGCTCTTCCCGCTCTCCCCTCATTTGTCGGCTGACATATCCAGTTCGTTCACACGAGACAGAAGAGGAAACCCCTTCTAAGACAGCACCCCAACCAACCCTTCAATCGGCTTTGATTTTGAAAGGAGACTGGATGGTCTTAAAAACACCATCGACATTCACCCACGGTGCTCCCCCCCCCCCCCCCCCCCCC
>QAXI01000461.1:411388-422556 GCA_004335615.1 Chloroidium sp. JM
GGGGGGGGGTAGTAAGCATCACACCTTGTCGTCGCAGGCCATGGCCAGGCCGTCCACTGCGCGGGAGGCCACAGAGATGAGGGCCTGCTGTGGCCAGGGCAGGAACCAGTCGATGGTGCAGCCGTTGATCAGCCCCGGGAACTGCTGGGCCCTGCGCGCGAACTGCGCCCCCACGGGCGACTGGCACAGCACCACGTGCAGCTTGGCGCGCACGCGGCCCAGCAGGAAGCGGTACAGGTTCTCCGAGGTGTCCGGCACGCCTGCAGGAAAACTTGGAGCTTTTCTGTGAGGCAATGACATGCAGCCGCAACAAGGGGCAGCAGCCATGGGTGAAACGAGATTGAAGTATTGCAAAAACGGTCAGTGGGGAAGGAATGACATGAAAGATGCCCCACTCCATAGACCATCGTTTGTGTTCTACATCCTTGCATTGCAGCCCAAGAAGAGCAGCAGTAGTGGCATCATTGCGAGCTGTCACAGTCCACGCGAGAGAGAGAGGTAGGAGAGGGCCGACCTGGGCTCTTCTTCTTGAAGACGCCCCTGACATCGTTCAGCAGGGCGTCCATCTCCTCCTTGGGGAACAGCCCTGCCACCTCCCCAGTCATCACCAGCTGGTTTATGTACTCCAGGAACGATTCCTCTTTCACGTCTGCATCTCTGCAGCATCTGGGCTGTTGGGACAGGCGGGCTTGCAGCTCTTTGGATGTTGCCGAAGCTCTATGGTGGTGGGCGGCAATGGGACAGACGCATCCGTCGTTTTGAACCACGGACAGTGTGTGGAGTCCAAGCAATCAAGCTTCCCAGATTTTCAAGAATTGACCTGCACACCTTACAGCAGAGGTCGCATCGTGTTGCACCATGTTGGCAGGGGCCTGCAGCTGTCATCTGATTCAAGTGCCAGACAAGAGGAGGAGAGAAAGAGTACGTGAAGATGAAGGCCACTTTCTGGCCCTTGAGGCCCGCGATCTTGTACAGCCCCTTGATGTCCTCCAGCAGGTTGGTGGTGTTGTACGTCTTGGTGATCTGGATCTGGAACGTCACAGCGCCTGCAGACCCCTTGTCCTCTCAGCACGAACTTCACTGAGCACCATCCTGTTCAGACTCAGCCGACCAATCGTGCCTGCCATGCAGCTTTCAAGCCCAGCCTGCTTGACCTATCTGAGGGAACGCTCGCCGAAATCCAGCCTCTTAAAAAGCGTCACTTTCTTGAGCCAGTGCAGCATCAAAGGAAGGTACATCAGGGCACCAGAGACTGGGGAAAGCGGCACCCGAGATGTGGGCGGCCAGTCTGGCCAGGGACTGCTTGCCGGAGCCCCCCACGCCCACCAGCAGGGCAGACGCGCCGTCCAGGGCCAGGATCCTACAGACTCGGTCTCGTTTGATGGCACACGAGTCATGCAGGCTGAATTGTGAATGGGAAATCTGTCCTCTAGACTTTGATGAGCATAGCACTTGTTGGATAGAGACACGTCAACAAATGGATGGGAATCTGAACTACTGCAAAGTTCAAAACTCAGTGCTTGAAAGCTCAAACGGCCTTTTTTCTCGTTTTTGACACCAAACAAAGTCACAATCATCAGCACATCAGATCGGATGCTTGACCTTGCTAAACACACAACTACAGTTGGAGAAAACTCCAAGTTTTCGGATGGGAGGCATGCAGACTGGAATTTCAGCATGGCAAATGTAAGGCAACCAGGGCCCCTTGCACGTTTCTGGCTGACCTGCAGATGCGGGTGAGGTGCAGCAGGGCGTCCTCGAACAGCACCAGCTGGCTGGCCAGGCCCTTGGTGGACTCCACGTACTGCCGCTGCAGGGCCTCCACCTTGGCCCTGCAGGATGCATTCACAAGAGATGCGGTCTGAGCTGTAAGCATATGATTGGTACAGCAGCGCAGCCTCTACAATGTCCCATAACGACAGCGTCCAAAACGGCGGAGGACATGGAGTGCAACTTGCATGCAGTGAGACTCAACATTCTTCCTTCATGACCTCCAAAAACGGCAATGGCATGCCCTTACAAGGGATCCACGAACCTGCATGTTTCCTTCAGGAATGAACATATGAAACACCACTTCACTGTTTCTGGGTTATGGGTATCAAAAGAACTGCTCAGCACCTGATGGGCGGCAGACCTCCCGAGAAGGACTCGTAGTACTTGGGCTGCACCTCCACGGGCTCCCCGGTGTCAGGGTCCAGCACCGGGTCCCGCAGGAAGTCCGCAAAGTGCAGCGGCTCCTCCGCCTGCTTTGCCACGTCCGCAGGGAAGTGCTGCCTGCAATGCATTCTTCCTTTAGATGAGGCATGTTCTCTTCAGACAAGACTGTAGGTCGTAGCTTCGCTCCTTTGTAGGGGGTTGGGTGGGCAGGGCATGATTACATGAAGGACGAATTTCTAGATCTTCCTTCATTGACTGCCGTACCCCGTCCGCAGGGAAATGGTGCCTGCAGCCCAGTCCAAAATGCCTCGGATCCATAGCAATGGCTTTTCTACGTTTTACCGAGCCATGCTCAGGTAGTCAAGAAAGGAAGACGAGGTACCGGCATTCAGGCAAGACAGAGGAAAGCTGGCTCAATGACGCGCCAAAAGGAGAAGATTTGGCAGAATACAAATGAGTTGCTTGCCCCAGATGCGTCCTCTTGCTTCTTTCATTGGCTTGCTGTTGACACAAGAAATTTGACTACGTTTTGAAAGTAGTACTTTCAAAACGTCATATCGCAATCAACCTAGGCCTAGAATCTCCCAGGACCAAATGGGTCACTTGGAACATATACGTTGAGCTGGAAGACTGGGTTGAAACCCCCATTGGAGATCAGGAGACATGTGCGGGCATTTTTTGGCCGTAACGCCTTCCCCCCCTCACGGCCGGATGAAAGCCTCTTCAATGACCTCCCAGTCCCGATCACCAGCTCATTCAGCACAGAACAAGACTCTGGGACCTCACTTGGCCATTTCGGAGGTGTTCCAGGCCTTGTCCTCGAAAGAATTCATGCTAATTAACATCCACTACCCTCTTAAAAGACGCCTTTGAAATCCGAAGACAGCCTCAGGACCTGTGAACCTCACTTGGTGACCTCGGCGATCGCAAACGTGATCCAGGCCTTGTCCTCCAGCGAGATCATGCGGTCCGCGAACACGCGCAGGCACTCGTGCTGCCACAGTGCCACCAGGTACCCCTCCGGACTGGTGACGGCCCCCCCGAACGGCGGCAGCTGCCCCAGCGGCGAGTTCTTCTGGAAGCGGTCCCGGGATGCCAGGACGATGCCCTGGAAGATCTGCATGCACACTCTTTTCAGTCTCCCCCTTTAGGGAAGAGGTTTGGGACGTTCCTGAATGATCCCTGCCAGGGAAGGGACATTTCCGTATGATCCCCGTAAGGAAAGAGACAGAAGAGTGTTCAGGGTGGATAGTGTCCCCCCCTTGCCCCTCTGTTACATCCTCCAGCACCATGGGCCAAGAAAATCTGACATGCAGTATTGAAGGATCATAGGCAGCCTGAGGCTGCAAAGCGATCCTCCACTCACCTTGGACAGGTCCCGCATGTTGAACTGGTAGTGGAACTTGGCGGGTGTGGGCAGCATCTTGGCCTGCACCCTCTTCCACAGCTCCACAGCGGCGGGCACCAGGGACTGGGCCACCTTCACTGTGGCCTCGCTGAACGTGTCCAAGTCAAAGCGCCCCTGTGAAGCAATACGACTTGATTCAGGCCGGTAGAAAAACATGCAGGCAGAGGTGACATGCAATTTGCATATGTCTGGCAGTATGGCACAAAGGCATAGAGGTACAGGTGAGGTGCACCAGGCTGAGACTTTTAAGGTGTTGCACCATCTGTCTCAAATTAAGCCACTGCTCAACTTGCAGGTTTCTCTTATTAAACAGGGAGCACGCATGCAGTGAAGGCGCTCTAGAATGAGAACAGTGACTTTGGAGCATCAGAGCTAGAAATCAGTGCAGGAGAGGGCAATCTACCTTGGCAAAGCTGCCAAAGATGTGGGAGATGGAGGCGTTGGAGGTTTCTGGCACGTTGAAGATGGCGAACTGCCGTTTCAGGCGGTTGGGGATGTCATTCTTGCCTCCCCCAGGCACGTTCATGCATGCCACATACCTGCAAGTGCAGACCTCTGTTCGCACAAGCAATGGTCCGCTCGACAATGTGGGGGATTCAGCCCAGAGGAATTGGTGGTAGGCCTTCATTAACTCTGGGTGAGGAGAGCCAGAACCTCTGCCAGGTGCAGAAAAGGTGGGGTATAATGGGCAGCACGAGGGAGGGAGGATTTGCGTAAGGGTCAGGGTTTTTGAGGAGTGGTAGGATTGGGAGTGGGGTAGGGTCTAGGGTGGATTGTAGAAAGGGGAGGAGGAGGGATGGGGAAGCTGGGGGGAAAGATTCAGTAGAGAAATTCCGTCTTTCTGCTGAGTCAGTCTCACCAAGTGGGAAAATCGTTGGAAACTCATGGATCTGAGTTGCAGACCGGGGTTCGAACCCACATACCAATTTTCCAAAGGCGTCATTGTCTTTGCTGGTAGAAGTAAGCCATCCAAATATGTTCCTTTCCGGCTTGGCCACCTCGCCCTCACCTGGTGTCGAGGACAAAGCGCATGTCGCCGATTGGCTTGTCCAGGGAGTACAGCCCCCCCTGAGACAGCAGCTGCCTGACGGCTTCGTTGGTGATCTGGTCCCCCCACTCGTTGACCATGGGCATGCTGAGGTCGTCGATGAACACCGTCATCTGCTTGCCCCCTGGGGGGCCGTATGTGCGCCCCTGCCGCTTCTCCACGCTCGCCTGCCGGCAGTGCTTTACATCAGGTTGTGGCTTTATTTGACATAGACAAGTCTTGTGTTTTTTTGCAAGCTAAAGAAAGTATTGAGATCTTGCTTAAAATTGAACATTATTCAGTATAGAAGTACATGAATATGACTGATTGCAGATCCTCCTGGATGACATGTGCCGTTGCAGCCCTGTTGCTTTTCGATTTATGTCCGGCAGAAGAGCTCCAGCCTCAAGGGTGCCCCCTGCTAG
Source organism: Chloroidium sp. JM (assembly GCA_004335615.1). Taxonomy (NCBI): domain Eukaryota; kingdom Viridiplantae; phylum Chlorophyta; class Trebouxiophyceae; order Watanabeales; family Watanabeaceae; genus Chloroidium; species Chloroidium sp. JM. Next base: position 416,406 of record QAXI01000461.1, read on the forward strand.
CTGTGCCTTTCCTGAGCTCAGATCTGGGATTTTGTGCGTACAAAAAAAGTTTTTTTCAAATCCTGCAAGTTAGTGAGTGAAAGCTGAATTTCTTATATACTTCCATAGAGGTATTAAAGATCGATCTATGTCTCGCTGGTGGCATTTCAATTGACCAGCATGCCAGTCCAGTCCTGCAAATTGTGCAACATGGCTAAAAGAGTGCCAGCCAGTAGGTTCGCCGCTTAGCCTTGACCTGCTTTGCCGCCAGTTGCAACTGTCCTGCTCGCAGTTTTGGACACTTCGGACGATGGCCGCATGCACCAATTGTTTAATAGTCTCTGCCCTACGCATTTTGACTAAGGGGCACGAGGGGAGCAAAAGGAGATGTGTTTGGGAGGAGCGGGGGAAAGATGTCTCTCGCCTCCAGGGTGACTTGGAAGATGCCGGGGGTGGTGAGGGAGGAGAAGGTGATGGTCTTGGAGATGGCTAGGTCCAGGCTGAAGCGCCCCAGGAACTGGTTGGCGATGTTGGTCTTGGCGGTCCCAGGCCCTCCGACCAGCAGCACCGGCTGCATGTAGCAGCAAAAAAAATTTGAAGTGTCTTTATGGTGAAGCAAGAGCTTAAACCCAAATTGCAAGCTCACTTCTCCTTTCCTGATTGTCCTGCAAAAACTTTAGCGGAATTATTTGGTGTTTTGCATTGAAGCAATGAGAGGCCTGAGTTAAATTCGTAGGAGATGGGAACACAAAACTTTAAATCTTACCCACCCTCTAAAGCCCCAAGATTAATTGCTTTGACATCTGATGACTGTAGTCTCCCCGGAAAGGTCACATAATCTTTGCCCAAGACCGAAGCTACCAAGAATGGCTTCTGTAGCCCAGGCAAATCCGCACCTTGTTGACGGAGTGGAGCAGGGAGAAGAGCTTCTCGTAGCGCACGGAGTCCAGGGTCGGGATGATGAGCTGCGAGTACTTGGGATTCTCCTCCTGCTTGGGGTAGATCCATTCCGGCACCTTCTCCCTCCAGTGCTGCCACCCCGACCCATTCGGCCTCACAAGGTACTCGTACAGCGTGTCGTCATCCTCACACTGCATGCTTTCAAGCTTTGCTTCACTGCAGATATGCTTAATCTGGCCAGTTAGAACCCCCTCCCTGTTCTTTACTTCAACCCCACCGAACGAACACCCTCACACGCTTGTCTTGATGTCATGCTGATAGGAGAGAGCCTCACGCCGATAGGGGGCTGTCTGAGAAAGAGAAGCCATGGAATTATGCTGTATCTTGAGTTGCTCAGCTATGGACTATAGAATTAAAAATCACCCCCCCTTCACACACGTCGGGAAGAACTGCTGCCAGGATGATGACTGATTGACCTTTCAATCCCAGGATCTTACCTTGTGCACCCACCAATTGCGAAGCAAGAAAGAGCGGCTTGCCTGGGGCATGGCGTCCCTCTTGAGGCTCCTGAGGTGGGCGTCGAACAGGCGGCGGTCCCCCGGGTCCAGCAGCCCCCCAATGCTCCACGCCAGGCAGTACACAAAGTGGCGCTCGTAGGCCAGAGGGGTGCGCGCCTCGGCCTGGGGGGGCAGGGTCAGCGTGACGGCCTCCAGCAGGGCCAGCAGCGTCTGCACCTGGCTCACCGCCTCGTTGTGCAGCACAGCCTTAGCCTGCAGCCTGCATTGTAGCGTTGGATTGTGAGAAGTGTTCAAAGGTTACAACGATGGAAGTAAACTTCAAATAATTCATAAATCCTCCTGCCTTATCCTTAAAGATTTTGGTATTCTCAAAGGTGGCCATGGAGCATCAGCAAAGGATGAAGGCAAATGCAAAGCCCAGCCACGGCCTGCTGCCTGCACAAGAGGGTATAACATATAATCTGGGCCACAATGGAGTGTGAGATATCTGGCAAAAGCAAAGCAAAGCATGACTTGCAGCCTGCAGAATTCTGGAGTGAAATCTCAAATTTGGTTATGGAGCAGGTTCACCAGCAAAAAGATTGAGAAGTTGTCTGAAAGCAACATCTGAGGATTGAACTCACTCTGTTTGCCTGAATTATCCTCTTCTTCCATTGTTCTATTGCATGGCCGCAATACAACGTACAAAGTCTGCATGCAAATGCAGCACCACAGCTTCTCTCCCATCAAGTAGCGTTGATGTGTGTGTGGGGGAAAAACACTTGAAGGAAAACTGGCGCCTTCACAGCACTTTTTGACAGCTTCCTCTCTCAGAAGCAGACAGTCAGTCAGGCCCCTTCACTGTCTGAGCGTATTCAGGGGACGCAGTTCAGATGGCATGACAGTTGACCTGACGAAGTCCAGCATCTGGTCGACGTAGGTGTCGAACAGGGGCTTGAGGGCGGCGGACTCGACGGGGGTGCGCTTCTGCAGCCACGAGGCCACTGATGGGGCCCACCCCAGCTCAGAGCTAGACACGTAAATGATGCCTGCATGGAGGCTGCCGCTGCTGAATCACCTCATAATCATCTCCCACCCCCGCCTCCGTCCCTAGCTTTCGCCCTCTACCTTCTCTTTAATCCTTTGACAGATCGATGGGTTCCTCATCAACTCTCTGAGTGTCCAACCTTTCACGCAAGTGTGTTGGAGGGCGAGGTGGAGGGGGGGGGGGAAGAGCTCTTCCCCCCCCCAGCACCCCCCACTCCTCCCTCCTTTCTTCTTTCCACCCTCCCCTTTTCATCCCTCCTCTTCCAGGACGTGCCTCCGGTACACCGGCCCACATTAATAGCAAAAAAAGGGAACTTCAGATGAGGTTGACAGAAAGGCTAGCCTTCATGATGATCTGGCGGTTCGGCACCATCATGCTGACCCCCCGGAACAGGGCCTTCAGGTTCTCGGGCAGCTCCACGCGCCCGGCGTACCCGGGGTTCATGGTGATGAACAGCCCCACGCGCGGGTCCAGACTGACTTGGCTGCCGTCTGTGAAGATGAACGACTTTTTGCGCTCGCGGATGGCGCTCAGGATGCAGTGCACCTGTGTGTGGGGAATGCTTACGATCACGAGGGCAAGCACGTCCAGGTTGATGCGGGTGAACTTGCTGAAGCTTCCCCACAGGCCGCTCCAAAGAGTATTGCAGGGGAAATGTTCCCCTCTCATTGTGCGTCTGTGTTGGTCTTTGTTGGAGCTGTGTGTGCTTGCCATTCTTTGGGGCTTTTGCTGACAGTAGGAAATGTCGGGGGTGCTTGCACCTTACTAGCAAGTGCTGCCAAGACTGTCTTGCCAAAACGCATATTCCAAAACCGATGGTTCCTCAAAACCAATCCGAACACCAAGAAAAGCAAAAATGGAATGACCTTGACTTTGATGGGGCCCATAGGGCTAGAGCCTAGCTGCTCCTGCATTTTGCTCCATGTGACGATGCTCCTTCAAGCACAGCATGTACATAGGTTTGAAAACTCCAAAACATACCATCTGGAAGGCGGGAAGATTGTCAAGTGTGAATGATGTCCAGGGTTTGGGGGGATAGGGGTTGGGGAGTGGGGCCCAGGGGGAATTGTAGGGCGGAAGGGAGTGGCAATTTAATGATTAATTGCAGACACCTTGCCTGCTGGGCGCACACGGACAGCACGTCCAGGTTGATGCGGTTGAACTCGTCGAAGCAGCCCCACAGGCCGCTCTGGGCCAGCCCCTTGTAGATCTTGCCCATGCCCTTGAAGTCCATCTGGTCGCTGCAGTTGAATACCACCACGTACTTGCCCAGCGTGTTGCCCAGGTCCTGCAGGCATAGATCTCTGTCTTGGCAAGAGCTGGCCAAAGATGTGTGCTCGTGAAAGCATGCCGCAGACCAAAAATATCTGTGAGAAACCAAGGTTCCGATCGTGTAGTCATTGAAAGCATATCGCTGAGGTCAAAGATCCTGGCCAAATTGTGTTTGGTTCGATTTGCTGGAAGACCCAGGACATGTGTCCATGAAACTACACTGCAAAGATCCTGCATGCAGATCCATTCACGCAACAATGCACTAGGAGACAGAATTAGTGTCGCAGACAACATGCTGCAAGGGCCATGGACCAGAGGGTGAAGCGCTGATTGAGAAGCAGTGTACCTTGGTAGACTCAGTCTTCCCAGTCCCTGTAAACACACACTGGCCATCAGTCCTCCACTTGCATTTGAGTCAAGGAATGGCAATGATTGTCGCAAGGCGAGATCGGAATCAAAATGGGTTGCACTGATCTGGCCAATGCATTGAACGAATCTTAGTGCTGGATCTCCTCAATACCTTACTGCTGCCCGCAAATCCCACATTGCTTACATGATCAAACTTGAAAAGCCTTTCCAAATTTCACTCCACCCATGTCTTCTGCGTCCAGGATTAACAATGAGGGTACGACAGACAGGAAGACAAGAGTGTGGAGGACTGGGGGGGGGGGANACAAATTAAGAACCTTGTTGTCGTCGAGTACTGTGTTCAGGTTCTCGATCCAGATGGCGTCCACCGGGCCGTCCAGCACGATCAGCGTGTGCTGGCTCCTGTTCTTGGCCGCGCGGCGCCACAGCACGGAGAACACGCCGTCGGTCCAGTCGCCCGTGGCAGCGTCCATGCGGCCGAACATCTGGGGGGCGGTGATGGCCTTGGGATTCATGCGCCAGATGACGTGCTTGGTGCCCATCTCCGTCAGCGCAGCAGCCAGGCACTCCAGGATGGCCGTCTTGCCTGCAGTGGGCCTCCTGTCTTGGACCCTCTAGCAGTATTCGCAAGAACACAGTGGGGAATCTGGTCTTGGGAAGGCTTGGAGCCTTGATCCTAAGTTCAGACTTCCCAGGTGAGTGTCTGGCAATCCCTGGATTGGACAGTTGTCTTTCCCTCTAAAATGTGGTATGATCAGACGCTGATAGTCTTGGGAGTCAACAGCTGTCTCTTTCCCCAAACACAGACAGTATGATTCAATTGATAGCGCAGACACAGTGTTAGAAAATTGAGACTTGGGTTGCACCTGAGCCTGCAGGGCCGACCAGCATGATGCCGTGGCGCACCAGGTAGGTCTCATACAGCTGGATGCACTTGTTCACCCAGCTGGGGTGGGCCTGCAGGCCCCTCTCCTGTATCACCTGCACAGAGAATCACCGTGAGAATAGTCTTCTAATCCCCAGATAAGGTTCAATCATTTGAAGAGCTCTTCCCCCCCCCACCTCTCCCTCCCCTGGCTCTGCAAAAGCATCAGCCAATAGAGCATTTTTTTCGACGTTCAGCTGCCCTTGCTGTGAGAACTGCTCTCATCCCCTTTGAGCCTCGTCCTGCAGATCGCCAGAAAACGTCATTGTGGCATACTCCTGGACCTGTATTTGTTCGACAGAGAGCATCTGCAAGTCTAGATAATCTAGACAAAAGTAATACGATTAAGAAGTGTACCTTGTCCAGAGCCGCCGAAACCTCTGGAAAGCTGTTGCGGTCGGTCTTCTGGACAGGGAACAGGTCCTGGATGAGGGACAGGAAGAGGGGCACGTCCTCCGCCACGAACTTGCTCATGTTCATGTCCCGCAGCGTCCTCATCATCAGGGACGACTCAGACCTGCACGTGCAGGGGCTGTAGGGATGGCATGCAGAGATCAGACACAGAGATCTGATGACGGATCTTCCAATAAAAGGAAACCGGATCAACTGTCACGAGTCACCATTCAATTAACGGCAGTCTGCCACACGCTCTTATGGTCGTACCTCTCAAAATCTCAGGGGTGGATTTGAGTTAGGAATACTGACAACTGAGGTGATTGACAAGTTCATTTAGATTATAGCTTGGTAATCCTAACTCAAATCCAACCACCTGACTTAGAGCCAAATTTGGGCTCATCTCTTCCACCTCTCATTCCGACAAATTGATCAATTGTGCCCTACACCGCGGTATTTGGTGCAGACATTTTGAAACGGTGGAGCCATTAATTCATTGGCAGGGCTTACTGGTCGGGCGATGCGCGTTTGGAGGCTCCCGCCGTGCGCAGGACGGACAGGATGTTGCGCAGGCCGAAGTCGTAGTGCGGCTGCTTGCTGAGCTGCTGCTCGCATAGGCCGTAGAGGACGTTGAACTTCTTGGCCAGGATCTCGTTCTCCTGGTACCCACAGGCGGCCAGCTTCACCTGCAGAGAAGAGTGCTCTGTTTTGTACAGGTTTGCTAGTATCAGTTCCCAATGGAGAGATGCTAGAGGTCTCCTCCCCTGA
>QAXI01000461.1:428123-440188 GCA_004335615.1 Chloroidium sp. JM
CCCCACACACTCACACAAATCTCTTTCATCAATTATTCATTCACAGCAATTATGACATCGGTCGGAAGGCTGACCTTTGGCTTCCACCGGCTTCTCGAATGGCACCTTCTCGCCCTGCTGGCTCCACATCTCCGTCATCTTGAACTTGTCCGCCTGCAGTACCAACACAAACTCACCTCATTCAACCTGTCTGCATGCAAAGAATCATTCGCATGTTGTGTCCAGCATCAGCTCACCCTCTGCTTTGAAACGGTTCTTGCCATGCAGGTGACACAGTATCCAGCACCCAAGGACTGCTAGGGCGATTGACTTAAGTCAAGCGCTCACCCACACTTCTCCTCCCGTTCACACGCTCACCTTGTCGAAGGTGACGTTGGTGAGGGAGTCGAATAGGCCGGACTGGAAGTGGGGCACGATGGAGGGCGGGTCCGAGCCCAGGCTCAGGATCTCCAGCAGGGTGGGGTCGCTGACGAAGTAGAAGCGCGGGAATTCGGCGCGCTTGGCCTCCAGGTAGGCCGACAGCGATTTCTGGCACAGTTCCAGCTGCTCCATGAGGTGCGGCAGCAGCGTCTTCAGCAGGTCGCTGCCCACGCAGGTGGCCACCACGTTCTTGGTCTCGCTGGCCGCGTTCACGATCTGCGGGTGCGTGTGTGGATTTTTGGAAAGCCACGCGGGAGGGGCACTTCATGGGCAACTTGCAGGTGACTTTCTGTACTGTGTCACACACATCACCCAACTTGCTGCCATTAGGGTCCGAAGGCTGACAGACAGGGGTCAGCAAAGTTGTAGGCAAATGAGACCAGGACAGTCGTTCCTTTTCAGTCGACCAATTGTCACACAGCAGAGACCCAAAGATTACCGTATTCTAGGTATCACTCTCAAAGAATAAGAGTTGACCAAGGACCACCGCAGATTCTGTGCTTTCTGAATGCAAAGAATGCCCACCTTCATGAAGCTCTTATCGATGTTGCCGAAGCGCTTGGCCTCCGCAGGCAGCTGCTTGACGATGTCACCGCCCGAGAACACAGCCTCCATGTACATCCAGAGGCTCTGGACCTGCAGCCAGCTCTCCACCTGCACCAGCAAAGCCAAACTTGCCCATCTTTCATTGGTCTTTAATGATGCAGCACAGTGACATGCATAGCTGCAGATCTTTGTGGAAGGACTCCAAGCTCGAGCCCTCCAGTCCACAGATGCTGAGCAGTCATCGCCCTTTTTCCCAGGGGACAGCCAGGCAGTAGTGGGAATGTACAGGATTGATTGGTCACCTGCTCACTGACAGAGGCCAGTTTGCTGAGCCAGGAGGCGAGTTCCTCGCGGAAGGGGTCCGCGTATCTGTTGGCCGACAGGCTGGCCAGCGTCATCTGGCTGTCCTCCAGCTGTTCCACGATCTCTGTGGTGTCAGCGGGCTGCACGGAATGGAGGCGGATTCGAGTGTGTTGTTGCTGTGTTGTTGCATAGCAGAAGCCCAATCTGAAGGGCTATCCCTGTCTTTGCAGACGTGACCAACATGGACAAATCCGGAAGGTCTACCCCTCCCTTTCTTCATCCCCTTTGCAGGCTGTTGAACAGCATTTCCATGAATACTTCTGGACGATCGACCACATTCCCAGCACTTGCTTCCAAACATCCCCCAAACATGCCAAGCCGGAGAAGAATATAGCGGAATGTCAATGGCATGAGAGACTCAAGCTCGGGCATATAACAAATGCAGGTTCAAGGAGCTAATACGCTTGATCCTGGAGAGGCCCCTAAAGTGGTGCAAGCATACAAAATTCCGCCAGATTCCCCACTTGAAGAGTCAGGACCCCCAAGATTCACCTGCAGCACAACCGGCCCTCGGGTCTTGTAGTCCGCAAAGGTGAAGACTGCACTGGACCAGCGCGCCGTGATGCCAGTCAGTTTCGCCTCTATCATCTCCTCCTTGACAGCGGCGGTGCAGATCTCCTCCACCTGCCAAGAACAGATGGTTAGCATCAAGAATATGCATCGGAAGTCTGGGAAGGAAGGGGGCAGCCTGGCCTGCGCATGTGGAAGAGCATAGAAAGGGTTTTTGTCTCAGTCTGGCCTGCCCCTGAGAAGCGATGGAGCAGACTCCTCTGTCTCAATGCTTTCTGTTGCTTTTTCATGATTCTGTCATTCTGGAGGCAATGCAGCCTGGCACATCATGGTCATGTCTGACATGTATCTGGAGAGATCCAATCCAATCATAAGATCCAAGGTGTTTTCATGCACATGTCCACGGCTCAAACCCTGCACCATCAATCCGCTCTTGACAGGCCCCTTTTATTTTTGAAGCCTTCTGGAAGTGAACGCACTATCCTTGGCTGGCCAGGGGTCGGAAGTGCACAGTTCAGAATACTTTACTCCCAGGTGATCAAAAAAACAATTGTACCTCCTCGGCCTTGGGCAGCAGGTTGGCCTCCAGGAGGTGCTGCAGGCGGAACGTCTCGGGGGTCAGGTTCAGCTCCTTGCCCGTGATGTCCATCACCTCCAGCCAGTGCCTGCCACAAGCCTATTTTTCCTCTTTCTGTGTTGGAGGGAAAGAGGGGAAGGGGGGTCGTATTGCTGCCAATGGGCATTGGCATAGCAATGTAGCATAGCAGCTCATGGACTGATTGCTCACACAGCAATTGGGAACAAATGGGACCTTTCTTTCAGAATTGGAATGCTATTTGCAAGGCGTGATGATAGCTTTTCACTATAATTGGCTAATTCATCTCAAAAACCAGGATATCCTGGATTGTCATCTGGATTGGACGTAGGAATTCAGGTGCGGAGCTGGCTAGGCATTATTATTCCATGATCACCTGCAAGAATGCAACAGGGATTCCTGCGTTAGGCTATGACTGTCATTGGACACGACAGCATGTGACTGGGCATTGACTGGTGGTGGGCTGCTTCACTGTGTGACAAGCCCAATCGCAGCACCTGATCACAAAAAGGTTTCACTTTGACATCCGCAGTGCAGGGAGCTCGGCGCTTCTGTAATGGCCAATTCTCAATAGCTCGAAGGCACGTACATGCAGAAAAGATTATCTGGCACAACTGCACTGTGGAAAATAGTGGCTGTGCGAGATTGTCTTGTTAGCAGAGACATTCTTGCGAGTAGTGTAGAAGGGCTGGCTGCAAAAAGGTACAGCTTCAAGAATCCTCAGCAATATTGGCACCGGAAGGTCCGCCCCCAGCCACCCTCCTTGCCTCTACCCAGCAACTATGCTGAACATTTTGGTAGCCAAATGTAAGAAAGGCATGCAGCAATGGTGGGAGGGGAGAGGAGCAGGTCTGTATTGCAGATCCCAAGTCGAATTCACCAATCCCAATCCCCGCAGTCCAGCCAAATCGCCACACTGTCAATTGACGTTCAGGGAGTATTCAACTCACAAAACGGTGGAAGGAGGAAAGAGAAGACACAGACCTGGGGCGCAGGGCCTTGTGGGTGAGCTGCTGGTACAGGGGCAGCACCAGCAGGAAGTCGTCGATGGTGCGCTTGCACTCCAGGTAGGCGGGCCACTCGCGCAGCCCCTTGGGCAGCTTCTTGCTGCTGGCCTGGAAGGTGAGCACGCGCTCGTTCATGGCGTCAATCTGGGTCACCACGTCCACCCAAAGCAGGTCGCCGTAGCCGCTGATGGTGGTGATCACGTCCGAGTACAGCCTGCGGGGAGCAGGGCAGGGTTGGTTTCTTATGGGGGTTGGTAAGTAGGTTTGGGTAAGGAAGATGCTGCAGAAGTAATGCCCAAGCGCAATCTGAAAGGGCAGGCAGGGTAGACTCAGCTCTTCAGAATCTACCAGAATTCAGCGAAAGAGTGGGATGGGGGCTGATGGAGACTGCGTTTAGAGTACAGGAAATCTGGGGCCAAGGGGTGGGATGCTCGGGTATGGGCAATCAAGCAAGGATGCAGGGGAAGGCCTTGCACTGAGTTGGAATGATGCCAAAGTTGATGTTGTCCTCACTGGACAATGCAATCATTGTGTGGAAGGTGAGAAAGCCAAAACGGCACATTTAATGCCCAAGGGCTTCTTCTCCCCACAGCATGGAAGAGGAACCTGGGGCACTTTTGACAATGACTTGGTCGCCCAGTATAACACAATGCAGAGGTGGTCATAATAAGAAGGGCAATTGGATTGAAAATCGGCAATAAACAAGAAGCCCACCCATACAGGCGTTCCAGCAGGCTCAGCTCCTGCTCGGTCGTCTCCAGCCCCGGGTACTTGGTGACTGGGAGGCCAAACAGCTCCTCGCCGCTCCTGTAGCTGTCCCACTTGCGCTTCCGCACCTGTCACCAGCAAACTCTTAAATCTCGTAAACCGCGTACTTATGCACATACTGTGGGCCATTCCAATCTGCGAGCAGCCCCAGCAGAATGAGGCAGTCATCTAGGATAGGACTCAGCATGACCTGTGCATCTTGCGAGCCCCAGAAACATCACTCTAAGGCAGGATTCTCTAAGGCAGTCTGTTTGATTGTCTTGGGCATTCTGGGCCTCCTTACTGCTCAAATCCGCACAGAGTGACAGATACAGTGAGCAGTTGCAGCTGCTCCCATCTCTATCAATTAGAGGAGCTGGTGAGGCAGGATAACTGACCTTGCCTCACCCCTTGCTGGCCATTGATCTTGTCGACAAACAAGAAAGATGCGGTGTGTGAGCTTTGCATGGGGGGTTGTGCTCCTCACACGCGAGAGCTCAGAAGGCTGAGAGGGGGTGCACCTCAAACATCTGCTGGAAGAGCTTGAGGCGGAGGATGGCGTCCCCCGGGGTCAGGCCTGGCACCATGGGCCCGTTGGCCACCCAGTCCGTGCGGAAGTCCCGCGCGTCCACCACGAACGCTGCCACCTCCTTCCTCAGCTGCTTCCTGAAGCCGATCTGCAGAGCACTACCTTTTTTTTTGCCAGAACAGTCCCCCAATGCCTGACTTTTGTCCTCAGAATCTCGGCATGGTGCACTGTGGCCGATTTGCATCCCTTCCTCTGCCACCTGCTCCCACAGATCCAGAACCCTAGAATATCTACAATAGATACCTCCCAAAAGCTTCCTACATACCTCTCCCTCCATGCTCCAGAACGTTGTATTTGCAGGACAAGGAAGCCACCTGGCAGTGCGACAGGATGTGGCAGTTGCCAGGTCTCTTAACTCTAGAATCTCCATCTCCGCAACAGACACCTCCCTAAAGCTCTTCTCCTCTCTCACTCAATCCCTCACAATTTTGTCTTTCAAAGACAGAGGAAGCCACCTGGAGCTGCGACAGGGTGTCGGATGTGGCGGACGCCAGGTCCAGCAGCTTTCGCCAGGAGTAGCGCAGGTCGCTCACGGCCGCCAGCTCCTCGGCCGGCAGCCGCACCTCGTAGCGCCCCAGCAGGGCGTACATGTCCTCCACGGGGCCAATCAGGCCGTCGGAATCGGCCTCCTTCTCCCGCACCTGCGTGTGGCGGCGCTCTGTTTTTTGCTGTTATTACTGATTTTCTATTTTGGCTGCTTTGTAAGGACACCATAGGGTAAATCTCTGCAAGATCATGAGGTTAAAGATGTGCTCTTCACAGATCAACTTGGACATTTGCTGCACACAAGATCCTGGGGAGGTCCCTTTGCTTTGGCCAAAGTGTGGCGCAAAGAATTGTGGTTCTTGAAGTACGTGCAGACCTCCTCTCACAATCAGGTTGACCATCAATCGGTAACGACAGATGCCTCCAGGCCTCAAATGGGAGAGGGAGGGAAGTTTTGGGGGTGGGGGGCCCCCTGCCATTGGCAAAAGCTCAAAGTGCGAGGCAGACTGTTTCTGCCAGGGTTTCAACCCTGATATTGAGCACAGTGTACAGCTCTTTGAGTGTCCAAAATCAGATTGAGATGACTAGCAACTCAATACTATGTACTGAAGCAGTAAAGAGGCTTGGAGGAATTTGAAGCACCACATCATTAGGTTGGCAAAGGGGATCCTTTAGACGTGGGAGCAAAATACCTACCTCTCTCAGCACGGACATCACGAAGCGCACGTCCTCCAGATCCTCCACCTTGCGGCTCAGCTTGGAAGTAGTGTCGTTCACATAGCCCTCAAACACCTGCATTGGGATGAAGGCGCTGTGGACTTGCAAACATTTGGTGATGATTTGAGGATTTCCCCCTTCAAACCTCAAAGTCAGCAACATCTGCACTATCAACCCGAAGGAAGCATTGATCTTGCCATGCATTTTGCAGGTCAACCCCAAACGCAATTCAGCCATCGGCCGCGATGCACAAGAATCCGCTCTGTCGGAGACAGTGATTGAATCAAACTTGCACGATGCACGAAGCAATCATCCCCATACGAGAGCTGGGGAGATTTCGGGCAGTAATCATTATGAACTTCACCAGCATCTGCCCTCCTCCCCTTCCCCTCTCTTGTCAGAACTCTGTTGGCAGCACAGGCATGCAAGACAGGAGCAACACGCGCCTCGAGGTTTTGCACGCCCTGCTTGTGCAGGTTTCGGGCGAACTGGGCCTTCCAGGCCGCGGCCTCGGAGCGCAGGCTGTGCTTCAGGGGCTGGGCGTCCAGGGCCAGGCTGCCGGCGTTGTGCTTGGCGGCTATGGCCACCACGTCCCGTTCCGCCGCCATGTACTTGCGCAGCTCATCCTCAAAAGCCTGCAGGTTTCAGAGATCATCTCTTCAAAATTCTGTCCACAGTCGGTTTTTTGAATTTCCTGCACCACTCTTACAGCCACCACCATGTCCTGATCTGTTGCCATGACTTGCGCAGCGCATCCTCAAAAGCCTGCAGGTCTCTCAGACCATTCCGAAACTACCAAACCCCCCTCCGCCTCGTTTCTCTCCTCCACCCAACTGACAGCTTTACTGGAATAGCTATAGTTCCACAAGCTGCTTTCTCACACCCAAACAAACGCAAAGAGGAGACGCCCACCCAATCTACGCAATCTGCCGGCCCATCTCTACAATTCAAACCCTTCAGACTTGGATGCAGACTGTGAAAGACCCTCCCAAGAAGAAATGAAGGAGAGAAGACAAAAAGCACCTCCAGCTGGGGGTTGGTCGCGACGAAGGCCGCGAATTTGACGGCCAGGTCCGTCTGCCACAGGAACGCAAACGGCTGGAAGGAGGCCACGTAGGCCTCCACTTCCGCCCTGACCCCCGCCATCACGCCCGACAGCCCCTCCACCGTCTCTGCCACCTTGGCGTTCTTGGACACCAGGGGGAAGCAGTCGGAGGCCTCCCGATTCGCCAGCTCCTGCCACACGGGTAGCTGCCGGGTGGCTGCCAGCAACTGCAGGTCCGTGCACGGCCTTGATATGGCTTGCACACTGTGGGCTCTTGTATGGGCTGTTTTGAAAGGGCAGAATGCCCTTGAGGTGTTGTAACAGGGGCGCTCTACATCAACTGGGCTTGATTGGAAAAAAATACCTCCACGGAACTGACATGCCGGGGAGGAATCGCTCTTGAGTGCGATTCATGACTGCCTGGGGTGGCGGTTGGTATAAGTAACACCAGTGGGGCTTCCATGAGTGGGTGCACGGTTGCATGAGAGTTACTGCATGACAGCTGCAAATGTCTGTGTTGAGCAAAAAAGACAGGTGAGCAGGAAGAGTAGCAATTGTTGTTGGAGGAAGGGAGGGCTTTCAGTCAGATCCTTGACTGCATCCCAGGACTGTTTCCAATGTCTTCTCATCAGGACATTGCAGCCAAGCCTAGAAGATGGATGATCAGAAATTGAGCCAGGGACCAGACACCAAGGACACGGATTGCCCCTGGCCATGCAGTGGATTGGCCTTTCTATGGGGTTGGGGGGGTGGGGGGAGAGGGGGTAATGTACCGACTGTGTGACAGAATTAATGGTGGCTTGGATGTCGTCCAGGCCGGGGGTGACGACGATGGTGGGCATGCTGAGCATGACGGACGCCTCCAGCAGAGGCTGCTCCCGGGGACGCCCCTCCGCCGGCTTCTGCAGGCGCCGCTTCAGGGCCGCGAAGCTCCTCAACAGGGCTGCCACCAGGGCCTGCATGCCACAACTGCTTTGCAGATGCTTGATTGGATCCTCCAGAGACACCTCAGCACTTCTTTATCCCCAGGCATCTGGCTTTTGGGCAACACATACTGCATCGATGGAACCTCAGGCGTCATAGTGCTGCTCCTTTGCCTGAGGGACCCGCTTTCACCGGGAAGATCTTGCAGAGCTCCTTTGCAAGTTTACCGGTCTTGGACTATCAATAATGCCGTTGCCTGTGTGCTTTCAAACCGGTGTAGTGGCGTTCCTGGTTCCGCCTCAGAACTAGAACGTCATCAGCACGAAGCAAAAATTGATGACGGAACAAAGAGGTGGGGAAGAGGGGGAAAATCTGACCTCCAGGGTGAGGTTGAAGAAGTGCTGCCTGAAGTAGGCGCACGCTTGAGCATCCACGGCCGCGTCATCCAGCCCCGCCACCACCAGCTGGATGATCTCGTTCACGCTGCGGTGGATCGTGGCGTTCCTGCAAACAGCCAAAATTCTTTTTTGTGTCATATAAAACTTCCCCCTCACAGCTCACGGACCAGGTCCTAGAAGCCCTGCATTCCATTGTGAAACACAATAGCGCAGCTCAGTAAAGCTCAGGAACCCCCTTTCATTACTCTCTACATTCATTTACAGAGTCACAACAGTCCAGACTATCATCAAAGGTGCTGCACTACTCATTCCTGGCTGTCGTAATTGATAATATTTAAGGACCCAGGCTGTGCTGTTAAACCCAATGTGCGCTGCTTTCTGGCTGGCTTACAATTCTATGACGATTTACCAGTGATGCCATTTCATGCAAAAAAGGAAGACAGACCTGACAATGACGGCATCCGTGTGCTTTTTCACCGCCTTGGCCTGGGCCGCGAGGAAGTCCTCCACCGCGAAGGCCTGCTTGGCGGGCAGGTCCAGGAAGCAGGTGGCGCTGACGGACGCCAGGTTGGCATGCACCAGGTTGTCCAGCAGGTCGTTGCAGGTGCGCACCAGGTCCTCAAATCGGGACAGCGCCTGCAGGCAGAAGTGGGGGATCACGATAGAGGAGAGGTATTGTGGTCTTTGCGGGAATGTTTGGGGCTCGAGATTGCCGATGCAGTGTTGTCAAAGAGGGTCTTGCAGGAATGCATTAGATTTCAGCCCCTGCAAGAATGGCACGGGCAACCGCAAAGGGATTGGGCCCTTGGATGGTCGTTGTATAACGTTTGACCAGATTTGACCGGATTGGCTGCCAAATCTAGTCATGGACACTGTGTCATCTATGGCTCCTAAACGGTTTCGGCAAGTTGGGGAGGGAGACGCTGTTGGGTGGAGGAATTCAGATGGGGTGTAGCTGTGTTTTTAACCCAACATTGAATTATGCCAAAAATATTTAGATCACCACAGAAGATGCCCATGGCAGGTATTGAACCATCAGAATTTCGTCTCAGAAGGCATTACATTCTGCCTGTTATTCAGTCTGCTCATCTGATTCCTCACGCGATATCAGCTACCTTTTTTGTATTGCAAAAAGTATATTACCCTCTCTCTCCCTCCCAAAAGTGCACCGCCTCTGACCATATGCTGATGATTATATCCCCTTCTTCCTGGCCTCATGGCAGCAACATTGCAAAGATGTCGAGCAAGTATGGAGGGACCGAATGGGCAGGGTGGCTCGCTGGAGGCACTGAGCCTTTACAGATTGAGGGGACACTCTGTGCGAGGTGAACAGTCTCAGCCAAGAGGCTGAATGAATCTTGAACCACATAAAGGCATAGCAAGACAAGACACTTGTATGTTGATAGATCACATACAATCTCCGTCTACATGCTGGCAGCCATTTCCCCCCTCCCCCTTTTGACCTCCCCCGTTTTCCAACTCTGAAAGCCATGCCAACATGTTCTCTGGCAAAATAAAAGTCTCACTTGGTGCAGGTGGTGCAGGTAGCCATCAATGTTGAGGGAGGTCCAGGTGAGCACGTAGATGCCGGGCTTGAGCTTGTCCTCTATGTTGCCCAGGTGGCCCATCAGCATGGCCTTCATTTCCGGCTTCACCAGGCCCACTATCCGCACATGCTCCTGCACAGGCGATGCGAATGTGCAAAGGGATCCTCGAGCAGTCAGCTGGATGGGCAATGCTGCTGCACCAGGCTGATCAAGGAGGGTTGTTTGGTAAAGGAGGAGAGGGGAAGGAGGGGCAGGGTGAAGATGGAGGGGATGGAGGGCAACCAACTCGCAAAGGAAGGTTGACTTGTCAGGAAGATGTTGGCTCTGTGTCTGCGAGGTCAATCCCTCTAGAATTACCAACCTAGTGGGACAAGGAGAGGGCATACTGCTGCCTCTGCGTTATCCCTGACACAGGCATATCAGCCTCTCCTCAAACAGACAGGAGCAAGGAGCCATTCCATGCAGCTCAGCGCCCAAAGACAGAGACAAGACAAGGAGCTTGCCTCCAGGGCGTGGGAGAGCTGCTGGTAGTAAACGTTGAACTTCTCCTCCTGCAGCAGGATGGCCTGCGCGGTCTGCGGCACCTGGAAATCCAGGTGGCCCAGCCAGCGGGCCTCCCACATCACCTCCTGGATGCCCTTGTCGAAATTCACCAGCAGCTTGCCTGCGCACAGGGGTTCATGACTGGAGTGTGATTATAAAAGATGGGGTAGGACATGTGGGAATGTGGGGGCCGGAGATGAGGGCTGGGGATCCGTACTTGACAAGCTTGCAGATCCTGATGACCTGAAGCCATCACAGCATTTGCTGGGCTTGCCGTTGAAACACTAAGTAATGGGTGTTTGGAAACTTAATCGTGTAATGGGTGTGTGGAAAATAAATTGTCTACTGGGAAATTGAAAAAATATCGTCACCACACTGATGCGAAAAGCAAGAACTGAGACAAACGTATAAGCAGTCTTGCCATGAGCTGGCATCCATCTACAATGCAGTCCATGAAGAGATCTTTGCTTGGCCCCAACAGGAGAGCCTTGGTACGGAAGCATGGCGTCCCTTATGTGACAAACGCATTACTTTTGAGCTCATGTTTTGACTGTTTTGCATATTCATGGCTACAGAAAGGACATGATTGAATGGAAAGAGGTTTGACATCACACAATCAGAAGCATAAAGTATCAATAGTCACGAATCATCACATTTATGGAGGATGCAAGAAGCACCTGCCTAGTACATTGAGACAGTGACATACCCCTGCTACTTTCCCCTCAAAATTTGAGGATGCTTCAAACTCAAAAGCAATGCATCATGCAACAATCTTCCTGTTTCGTGCCTTCAGAATCTGTAGATGAATGCAAGGTGTACCTGTTTCTGGGTGCGCGACGATGAGATTGGCCTGCAGGCTGGTGCCAGCCGCCTCCAGGCAGCGCAGCCAGGAGGTGTGCCACAGGACCTGGAACTCAGACAGCGTGCGCGCCAGCCGGTTGTAGTGCGCCACCCCTGCCTTGAACTCTTTGCTGCCCACCACCGACCTTATGCCCGCGAATCTGCACACGACATATTGCGGGTAAGAAAGGGGGTTGGGGGGAAAGTGGCCACCTCCAAATAGTGCCCCCCTTTGCGTCTTCTGTTGGCCTCCCAAAGCGATCTTGTTGTAAGAATGATGGCTATCAGAGATGTGTCAAGAACTGCATTGAATCTGTCAACATCAACTGCTGACACTGACAGGAGATAATCCAAATTGTTGCCCATCAAGAAATTCCTACTATTTTGTGGCACTGAAGCCACCATGCCTGCAATGGTATCATTTGTTCTAGAATCAACAGAACTTAGGTTCCAAACCAATGCAATCAGACAGTGAACTGGTCCTAAACACATACCCTGTCATATTTGGCACACACTAAAGCCTGGGTGCAACCCCCAGATATGGTCTTTCACTCAGCTACCTCTTGCACTTTTGATCTTCAAACTCACCAAGCGAACAGAGACAAACGCATGCAAGGCCTTGGCACAGATGATTAGCAGCTCTCTGGCGGTCTGGAGGCGCAGCTGCGGACACGGGGTTGATGATGAGAGAGGAAGGGGTGTTTGCCCTCCCTACACGATTCCTTGATGCACTAAAGCAGTGGCACGCCCATCTGATGCAGCCAGCCATCTGGGGGTTGGGACTGGGG
>QAXI01000461.1:444718-477111 GCA_004335615.1 Chloroidium sp. JM
GGGCTCACCGGACGCACTACATTTGCCTCGTCCACAATGCCCTCTGCGAGGGTGCACCACGCACTCACACACTCGTTGCAGGCGGTGGCAACCTCAGTGTTGTTGGCAGCTTTGTTGAAGGACCCCTGCCTCAGCTCGACCCCCTCCAGGAGGGTGGGAGGTGGCAGGGGTAGGGGTGCTGCCGCCGATGAAGCATCCGCGGCCTCACCCAGCAGGTCACTGAACTTGTAGGCTCCCTAGAATGGAGGAAGGGTAAGTCGCTTGTGAGCTGATTTGGAAGGTCTCTTGATGTGTGATGTCTCGTGGAGGGAGTTGTAGGTGGCTTAAAAACACGCAGAGAAACCAAGTCAGATTGAGGGTCATGCACAGATCAATGCAGATGCAGATGCACCATCGCAGCTCTTGAGATGACTTAGCTTGGGTTCACAGCAACTAATATTGGAGTTCAGAGTTGTGACTCCTTGATAACCTGAGACACCATCTTGGAGTCTATCTAATCAGCCGGCAATCGCTGCTGTAACAACATTGTCAAATTCCCTCGTTGAATCGCTTTGTGTTCTAACCAATTATCTTATTGTGCATTCCCCATCAGAGTCGGCCGAGAAGTCACCTGCAGGAAGTCGTCGATGTGCTGCCGGCTGGTCCGCCCCCACCCCTCCTGGGCGGCGAGCATGGGCAGGAACACCTGCGCGAACAGCGCTCGGAACGCCACAGCCGCAGGCCCCACCACCACCCCCGCCGCCAGCTTGGTCTCGAAATTCCTCTCGGTGACGCCCTTGGAGCCCTGGCGGGCAAACCACACCACGGTGCCCTCCGTGTCCTCCTTGTGGGGGTCCACCATCTTCAGGACCGGCCCCCCCTTGCAGGCCTGCACATAAAGCTCAGTAGGACTCGAGAGCCCCTTGATGTATCTAGCGTGCTTGCGTGTGCTGATGGCTGAAGTTCTCGTTGCTCAGCTCCGTCGCATGATGGCAGACCTTCTGATAGGCATCAGAGTATGGTTGTATAGTTAACTTGACATCATTTGTGAGGAGTGAAACCTTCTACTTTTTTGGATTGGGAACCCAAATTCGAGTCTCTTTTCTTCTCATTAATCCACTTCTGCATGGCATAAGATGATCGACAAATACCTGCTTTGCCCATGAGATGAGGGCTGGTCCGGTGGGCTCGAAGAACTCTGACAGTTGACTGGCATGCTTCCTGCAACCGATACATGAATTGCATCATCTCACTTGTCAGATCGCCAACCCAGATGCTGTGAGTCAAGGCAGCATCCACGCACACTCCTCCTTACGAGCCAGCTGCCAAAGACCGTTCTGGCCAAGGGATTGAATCGCTCACGTCAAAGCAGCGTCAGTGGCAGAGGCTGGCAGCTCAAAAGCTTCTTGGAGCTGCAGGAGCACATCACACTGTCAAGTGGGGCAAATCTGGAGCAGGTGTGCCTCCATGCCACCATGTTGGTGACAATCAAATTTAGGTCTGAGCACAACGAGCTCAGTGAACTCCTCATCAGCAGCAAAACAGCAGAAACAGATCTGAATCAATCCTCCGAGGCCATCTAGACAGAAACTCGCCTTCTTGCCAAGCCACTGGTGCCTGGCATCGAGAGCCATGGTGCTCTCAAGGAACCGAGGCTCTACTCGACAGACTTTGTTTCATGAGCATCAGCTGCGCCATCCACCCAGCACGTCAGTGCATAAATCTTGGGTGTCATCTGGGCCTCTAACGCCCTTCTTCGCAGCCAGCCTGGCAGATTGTCCAGAGATTTTGAAAGCCAGATCGGAGGGGTTTTGGGTTCGACCTTGCTGGGTGGGCGATAGTCGCTTAAAATCATCAGCCAATCGCCTCCTCGGTATCTTGAATCCTCAAAATGGTGCAAACCGGGAAGATGGCTCAGGCCACCCAAAACATCATCACGCTCAAGGGCTCGACCAAGATAGTCACAGAATTCTTCGCATACGCAGTCAACAGGCAAGTTTTCTGTTGAAAAGATCAGTTGTGCGATGGAAGTTAGCAATTATTATGGAGTTTCACCCTTGCATCTGTGCAGTCTCAGGCCTTAGTGGTTCACAGTGATTTGTTTTCGCTGCAGCATCCTATACCAGCGGGGCGTCTACCCTCCTGAGTCCTTCAAGCAGCACAAGCAGTACAACCTGAGCATGATGGTGACGACAGACACAGGCCTCACTACTTACCTCACAAACGTGCTGGCGAACATGTCAGGTGAGGGAATGCTTGTATTACTCAAGAGGAAAAGGATGGACAATCCTTGCAATGCGGGAATACGGAAACAGCGCATGCAACAGAGCTTTGCATTTTCAATGCACTAAGCCAGGAGCATGACGACAGCTTTACAGGCAAGCCGACCAAGCAAGGCGTCCAGCCTACTGATGATTGGGCTTTTCAACATTCACAGAGATTGAATTGGGCATATACGATGGCCAATTCACCGCCTCACATGCCCTCCCTCGATTCTCAAGGGTCTCTCATCCCTTCAATGATGTCCTCGAGGACTGCAAATTGCACTCGACAGGATCGCGACTTCAGTGTGCCTGCAGACTGGCTGATGGCTGGGCAGCTGCAGAAGATGGTGCTGGTCATCACCAGCAGCAAATCACAGGAGGTGCTGGAACGCTGGACCTTCGACCTGCAGACCGACAAGACGGCCATCAGTGGAGGGTGAGCAAGGCTTTCCCCCGCCCCTCTCTGCAATATTGGATATAGGAGGATTGGGTTGCACATGATTTTTAAAGGCTCGTCAGGGCTCAATGGCTTGATATACTTTGTGCATCTTCTGTCAATGAAACTCATGCAGCACTGGGTTGTTTCCAATCAAGCACCACTCGTGGTGACTGAATGCCAATCTGCCTCTCTGTCCTGTGATGATTCAGGAGCTACATGAGTAAGACACTGTCACAGAATGAATGCATGCAGGAATCTTCCGGAGAAGCCAGAGCGGGAAATCACATCAGAGATCCAGGCCATTATTCGTCAGGTGGGAGGAGTGCTATGGACACGCCCTGCCAGAATGCATCAAGCAATCGAACATGCTGGCATCTCGTTCTCCTCTAGCCTAAGATTTAAAGGCTTTTCATGCAGATCACGGCCTCCGTGACGTTCCTTCCCCTCCTGGACGACCCCTGTGAGTCCACTCACCATCCTCTCCTGACCATTGGATGTTCCTAGCCTTACAAAGGATTCAATGATGATGTCCCATCTAGCAAATAAGGACACGTCTCCACTTGAAGCTATTAGTATGTTGCAGGCACATTTGACCTGCTCGTGTACACAGACGCCAAGTCCCAGGTGCCTGTGGAATGGTAAGGTCTTACCAATGTATCGCACTGCCCCAAAACAAAGACATTTTCAAGCAATTCACAAGGCAGTCTTCTCGGTGCTGTGCTTAGTGAGTGGGACTAGATCAGGCCAAAAGTTGTGCATGCATGTTTCTCAGCACTGCTGTCTGGCTGTGCTTCAACTTGGAATTTGCAATATGGCAGGGAGGACTCTGACCCACGCTTCATCAACAATTCTGCTGACGTCAAGCTGCGGTCGTTCACCACAAAGGTGACTCTGCCTCTGCTAGTGTTCTTGTGAAGTTGATATTGACCATCCCTGTCTTGAAGATGGACAACTATGAGACTCAATAAAAAGGACGCGAGCTTAATGAGCGCCTGCAACATTTCGCCCGGGCAACTGATAGCCCAATATCTTCTTGCTGGTACACAAGTTTTGCAAAAGTACTCCCCACTGTCGGCAAGCTTAGCAACTTCTGGCTTTGCAGATTCACAAAGTGGATGCACTGGTTTCCTACAGAGCTGAGGCTGAGGAGATCTGCTGACCCATCATTTGCTGATTGGTCCTGTATTATACACCTGTAACATTCTCTTTACCATCTGTCCTCTTCTCTGTGCTGTTGCCTATGTGTGGTGTAAGGTTGAAGGGATTTCCAAATAGAGCTTGCAGCAGCCATTACCATTGCTCCTTTGTTGGTATTTTCGACGCTTAGATAGACCAATTATGTTCTGGAGGAGTGGTGGAGAAGGCAAACAGTGATACATGAGCGTTAACAAGCGTCATCAGACTTAGAGAGCTTCTATTGCAGCCTTCTCAGCTTCTTCACACGTCATGCAGCATTTAAGATCAAACATTCTTATTGAGTGTCAGAGTAAACAGCAAACCCTAGATTAGGCCTATGCTGGGTCTTGAGATGACCCATCAATATGTGCCGATGCTAGACCGTGAGGTACGACCCATCGCAAATCCTGATACAGTAGACCAGGTGTCTCGCACAGGGGTCCTGATAAAGCACCCCACATGCCTGACTCGTTTATTCGAAGACAAGGAACTGAAAATGGTGGCCAGTTTGACTGCTGTCATCATCCGTTGAGGCATGTTTCTGTAAGCTGAAAGTACTCCACAAAAACATACCAGTTAGCTGGTCTGACACAGGCAGCAATGGAGCAAGGGATTCCACTCCTAGGATCTATCTCATGAAGAGTCCACGCCGGGGATGGGCTTTGGAAGCCTTCTTCAGGCATCTTCCACACCCTCCACCAGCATGTCGAAGGGCGGCCGCAGCTCCGGCTCCTCTGCCCATGACATTTCCAAAAGAAATTGATGACCACCAGAGGACTTGATGTCGAGCTGCTGCCAGGGACCGTCACACATGACCGCTGTTGCCACCTGCCGTCCCATGCTGTCGGTCTTGCAGTTTGCACAGCGTGCAAGTCTTCTTTTGGCCTTGAAAAGCGTTCTTGTTCTGAGAGGGGTTGCTCAGACATGGAAGAAGTCCATCAGCATCAAATGCTGGGAATGGCAGCACTGGCAGGATGCAAAACTTTTTGTTGCACACTATGACGAGTGCCTCTTGATTATTGGCATTCAAGCCACAATGCTTGCAATTGCCTCATTTAATCCAGACTCAACCTCCAGATCTCAAGACATCGCAACAATGCAGAAAAGGTATTTGAATATGTATTCCAAATCGAGATTGGCACACAATCATACCTGGGCGCAATCCCCAAAGTGTGCATGCCCATCTCGATGGAATACTTCTGGCCACCATGGGATTTGGCTTCCTTCTGGGGCCTGAGCAATTATATCTCACCGCTTTTGCCACCTGCAGTCCCACAACCAAGTATCAGTTATGCAGTCTGCACAGCGTCCAAGTCTCCGTCAGCGTCCCAAAAGCTGTGGGAAGTTTGGCTGTCAGAGGTGTGTCAGGACATGCATTGAATTCATTCACCATCCATTGTTGGTTGCTTATCCAGTGCTGTGTGCTCTGGATGTAGGTTGCCTGACAATTCAACACATAAATCAAGAGTTGGCACCTATTAAAGTTAAAGTCTGCTGGATTCATTGGTGCCAATGTGTGAGACTGTGACTGCAGCACTGCTTTCTGCCAAACATCGTCTCAACCAGTGTATGCTCTACCCTGTCGTAGAGTATCAGCAGTTGCCCACCTTTCAGAAGGACATGTAAATTGATTCAAAGCGGAAAGGCACCTGTACAGCCAGTGTAATCACAGGCATCTGCCTCAAAGGGCTGTCTTGCGAGGCCGACGTCTGCAATCTTTGGCTCTCCTTGAGTGTTCAGCAGTATGCTGGTGGGCCTGAGGTCCCTGTGGATGATCAGGGGGTTTGCAGAGTGGAGGGCCTGCACTGCTCATGTCTTCGGCACCACAAGCAAGGTTTCAAAACGGATCAGGCCAAAACAACATCATTCACTCAGACAAGGTGTACTGTCCTTCACAGACCAAACATGCTCTGGCTTGTCAGACGACATCAAGACATTCAGCGGTACATAGGCTTTGGTGTATGCCAAGATTATCCATTTCCTTGCTGAACTGCTTTACACTTTGTGCGGCGCACCAAAACCGAAGGTGTTTATTCAGGCCTTACCTAAGTGCACAGCTACTTTGAATTCAAATCTGGTACACAACAGCTCAAGCGCATGTAACTCGCGCAGCCTGGACAACTATTTTCTGCCTGACTCATCAGAATTTATTCTGTCTGTCTCTCTGCAGTTGATTTTCTGGTTTAGCCGTTACTGTCACAGTGCAGATCCAGGCTGTTTGCCATTTGGCCCACCAAGTCTGCAAAAGACTCATTTATTCTGGAAAAGATGGAACATCCGTTGTAAGACAGGGCAAGGGAGGGAACTGCTCCTCAACACAAATCAAATTGGAACACAGTATTGCCAGAAGGCGCCAAAGCAGCACAGATGCACCTTGAAACTGAACGTCAGATGGGCAGGTAGGAAAACCCAATCAGGAGAATGGGCCCTAGTAAGGCTTGAAGGTGAGGAAAGATCCTTTGCATCAAATTGGAAAAAGGGCCTGTCATAAAACTTCAGTCTTGGCTGCAAAAATGCAAGCCGGGCACTTCACAAAAAATGTCGTCAGCGGAAGAGCCCTCGCCGTGGCTGGGCCTTTGAGGCTTTCTTCAGGGCGTCTTCAACCCCCTCCACAATCATTGGCAAGGGTGGGCGGAGCTCGGGCTCCTCTGCCCAGGCCATCTCAAGGGTGAACTTGAGGCCACCAGCGGACTTTGCGTCGATTTGGGGTCTGAGCCCGTCGTAGCAGACAGCAGTTGCGACCTGCAGTCCCACACGAAGTTCTCAGTCACGCAAGGCGCACAGTGTCCAACTTTTGGTTGGCCTCCGAGAAGTGATCTGGGAAGGGAAGGGTGGCAGTCAAAGATGCCCGAGGAATGCATTGAGTCCAAGCACCATTAATTGCCGGTTGATCATCAAGGATCACCGTTGCCTCTTGACACTCTGGAACTTGTGCCCGCTTCTTGCCAGGTCTTTTTATCCATATGGCACTAGATGTAAGAGTGCTGCTGCTGTGTAGCAAAATGAATGACACATTCACACCTGAGAAAAAGGCACGCATGAATGTCCCAAGTCCGCTGGAATCCGATGTTCCCAATGTGGAAATCTGCGATTGCAGAATTGCGTTCTTCCTCATGCTGTCTCGCTATTGAAATTCAAAGTGGGGAAGACCATACCTGCGCGGGCTCCAGGTAAGCCTCCTCATAGGGGGAGCGCTGACGCAAAATCTCCGCTGCAATGATGGCAAAGGAGAATACGTCGGTGGCAGGGCCATACATCTCGCCCTGAAAGCATTCGGGTGACATATAACTGTATGAACCTGCACAGAGACAATATTCATCAGGCTGCTGTCCAGCTAGATTTACGTAAACTTTACGTAAAACCTGGTCACATCTTTCCAAAGGAAGTCAGAGTGAAGAAGGACATCAACATGGACTGAAAGCGGAAAGGGACCTGTACAGCCGGTGTAATCGCAGGCATTCTCCTCCAAGTGCTGCCTGGCAAGCCCGAAATCTGCTATTTTTGGCTCTCCCTGAGCAGTCAGCAGGATGTTGGTAGGCTTCAGGTCGCGGTGGATGATGGGTGGCTGTGCCGTGTGGAGAGCCTGCAGCAGAAGCATATTTGTAAACAAGTAGATGATAAAATTGTCTTGTCAATGATCTTGATACAAGGCAGTGGATTGTTGTAAAGCACAACTGCCAACAAGATACCTCCAGCCTGTGTGCAAACGGCACGGACAGAGAGCTTCCTGCTGCAATTTTGATGAAAGCCCTTCATTATCATTCACATATAACTCCAGGTCCTTTGAATGCTGTTTTCATCTGCCATGGAAGGGAATACATGAAGCTCAAGAATCCAGCCTGGGTTTCTTAGGTTTGCAAACAATTATTGGCACGGAGGGGAAGGAGGGGTGTGCCTCCAGTCCGCGGGCAAGTCCGAGGATGAGCTTAAGCTTGGCCACCAGGCTGTGCTTTGGTGCACCTTTGCCGTCCTTGCCGTACAGGTACTCGTGCAGGCTCCCTCCAGAGCAGAATTCAGTTACGAGCCAGCATTGGGAAGGGGGCTGAATAATTGCGCCTGCATTCAGATTGCACGCTTGGAGTGGTGTATCAATTTGATCCACATCACCCAAATATTAGTCCACGCACCTTTCATTTCCAGCACTGTTCAGCGGGCAGTGAGCGTTCTATTTTAAAAGAGCCAACGTCCTTTGCGCACTCTGAAGGTGCGGACAATTGGCACGTCTTAAAGGACTTTCTCACCATTTCAGATCTGCTGTCAATCAGCGTTGTCTTTATCTCACAAATTGTTCAAAAACTTCTCTACATGCAGAGTCTCCTTCAAGTTGTTCATCACAAAACACTCCTACAAGGCCATGGAAAGCAGGAACTCACCCACAAGACTCACAACGTTTGCGTGGCGCACGGCAGAGAGTCCTTGCAGCTCGCGGAAGAATAGGTTTTCTGTTTCCTTGGAGATGGTCACGCACTTCACAGCCACGTCAGCCCCTTTCAGGGTCCCCCGGAAAGTGATACCAAAGCTCCCTCTGCCAATCTCTTCCCTCTTTTCTACCTGCACAAATTTATCGCAGTAACGTTCGCTAGATTTTCATGATCTGGTGATCCTGCACATTATTGTCTTGGCTCCCTTAGCATCTGACTGTGAGGCAGATTTTGGAGAGTGCATGGCAAGGAACAGGGCTCCTAGCAGGACAGGGCATGCGTTTGAATTTGCTGTAACATTCAGCAGCATTCCGGTTTGACAGGACTGCACAGAAACATTGCAGATCAAAACTCGTGGACATTTGTGGCGAGGAAGAGAATGTATATCAAATAATAGGTGGGACAAATATTACTCCCTTATATCATATGCCTCCAACTGCTGACCTGCTTAATTCGGGTCTTCGATTAAAGAGTGGCATATGTGCTGGATTGCAGGGGGGGGGGGGGGGGTGTTGCAATGCGTGATGAACGGAAGAAGATTTGCAGTCTGCATATGGCGCAGGTAATGAGTGGAGAAGTGAACCTGATTGGGTCCCAGCAGCAAGCCCTTTGCCTCGCCTTCTCGCACGATGGACTCCCACTCTGCGCGACCCTTGTAGGCGGATCCCAGGCCTGGAAAGGCATGACATAATCATGTTCAGTAATGCACCAATCAGGGGCTCAATGCCGCAGTTTCTGTGGAGACACCTATGCGACAGATGCCGGACTTTGCCCTTAGCGTCTCGATGAAGCATGAGGGCAAGAAAATTAACCTGCTCATCCACCCCCTCCTCCTCAGTAATTCATCTTGAGAGCATACAGAAGGGAACTTGATTTAAAGTTTGGCACAGCCTTGGATGCAGACGGTACTGAAAGGAAACATACCAAGTGCATTCTGTACAATACCCTATTCTCGGTTAGTAAAGACCTGTTAGTGCAGCAGAAGCATGCGACAGCTTTGAAATCTGGCAACTCAGCAAAATGGAGGTGCCTCTGCATGAGCAATAGGAGCCTAATTCTGTCCAGCCTTGAAAAGAGGCTGCAGCAGCCGGAGCATACCGTTTGAGGTAGTGGAGGAGGTGGCCAATTTGGCGGAGCTGGGGGAGGCCATGTCAACTGCGCTGTCTAGGATGCGTGTGTCGTATGTGCTGAAGCTGTCCTGGGTGTCGCTTTGTAGACCTTGGGACATTGTGGCTTCCTCTGGCAGGGGGGACATAGACCTCATGCCATAGCATTCACGGTCCTGCATCACATGTTCAGCTTGTCAGTCAGCTGCCCTCTGAGCTATGCAGAAGAAGCTAAAGCTACACAAGGGCTTAAGAAACAATTGCTGATCCTGCAGGCAGAGGCAGTCAGCCTAGTTTTTGATCCTTGAACAGTCTTCGGCGCATGTCCAAAATTGAATTGTTTACTTTGGGCGCTGGGAGATTCGTGATGAGCTGAGATTTAAAAATTGGATGATACAAAGTTTCCCTCGACTTGCACACTAGTCACGATTATGCAAAGGTGAAGCGCAATCTCAACCTTTTCAGCTGTGGTAAAAGATCAACCGATACTGATAGCATGTGAGACCAAGGGTCAGAGCCCTAAGATTGCACCACAAGTCCCAAAAAGGACGCTGGAAATCAGACACCGGGATGGCTACTCATCAAATGTGCTTGAAATTGAACAACGAGTTTCAATCAAGTGATTATGGTCTGATACTCTTCTTTGATGAATCATGCTTTGCCAGGAGTCCAATTTTCGTGGGTAGAGGATGAACAGTATGCTGGCATGATCAGAAGGAGAAGGGCCAGCAAATACGAGTGGTCATTACAGTAGCAAGTCAACAAAGGGAGGTGGCATGGCTGGGTGGAATACCTGGCTGAAAGATGCCTGGCTTGTGGTGGTGGAATCTGCGTCAAAGCTGCGGCCTGCCTACAAACCAAACATCACAGCATTCAATCACTGCTTGAAAGAACATGGGCTCACATACTCCCATCAGCTCATCAATCGACGTTTCAATGCCCGCCAACAGCTGGTGCCTGCCCTTCAGGCAATCCACCAAGCTGCAAAGCCCAGCCCTCGAACCAACTTCCTTTGACAAATATTGTCATGCTTCCTCCAACTCATCAAATATTGTCTCAACACTCATTGCTAGGAAGCGACCTCCAAACAAGCCATTAAGCTCACGGCACAATCAGGATCAAGCAATCAAGCAACGAGAGTCCAGTGCTTGCCACAAGTATCAGCAGGCCCTCACCGAGACGGTCAAGCGAGCGATTTCTTGCTCGTTGCTGGCGAGCTGCTGCTCATGGTCGGCCAGCACCGCCTCACACCTCTTGATGCGGTCGAGGGCGGCGGTGAGCTCAGCCTCCAGGCCGTTCGCGCGCAGGCGAGCCTCATCGCGCTCGGCTTCGGTCGTTCTCAGGGCACTGAGTGCCTCCGCCTGCACACAGGGGCAAGGACGATTTGAGGCACTTTGCGGAGGCGATGGAGGTGACAGCACTGTTCACTAGCAAGGGACAAGCTGTATAAACTCAGGCAGTGTGTTTCTTGTGAATTTATCACCTGCTGCACAGCAGGTGTGAGATGGATGCAGGTGAAAGGAAGGGGGGAGGGTGGATGCGGGGGGACGGGATTTGCGGATGATCCCTTTTTGCTTATATGGAATGCCATGGAACTTGCATGTAGGATTGATACCAGTCACCCAAGGAGGCCCCCGAGCTGCCAACTAGGCAGGCCTCAGCCATCACTTGCTCAAGCGATAGTTGCACTTCAAGTGCAGTGCACTGAATTGAGCTGAGGCAAGACAGAGACCGGAAGATGCTTGAAGGGTACACAGCTGTACCTTTGCCTTGTTTTCTACTGCGAGGGCGCTCTGGAGGGTATCTGAATCAGAGAGCCGTCTGCCCAGCTTGTCATGCGCAGCGTCCCGCTCGGCCTTTGCGGCGGCGATGTCGGCTGCGGCTGCCTTCTGCTCTTCCTGGCGGGCGGTCTGCTCACTTTCCAGGGCAGTCTCTAGGCTCAAGATCTGCATCAGAGGAGATCCTGTATTGATGCAATCGTAGTAATAAGCCAGGTCCTCAACATTGCATCGATTCATTGGTGCCAAGGTAAACACCACTGGTGCGACGAGAAAGACCAAGTTGATTCATCATCCCCGTTTTGTCTCAAAAAGGGGAAGATCACCAAACTTTTCTTGACGATTTTCGGCAAAGTGTATGTGTGACACCCTTTCCTGGCTTCTAACATTTGGGCTTACATGAGAAGCCGGGATGATTATTTCCTTTCGATTGCTCGATGTATGTAATCGATATTGCAGTGCACGTTTCTTGGGCCATCAGAGCGACATTTTGACTGCGTATTCAGATATGATCACCGCATCAAATCAAGCCAGCGTTGTTCAACGTTGCCTGCCAGAGGTTCTGTCCTTCCTTGCAAAGAATACATTGGCATGGGACAAGGGTCTGGAGTCAAGCTTTGATGAGAGCCAGGGTGGCCAACAAGCTGCATGAGGGGGACGCAGCAGCACCTTCGTGTTGGATTCCTCGATGCGCTCATCGGCGTTCTGGCGGCGCAGGTGCAGCTCGTTCAGCTGTGCTGTGTGGGCGGCCTTTGCGGATTCCAGCTCATTTGCAGCGGCTTCCTGCTCCCCCTGGCGCGCCCTCTGCTCCTGGGCCAGGGCAGTCTGCAGGCCCGCGACCTGCACAAGGAATTTTCGACTTGCTTGCAGGAAATGTATCTGTATGGGACAAGCGGAGGGTGTAGACAATCTTGGAGATCACACTCCTGACAAGCCAGGCGCAAATGAATGACAAGCTGCGTGAGAGGGGCATGGCGGCACCTTGGCTTCTGAATGTTGGGCACGGGAGGTGGTCTCCTCCAGGCGCAGGTGCACCCTTTGGGTTTCCGCGGCGTGGGCGGCGTTCGTATCTGCCAGCTGGTCTGCGGAGGCTCTTTGCTCCTGCTGACGCGCCCTCTGCTCTTGACTGAGGGCAGTCTCCAGCCCTGAAACCTGCACCAGAGGCGGTTCTGCACCGTAGCAATCACAGCTGCAAGCCAGGTCATTCACTGTGGAAGAGCTGATGGTGAGTTGCTCACGAAGCGACATGAATCATCAGGGACATCCACTTTGGTCATTCTCTGCAATCATTGCAACTGTTGCAATTCTGAACAGTGGATGAAAGGTCATCATAGATCTTGATTGGCAACAGCCAGCAGGAAAGTTCATCAATCGGTCTGAGGGAGATTGCTGATCAGCTGGAGTGTTCATCACTGATTGGAAAAGCACCTTCACAGCAGCTTCGTTAGCGCGAGTAGTGGCATTGCTGAGCCGCTGCAGCAGCTCCTGGCGCTCTGCGTGGAAGGAGGCCTTCACAGCGGCAAGCTTGTTGGTGGCGCTCTCCTGCTCCTCGCGCAGGGCAGTCTGCAGTCCTGTTATCTGCATCAGAATCAATTCCGTTTCATGCCACAGGTTTCAAGCGACACCACAGTGTGTGCGATAAATAAATTTTTTGTGGCATTTATGTGTTGCCCTTTGGACAATTGCTTTCCAATCTGTGTTTGGGTGGACGTGACGTGGAGAGCAAGTTCAGGAAGGTGAGCCGTTCTGTGATGTGTCATGCCATTTTGCGCTGCAAGGCAACCCAGGGCAAGAGAGAGGGGAGGAAGGGACATTTGTCTCGCTTGCTGGAACACTCTCATACTGGTCAAGAAAATGTTTTAGACGATGTTGTCATACAATTTTGTGACACCTACTCCTGACAAACTAGGCACAAATGAAGGACAAGCTGCGTGAGGAGGAGGTGGCAGCACCGTTGCATCGGCTTGCTGGGCGGAGGTTGTGGCGAGGTTGCTGGTGGTCTCCAGACGCCGATGCAGTTCCTGGACCTCTTTGGTGTGGGAAAGCTTCTCAGCGTCCAGCAGGACTGCTGCCGCTTGCTGGTCCTGCCGGCGGTAGGCTTGTTCCTGGTCCAAGGAGTTCTGAAGGTCCGCGGCCTGCAAAAAAATTCCAAGTCTCTCTTTCCTGGCCTCCTCAGCTCATGTGCTTGCGCCCCAATAAGGGAGTGGATGAAAAAGCGAAGGAGTGAGATCTGCACGGATTTTGCTCCATCTCTTATCTCTTTTACCCCAATGTAGATTTGGAGAGGGACGGGGGATTGTACTGAAGGGAATCCCCTTTGCCTGCAGATTGGATTCTGCCTAAAATCGAGTACGTGCATCATCCTTGGACCTCAGGACAAGCTCGCATATCGTCAAAGAGAACATCAGCTAAATCAAGCCTCAGCACTGCAAGAAGCCTCTTCACCCAGGAAGAGGCAGTTCTGTCCAGTACCAGAGCCTGACCTTATGTGCTCCGCTCCTGCTAACTCTTTGACTACGATACTTGAGCAGAAACTCACCTGGGCTGTAAGCTCTCTGATCATCTCAGCATCCTCCCGAGACCTGCACAACAGTTCTTCGAGTCACTTTTGAGCACAGCAATTTGAATGTGCAGTGATTTAATCAGAGAACTGTAGATAATTTGGAACAGGCAATTCGTCTGGATCCTTATGCTGGGCATCGTACTAAAATCAGGGGTTTCTTCTCTTTGAGGGCTAAGATGGAAATAGGATCCCAAATAGAGGAGAAGAGTAAGACACGAGGAGAAGATTTTGATCACCGGTCTGCAAGCCTGTGGAAGTCTTCGTCCAACACTCGGTAGGCTGCTTCAAGCCCCGCCTGGTTGCAGTTCAGGTAGTCCGGCAGGTAAGATGCTATGGAGAGGCAAAAGCTGCTCACGCCAGAACTGCGAAACACTTTCCTGTCACTCTCACTTCTATTGCTGTCCCGATCCGTGACCTCTAACGGCGCGTAGGCCCTCCGCTCCCTGCCCGTTTCCATCCTGTTCGTAGGTGTTTTTCCCTTTACACCGATTGGTGCGTGCAGTTAGACGGCTTCTATTGACTGGTCCTTTTCCGGTCTAACATCTCCTGGCAACCAAGAATCGCTGTTCGCAGAAATGGCAAGGTTGGTGGTCTTGGACTGGAAGGGAGGGAAATGAAGCAATGGATTCTTTGATTAGGATTGGAGAGAAATGGAAGAGAGGGAGAAATCAAAGGTTATAAAGCAGCAGGGTAAACGCGCAGGGCTGGAAACAGGCCGGCAGCAGGTAAACCCTTGCTCCTAGGAGAGGGGATCGCGCGTTTCCTGACGCTTCTGCTTGGACTTCGACACGACATTGATATCTATCGCTACATTTCCCTGTCTGATCAGGTGTATTTTATGAGTCGCTCTTCAGATGCAGTCCAGTGATTTGCATCCCTCGAGGTTCAGACACTTCCAACGGGGGCGTATGCTTCTGACGTTGCTTCGTGTTGATGATTTGATTTTGTTGTCATAAATTACGGTGAGAATTAATCGTATGTCGAGATATGCTGCCTGATCTGTGAAACCATGCACGGAGCTCAACGTTCTTTCTCAAACTAAGACAGAGGAGAAACCTTGTTATATGTCTATGCAGGGAAACTCCCTTGTCCAACCGCAAAGTTGGATTGGACCAGCAAAACCAACGATGGTCTCTGGAGGGAAACAAGACATGCACTGCAACTGTGGGCCCTCAATCGGATCAAAAATAGGTGCGATCCTTCTGAAACATGTTTTCTGTTTTGCTATGCTTGCCTTAGAGGGATGCACGATTAGGAAATCAGGATTTGCACCTCTTGTCCCAGGCTTCCCGGCAGCAGTGGCACAGCTGCTGATCCTGCTGCGTGGGCGCCTGGTCCTCCTGCACCTGCTTTGCAAAGCAAGATCGGGCTTGCCAAAGCATTCTGACAAAAGCCAGATTTGATGCAAGCTAAGCACACTGACACGATCCCTTGCAGCATTTGCATATAGCAAGATATATCCAGCAAATTGATTTCCACATCTCCCACGCCCATTTGCTTATGCTGTCGTGTCCTCTCGCTGGTGGACTGAGAGGCTTTCAATCAAAATCGAGAGGGGATGCATCAAATTTGTGACAACAGATTCGCCATTTCCAACATCGCACGTTTCATCCCTGCAGAGCTGCCCTCTCCTTCCCAGATATATATATCGTGATGGGGACTTAGGTTGGAATCATGAATTATAACATAGACTTGCATTCACGCAGGAGCAGTAATCGATACCTTGGCATGCCGCCTTTTCTGAAGACCCGGGGTTGGTCCCCATTCCGTGTCTTGGAAAATGCCGGCAAGGTTGTAGGCCGGACGGAGAGCGCGGTCGCCGCTGAGCTGATCCTCTCCAGCGACAGGGTAGCATTCCTCCTCAGGAAAGGGGAAGAACAGCTCTTCCTGCCATCCCCCTGTCTCCTCATCAACCTCCAGGTCTGGGCATGGGATGTCCTCTGGGCATGGGAGGTCATCCGGGTATGGGAAAACCTCCGTGGGTCTTTGCCCTTTCCTGCAGTTGCCATGTTCAGCTATCAGGCACGAGGTCTGTTGATAATGCAATGGCTGAAATAGACAAGTTCGAAAGTTGTCGAGTGAACAAAGCAGCCAGTGCGCCACACCTTCTCAAAACCTGCTGAATTGATGATGACGGCTTGCTACAGACTGAAATGTGGGAGAAGCATCCACGACCAGATGCTCAAGGCCGCCTCCCGAATTTACCTTTTCCTTAGCGCTTTCAGCACCGCCAGCGCAGTCATGACCGCGAGCAAGTTCATCGCGCTATTCGCTGTGCTGTTGGATTTCAGGAAACGAGGATGTATGCATCCATTTCAGTGATATTCTGGATATGCCACTGCAAAACGACTGATACTCGTCTGAACGTGTACAAACGAAAGATCAGAAATGTTTACGATGATCTATCAGGGTGTAAAAGCTGTACAATTTGCATTGCATGTTTGGCGCCCTGTTGAAACGGTTTTTGTATTAGTTTCGAGCCCCCTCACTGCCTTGTGCCTTGTGTGCACAGGCTGACTTTTTCCAGACATCACGACGTGCTTTTCTACCTGCAGCAGAGGAAATGGCAAGAGGGTTGTGCATTGCCAGCTGCAATTGCGAGTCAGGTGCACTTCATCCCGGCATGCGAAACCAACTCCACAGTCCCTTGACATTTTACATCGTTCCACACGACCTCAGTTTATCAGAAATCACCAAATATGAGCTGGCATCGCTAGGACCATTCGCATTTGATAAAATATCAAGGCTTGTGTATCAAGATAGGCGTGATGCACAGCCTGGTACAGACCATCATCCTTGGGTGGGACCTAACAAACCACTCAAGCTTGCAAATCTGATCAGATCACATGTGTGATGCAAACTTCCCCATCTGCCCACAGCATTCTCACGTCTGGTTTGCAAGGCGTACGCTTCCACTTGCGCCCAGGGTGATAGAATGTGGCTAGTGTCAGGCTCCCAGAGTGAAGCACCATTTCAGGCCTGGCAACAATGATCTTACAGCACTTGAACTCTGGGCAGAGAACTGTTAGTGTCGATGCGCTGCAGATGGGTGGAACAAGCTGAGAACAGCCAGGGCAACACCGCTATCTAATCCTCCTCCTTTGAGAGGAGGAGATTTGTCCCAGATGCGTTTCAATAGCTGGCGTAAATTCAGATCAATATCAGCATGGATAGGCTGATCAAGAGGACCACCAGAGAGGAGCAGCTGATGCAGTGTGGCGAGCATGTTATGCTGGTTGCCCACACTGCCAACATTTTGGGAAAGACACCAGCAAGGAGGAGCGTTCTGATGGCCAAGCATAAGGCAAGCACACCAGATAAGCTTCCCAATGAGGGGCCCACTTTGCCGCCCTTTCAGGAAGAAGAATAAGGTGCATTGTTTTGGCAGATGTGCTGAAGTGGTGAAGAGCCTCAGAAACAAGGACTGTAGTCTGCCCCGAGGCACGCTTGCTACGCATCCCCTCCCCCATTCTCCAAATACTGTAATCACTTCCTGGGCAGTTTCTGGAAGGGAATGGGCCATTCTGGGCCATTTTTTGCAGGACATGCAAAGAAGATCCAAGGAGGAAGGCATCCCCAAATGTCTGCAGATGCTTGGGCTCATTTGCGACAGAGGGATAGAGTTGGAGGCACACGTGCACCAATTGCACTGGTTTGCTCCGCGCTGAGTGATCAGGTCCCCTGCAGGTTGGCTAACTCCGACCGGCATATCTGGAGGCTGCTGCATTTTTGGGGGGCATTCTCCTTCAAACATATCACATTCTGGAGGCAAGTCTTGGTCACAGGCAAAAGAGGTGGGGAGACTTTCTGAGCGATGTCTTGCAGCAGGCCAAATTGAGTGTGGTCAATGAGGAATTCTTCACAGGTATCCTCATGATATAGACTCGAAGTCCAGATACAACACCTGGTGATCCTGATCACCCTCAATGAGTACGGCTGAGGTTGCAAGGCATATGCCACAATGCCTAGCGAGCAATTATCCATTCCACATCATACTGTTCCTCAGACTCAACCCCTTCCCCTCCCCCCCCCCTTTCCTCCCAACAGAAAAGTCTCGGGTCAGGCTGAGCTGTCCGACAAGATTCCAGCTGCAGCCGTTCAAACACCTGTCACAAAGATAGCACTTGACAAATGGAGCAATCTCTGAGGCAGCTGCTGCTAGAGATCGGTCACACAGCCTAGCGAAGCAGACGACACACACTTGGTGTACTTGTACAGGGTCCCCTTGTTGAACTTCAGGGGAGGTGCGGTCCAGCTCTCCCTCCGCCGTTGCCACTCAGCTTCATCCACAGAGGTGGCATCTATGGAATGCTTTTCAGCATCTATCCGGATGCGGTCGCCATCCCTAATCTGCAGGGTCAGCAAACATTTACCTTCACTTACTTCTTGATTAGTTTAAAAGTGTGCTACAAAGCTTTTATGGATGACTCTGCTTTGAGCTATAAATCCACCAATCCACATGATATTTACTTGGTGGTGTTAGTTTTCAGACATTCCGTAATTGCCTTGCTCTGCCATACTCGGCCCTCCTGAGCATCGACTGGGTACCGAAACAAGCATCCACATCAGGACTGCAACTCCCTATGGATGTACATTGCTGCATGCATCCCAGCTTCAAATATCTTAGACAAACAATCTGTCTTGCCAATAAGCACAGCCGCCTACCAGGGCTATGGGCCCCCCTTCCTGGGCTTCTGGGGCCACGTGGCCTATGCAGAATCCGTGCGAGCCGCCGGAGAACCGGCCGTCGGTGATGAGCGCGCACTCCTTGCCCAGGCCCGCACCCATGATTGCTGCTGTAGGCGAGAGCATCTCGGGCATGCCTGGGCCCCCCTTCGGGCCTTCATATCTGATGACAATCACGGTGTCCTGCAACAGGGCCATCTCGGTTGGCCCCAGAGACGAGTTGTGAGTCCTTTTCTAGGGGAATTAGTGCGATTTGCCGTGTTGGCCAGCCGTTTGCCGGATACTGGCAGAGGGAGAGAAAAGTATTAAATACTGCGATCTCACCATCAGCGGATTTGCTTAACCTCTCACAGGACTACACCGCTGTTGCCGAGGTACGTCACCAGTATTGAGGGCATGAGAAAATTGGGAGTAGGGGGAGGGGGGTTAATTGTTGAGGGGACGAGAAGATGGAGGGGTAGAAGTTATTGAGGGGAAACTGTGATGGAATTGCTGCATCCCCACAAGAAAGGAGATCAAGAAAGGATCTTGGGAGCACCTTGAAGGAGCTGGGATCCTTGGCCAGGGCGTCCAGCATGTCCTCCTCCTTGTCGAAGCACCTGGCCGTGCCCTCGTACGCCAGCCCCTCCTTGCCGGTGATCTTCCCCACGCACCCCTCGGGCGCGATGTTGCCGTACATGATCTGCAGGTGCCCTGTACGCTTGATGGGCTGCTCCACGGGCACGATCACCTGCTGATTGTCCTTCAGCCCCGGGAGCTCCTCCAGGTTCTCTGCCAGGGTCTTGCCTGCAGACAATTTTCAGAGGCATTCTTAGATGCTTTCAAATTTGGATGCCTGCTGGAGGTTCTCCAAGCTCTCAGCCAGGGTCCTGTGTGTGGT
Source organism: Chloroidium sp. JM (assembly GCA_004335615.1). NCBI lineage: Eukaryota > Viridiplantae > Chlorophyta > Trebouxiophyceae > Watanabeales > Watanabeaceae > Chloroidium > Chloroidium sp. JM. Next base: position 464,011 of record QAXI01000461.1, read on the forward strand.
GTGATTGCGATGAGAGAAAGGTCATGGGTCTTCTGAAAACGTGGAGGCTATAATTAACTATGTGCGAGGGTCCTCTCTGCAGTTCAGACGGTGGTAAGAGGCGAGAGCGACGCAGTGACTCTAAACCCCATTTTCCCCCCCATTTTTGGCAATGCTTGCTCTTGCAGATATTCCCGCGGTTGGAAGATGGACGCAGTGGGAATGGATGGATCAACTGGACCGTTGATATTGAAACTCCTTGCAACAGAGAAATTGAAGAGGAGACAATTAAGTACGCACCGGTGACTGTCATACAGGTGCCATCGATGAGGCCCTTCTCCATCAGGTACTTGAGCACTGCAGGCGTCCCTCCCACCTGCAACAAGCGACATCTCAAAAAAATCTTGCTCTTCCTACCGGGACGCAATTGTGCTCTGCAGGCCAAAGCAACTTCCTGTGTGTGAAGGCATGAAAGTTGGGCTTGCAGTGCTTCACAGGCCCAAGAGAGCACCTAAGGAATGCAAGCGTCTTGGTCTTATAGCTTCCTCCAGAAACAGTCACTGCTGGAATCCTCTCCGTTCACGACTTTCCAAGCCCCAGACTGACACCCCACTACATCCCACCATGCCAATCCCTGAAGCAGCTTGACAGGGCAGGTCTCATGATTCTCACTGGGCTCGCTCGTCCGCAATGCAGGGACCTACGTTCTGAGATACTCCTCACATGCACAGAACGGGGCCGTGCTTGCTCCATCCCACCCCTTACAGGAAATCAAGGCATGGGGCTACACAGAAAGAAGAGGAGAGAAGTAAGGACATCAAGAGGGGGGCAGGGGTAAGGTACTTTTCAATTTCACTGACTTGTTCCTCCCTTCTATGACATGAGGCACCAAGATGCAGAATGGATGCCATGGGCCGTGCTGTTTCGCACCCAGCTAATGACCCCATAGGGGTGGCTCAAGCTTTCTTTTCTTCCCTCAAGAGAGAACCCCAGGGGGGGAGGGGGAAAGGGGAGGGTGGAAGGATGATCACCTTGTGCAGGTCCTCCATGACGTACTTGCCGCTGGGCTTGAGGTCGGCGATGAAGGGCGTGGAGTCGCTGATGGTCTGGAAGTCGTCCAGGGTGAGGGGCACGTCCACCGCGCGCGCGATGGCCAGGAAGTGCAGCACGGCGTTGGTGGAGCCCCCCAGGGCCATGACCAGGGTGATGGCGTTGCGGAAGGCCGCCCTGGTCATGATGTCGCGGGGTTTGATGTCCCGCTCGAGCAGCTCCAGGATCTTCCTGCGTTTGCATGTCCTGCTTGTGAGGATCGAGGAGTGCTTGAGGCTTGTTGGGGCGAGGTGCATGATGAGCAGAGATGCGAGAACACGAAGTATTTGGTGTCCTGTCTGAGCAGCTCCAGCTCCACCTTCCTACGTTTGCATAGGTTTGCTGTGAACTTGAATCTGCACTTGCTGCAGTGAGGAGCCTCGGCTGTGTATCTTTCTGTTTCTCCATGGTTTGCTGTCGAAGACAAGAATTGGTCGTGATAGGTGCATGGACAGGAGGTGCGTGCTGTTCAAAACGGGGTCAGTCTGAGTGTCAGATGCACGAATGCCAGAATACGGAGGGCTTGGTGTACCGCTCCAAATTTGCCATGCGCCATAACATTTGGTGTTCCAAAACTGACGATCACTTCTTTCTTAGGGGGAGTGCAGGGTCGATCCAGCACCTCTTAAACATAAACTCTTGCAATGTAAGAAACGGGACCATTGAGCATCGATTTGCCGACGTCCAGAAAGAGCACCAAATGCGTCGACAATCCCCGGTGCATGCCACCTGTGTAGGAAGTAATGAGGAGACAGGGGAATCACCGGCCTGCATGCCTGTACTCCAGCTTCTTGAGGGGACTTTCTGAGCGTATCAAGGTGCTTTGCAAAGAGGGGCTGGGGGTGGGGTAAAGGGAGGGGGGGAAGGAGCACCGGCCGGCCTGCACACACTCCAGCTGCTTGAGGGGGTCCTCGGCGGGGGTCGAGGAGCTGTAGGGCAGCGTCATGCCCATGGCCTCCAGGGCGGACGCCATGGTGTTGGCCGTGTACATGCCGCCGCACGCCCCCGCCCCCGGGCACGCGTTCCTCACCACATCAAAACGCTGGTCCTCTGTCAGGAGGTTGTTTGCGAACGCACCTGCACACACAGCTCCGGACTTTGGATCGGTTTCAACACTTTTGCACCTTTCCTGACTGCCCGTTCTCTGTTGCATATCTTCAGACTGGTCATTCCCTCGAGCACTCAGGAGGTCCCCCATCTCTCTTGTGTATCGGGTGCCAAATTTTCACTCGTAACTTCAGCCCCAAGTCACAAATCCCCTCTGCCACAGAGATACCCAGGATGATTTATCCTGCACATGCAAACAAACTGGCAAAACCAGACGCTTCAGCCCCACAATGACAGAATGGCAGGCCCCCAGGAAGGAGCTCTCCCGCAGCTCCACAAAAGATGCGCTATTAGCAGATGGCCGGGCCTCACCGTAGCTCTGGAAGGCCGACACGATGTCGAGGGGCTCCTGGTCGATCTGGGAATACCCCGGCTTGATGGTGCCCCCGTAGACCATGATGGAGGGCCGGTTGAGGCGGCCCATCGCGATGATCACCCCCGGCATGTTCTTGTCGCACCCAGGGATGCTGACGTTCGCGTCGTACCACTGGGCCCCCATCACCGTCTCCACGCTGTCGGCTATGAGGTCGCGCGACTGCAGGCTGTAGCTCATGCCGTCCGTGCCCATGGAGATGCCGTCGCTGACCCCCACCGTGTTGAACCTGCGGGTGGCGAGGTGATTCCTTTTCTGACGCACGTGTTGCATCAAATCCACACTTCCATGTGATCAACAGCTGAACGGTGAATGATTACCTTGCTTGTTGCCATTTTACTGACTTTGACGTGTTTGAACCAGAAGGTGTGGGGCAACCAAGAGTATTGTTCTGCACCAACCTAACACAGGAGACCTCACGAAACAGACCTTCCAGAAACTGGCTCGTGTTCCCTCCTGCTCCGCAATTATCACCCCCGCATGCTTTCATAGTGTCATGATTTTCAAAACAGCGAAAGGGTTTGTTGTTCTGTATTGTCACAAATCAATTGAACCACAAGAACGGGTTTCAGTGGGGAAAGGAGCTGACCTGTATCCCACCATGCCTGCCGCATAGACTCCCTGCTTCACGTGCTCAGCCAGCTCCAGCAAATGCATGTTGCAGGGGTTGCCCTCGTACCACACTGATGAGATGCCCACCTGCGCATGCCTACTTTTGTCCCCTTATCTGGCAATAGTGCACATCTACCAGGCTACAAGTATTTATAGATCCTTCTTTTGCAGGCAGATTTCGATAACCCCCATGGTGGAAATGCCATGTGCAATTCGCTTATTTTGTCGCCACTTCGCCGTCATAATACTTCAGAAGGTCTTTGTGTCACAGAGTGAGAGCAGGGCCTCAAATAGTAAAAATGTAGTGTACCTGTGGCTTGTCCATGTCTTCCTCTGCCAAGCCGGTTGCATACAGCATCGCCTGAGAAGCTCCCTGCTTCTTGGGCTGGGTGATGTTCCTGCTGTATCTGTTGAGGACTTCTTTCTCTGTGGTCTGCTCTTTCATCCCCTCCACTATCTTCTCAGGGGGTGCCTCTATGCTAGCATGCACGCTGACTTGTTTTCTAGCATGCTTCGACTGCTGGGGTATCTTGCAGACCCCCAAGCCATTGCTGGCGCCTGGGAGCTTGATTGCCCCTCCTAGTGCGCCCATTTTCTCTAACAGATAGCCGTATGATGCGGATACAGCCGTACTTTCCCTTAGTGATGCAATTGACGATCCTCTCGATTCAAGGCATATTCAGATGTTCATAATCTATCCTATCGTCCTATTGCGTTAAGTTTACGCAGTTCCATAGGGCCGGCTTTGCAAGGGACCCTAAACCCGCCTCCACTAGTGTTGGGGGGGTCAAGAACCACACAGGAGCGGGCTTTTCAGAGACCGACCATCACATGGGCGGACTTGATCAAAATCTCACATCTATGAAGCAGCAAAAACACCACGGCCCTCTCTACTCTGTCCACCCTTACTGTCAACACCAGGTCTCCTGGCTGGAGCAAGTATCATATCTTGCACTCACACAATTTGCAGCATATGTTTATTCCGAGCAAGTTCCTCAATTCAGGAAGTTCAAATTGCATAAGGTAACACCACGTCTAAAGACAAGATTTTAATAGCTGGTCCACCAGCCAGCAAGTAAGTAGAAGGAGCCCATGCACAGAAGCATCTACTGCCTGCGTTTCCTCCGCCTGCATAGCAATTGGGTCAGGGCTAGCTTGCTCAGCATCACTGAGATTGTAGCGATGCACATCAAGATTAAGGACATCCTAGAGCATGACATGACTGCTGGAGACCCAGTCTCTGCCTCATCAGGTGGTGATATCAACCAGCAATAATCAACACAGCTCTGAGAGTTTGTATGGAAGACTGTCTGAGCCGGGGGCGACTCCTCTATCTCATCACAGTGTTTGGGGAGAGCCTCACCAGATTAGTGCAGGGAACGCTTTGGAGGGTACATGTCTGCAAAATCCTGCTCGCTGAGTGACGGAACTCCCAAACCTGCAATTGTAAACGACATTATGCTTTATGCTCCGTCACCTTACACGTTCAGCTTTGATGCGTAACATGATAATTAGGAGAGCGAAACAGCATGAGAAGCAGCAGCTGCAGTGAATCCGGTTGCAACTATGCCAAATACCAACTGCAGGCCATGTTTGAATTCCATTGCTGCCAATGAATCATTTAGTGCAATTGCATGTGAACCAGGTCTGAGAGATTTTAGGGCACTGAGCTAGATTGTACCGGTCTGGCTGCTCCGCCTGACAGCTTCAGGACTCTGGTAGACCTGCTGGCCCAGTTGCGGGGCAGAGAATGGTCTCTCTGTGTGTATCGCCATGCGTGACAGCTGACTGCTGACCAGCTGTGGAGCGTCCAGCAGATCTGCCTGCCAGGCACTGATCCCTGCAGCCACAGACAATACAGGCATGTCGTAACTCAGCAGGATTTCTCCCCTGCAAGCTGTTCATGATCCTCATATTCAAGCCATCCTCAGTCGTCAGTAGTCCTTCAGAGATGTGATTATGCCATGTGCATCTGCAATGTACAATCTCTATGATGAATGTGTCAGTGTGGCCCTTATGCAGACTTATCAAACATAGTGCACTGCAGCATTCTGATATTGCCCGCGGCCATTGGAAATTGGTCCACTGTCGAGGTTTTGGAAGCAGAGGATTTAGGTTGATCTGCTTTTGGGGGGCACCTTGGGAATACGGATGTTGTACAGCCATGCCAAAAGCAGGCACTCCAGCTATTGGCCCCAGCGCGGGCGTTGTAACCGCGGAATCATCACCAGGCCATGTTGCAAGCAGGCTGCGTGGCATACCTGCTGGTACAGATCTCTGTAGTTCAAGCCCAACAGTTTGTATGTTCTTCATTCAGGCACAGAGCATGCTTTCTGGGCTGCAACGCTCATGCAGGTGGAGAGACGAGGCGACTTCAAAACAGGTCCAGAGGGCTGCATAGATTGTGTTGGTCCTGCAATGTCCAATCTCAGAGGCCTCAGACAGCGTACATACGAGGCAATTTGCAGGGCAGCCTGCAAATTGAACAAGATTAGAAAATGGAGGAAACAAATCTCTGGCTTCACGTTGGGATGGCATGATCACTTGGGTTTTATGGAGAACTGTAAGAACAGGTCATCAATCATGGGATTGGGGATAGCACACCTTGTGCTCTGTCGACTGTGCCACCCAGCTGGAGGCCCAATCCATGGCCATATGACCCAAGATTGGCATGGTAAGAGGCGGAGGAGCTGAATTGGCCAAATCCAATTTGTATCCCATGAGGGCCTGCAACTCTTCCACCACCACCACCTCCAGCCCCACCTCCACCTCCACCCTCATCCGCACCTGCACCTGCACCTGGCCCTGCACCTCCACCTGCAGAAGAACATGCTCTGTCACAGGGGGGGCTCCTTACATGGGCGTCTTGGGCCCATCAGGGTAGATGCCTAACGTGGCGTTGAGATCCACAATCGTCTCATTGTTGGACTTGCAACAAGCTGCTTGACGAGTGACTTGCACATTAGCCCGAATGACAATCGCTTGCATGGTTGATTTGAGGATTCATACCACCCAATGGGGCAGGAGGGGCTGTCTCGGGCTGATCAGCGATTGACCAGCCCGGATGCCCGTCCCTGAACCAGTCAGCCTTGGCCCTCTCCCGCCAGGCATCCGCCTCCCGCCCGCTGATCACCATCTGCTGCCCTGTTCGCTCTGAGATGACTGCATTGCAAGCATCACCTGCCCGTCAGACCTGCCTGCCAATCGTCTCACAAACGCACTTCTGCACGGCCATCAAATGAGTATCGGTGGCAGATTTATCAAAGGACTCACTGCATTGTCCGCAAAGCCATTCAAAGCAGGTCAGAGAGCTCACAGTGTGGCCAAGCATCCCAGTCGAGGTCGACAACGCCTTCCGAGGCTGGAAAGATCAGAGCCACCCCCTGCACGGCGTCCCGCCACTCTCTCGGCCTCTCATCTGGATCCAATTTCACCATTCTGCTCTCCAGCAGCGCTCTCACCTGCACCAGTCAGTCAGCATTAGGGGACAGTGACTCACTAAATTCCGGCCATGATCAATGCTGGATCCAGCTTCCAAGCCAAACCACAACAATCCAAAGACACTCAGACCCTGAGCCCCAAGAGCATTGCAAAGGTGAAGGTTGGGAGACACTGTTCCTGACAGTTTTGTCGAGAGGAGATATTGCAACTGGCGAGACCAGTCCTTCATACCTCCAGGAGGAAGTCCCTGCTGCGGCGGAGGACCTTTACGCTGAGCTGCCTGAGGAAACCGGGCTCCCTGCCCACCAGGAAGTCATAAAGCGCCCCCACTGCAATCCACCGATGCCTTGGTTTGCTTGGCTTGTAAAGATGATGGCAAAATGGCTGTGGCAGGGCGTGTGCCTTGAAGGCCTAGCAAGGAGCTAATGCTTTGATCATGGGAATGGCATGAATTTGCAGGGTATGGGTGTGCCGCCGTGCACGTTTCAAATTTATAAACACATGTGGCCGGCTTTGGCAAGTGAAGTCCAACAGACATGCACATGTGTTTGTGCAGGGTACAATCCCTGGATTCAGTGGTGATTCTGTCTGAAGCAATGGGCCACAGCACGAAGACATGGAGACGTAGCATGGCTGCTAGACAAACAACAGATGGGCTCTAGAGGAAGCTTTGCATGGAGCTGAAATGGCTCACCATCTTCAATCGGTGTGTCTGGCAGAAGATCCCTGTGCTGAAAGTCGCTGTGCTCTGCAGCCAAGCGCAAGCCTCCTGCATCGGCAAACTTGCCGCTGGAGGTGGCGGCCATGCCTTCGATGGTTGTCAGCCTGCTGCTGCGACGGGGGAACTCCTCCTTGCCATCCCGCCGCCGGGAGAAGAGCTGCAAATGCAGTGATGCATTGCATGCTTTGCAATTGATCAGGCAGCCTGCTAGAGGCTTCTCATATTGATTAAAGACTGTCCTTTATTGAGAAAAGATCAGCCAGATGAGAGCAGCGTCGGCCCTGTGCCTCAAGTCAAATCAACACAGAGAAGCAATCACCTTGAAAGGGGTGGACAACAGTGGTCGAATCTGCTGCAGAGCCTGCAGACGTCTGTCCTGTCCCACCGTCTCAACATACGCCACAAGGCAGAATCCGTCCTTCCTTGTAAGGACAGAGTTGTTGGAGGCCAAGTTGTCGACATATATGTGCACTCGCATGCCTTCTACCTGCAGAACAAGGTCTAATGTGTGAGCGGAGGGGACAGAAGGCTAGTACAGAAAGATCAGCGATGCAAGGGGTTGTTGGTGTTGGGTACAACTGGATCAAACACCACAGCTTGCCTTGCCATTTCTCTATGCAACGAGTGCCCCAGTGGCATGCATATGACAAGGCTCTCCGCAGCCTCCAGTTTGTGGTGACAAGTGCAACGCAGACCGAACAACCAAATGTACACCTGGAAGGCTTGGGGCGTGATGGGCAGTCGGAGGTGGCCGTCTGCTCCATAGAAGGCATCCTCGTGCAACTCGTCGTCAAACTTGATCAAGCTGGGAACGCTGACCTCGGCCAAGTGAGGGGCATCCCAAACCCAGTCTGCGAATCCACTCCTCAATGCTAGCGTGGCATCTGATTCCTTCACCAGGTACAGCTGCAGCAGCACATGGGGAGATGTCAGCAGATTGGGAGTGGGGCCTCTGGTGGAGACTCCATACCTGCCTCATCACAGCGTTGGGTAACGGATGGCTGCCCCCGATCAGCAGTCTCCAGTGCATCACAAAGCAGATCACTTTATGGTTGGGCGGGAGTAGCAGGGTCACCTTCAGGCAATAGATTCCCCCGATGGCTTGGCTGAGAGCGATCCGTATGGAGATCGGCTTGTGGCAGGAGGCTTCCAAGAAGTAATTGCTGATGGGACCAACATCGTTGGCCTCCAGGGACCTCCGGATCTGGGCGGGGGCCAGCTGGTGAGTACATCTTCCGGAGCAGTTCTCGCACAGCAGGCAGTCGAGATCTGTGCAGGCAATCCACCTGCCACAATATGGGAGCTGTCAGACTGTTGGTGCTGTATGCGGGGCACAGCGGCTCGTGCTCAAAGGCCGAATGGACAGATGCAAAGCATCATTGGCATTTGGGGTTCAGCAAGGGGGCATCCCCCAAAACTCTTAGAATTTGAGCTTGCCCTGTTGTCTTCAGGGTGTGCTATAGATGTCTTGAAGCTGTACATGTCTTGAGAGCCCTCGAGTGAAAAGAAAAACTTGCTGCTCCTTTGTGGACAGGCACAGGATGCAAAAGACACCAGTTCCCCTACCGGGAAGGTCAATTCAAGAGTCAAATCATCTCTTTATAAGTCTTGTACATCATGCATTGACATCTTAGAGCTGCTCTGACCCTCACAGACAGTGACTGGTCGCATCGAAGGTACCTGCAAGCATGGCTGAGCTCGATGTGCCCTACCATGCAGAATTTCCACCTTACATGAACACCATATCGGGAGTGACGAACTACCGCACGTTTTAAATGCGTATAGATAGCAGTGAGTAGCGGAATGTAGAATTGGTACACAGTGTTCCCAAAGTCCATCAGGAGCTTCCCAAGGAGGGATGTCCCCCCGCACCAACGTAAACCCGCATCAGGGAAGGTGGGATAGGGCAGGATGGATTTCCGAAGTGTCCACCATGGAAATGCTGGAGCTTCTTCAGGAACATCGCTGAGGAAAGACCTTTGAGAATTCAAGTCTTAAGCAGGGTCGAGGTACCTTTTCTCCTTGGCTCCTAGCGATGAGCCACAGCACTGAGAGGAGGTCACAGCTCTAGCTTTTTCGGGTGAGGCTTGCCTTCCGTATCGATTGCAAACAGGGACAGAAGGCAGGGAGGCGATGGATTGATTGTGGCTGGGCATCTTGCTCACCATCAGAATCACTTCCCATTTTAAGACTATGACGCATCCGTTTACACAGCCCAGAAATCGCTGTCAGACAATTTGACATGATTTGTGCATGCTTGTGCGCACTCTCAATCATCGACTGAAACAGCATCGTTATGCTTGGTGACACAGAAAGTGATATGACTCAGCGATGTCTTCACAGTGGCTCTAAGAACAACACGATTTGCCATTTCCCCCACATGCCCGTTGGTCTCCTTGCAAATGGCAGCAGTGCTGTGAGCACAACACATGTGAGTGGCACTCCCTGCGCCAATAAGTTCACCAGCAAACAGAACAGAACACCCTTTGATAAGGAAAGTTCACGGAAGGAAAAATGACATAGAGTGCACAAAGATCTGCTTATCTGTAAAGCACTAAGCCATGCCACCTGTCTTTGGGCAATCCACTCACTGGTCATAGCTCACTGGTCATAGCTCCGGCCTCTCTACCAATGCAGGCTCAAATCAGCTCACTTTTTGGCCTTTTTGACAACCCGTGGAGCTTTCTGGGTCCTGTTCCCCAGGCCAGGCTTCTCCAGCTCCTGCGCCAAGTCCGGAAGAAGGGCCTCACGCACAGTGACCGCGACCCCTTGGTGCGTCCACGCACGCAGCTCTGCCGTCCCGTCTACCCCTATCCCCACCCATCCCAGCCCTGCACAACACAGCGCCCAATAATCAGGAATGAAAATCCAACATGGTGTCTTCTTCAGAGCACCAAAAAGTGTTGTGCCCTCAGCTCGTGAATCGTGTCTACCTCCCATGGCAGAATCAAACACGGCGTCAGGTGTCACACCTTGCGAGCCACAACACCGCAGATTCTTGAGGGGCAGACATGGTTGAAAGCACAAGTGAGGAGGAGGGTGACCTGCGACCGCCAAATCCATGCTGCTGGACTTCCACGAGGTTCCCTCCACCTGCACCTCCGTTGGCAGCAGGGGGCCCAGCTTGGCCATCCTCTCGGCATCCCCCAGCGGCGGAATCAGGGCCGTGCCTCCCATCTTGGCGTACCTACAACAATCCGCCAATTTCAGTGGGACGCTGCTTTGAGTGCAGCCTCGATGATTCATTTGGACCACAGCCTGTGTGCAAGCCATAAGATGAATCCTGATATGCATTGAATCACACCAGCAGGGAAGAGAACAAAACACACCTCTCCTCCGCCCCGTCGATCTTGCCGTAGTGGCAGGGGATGTCGCTGGAGGCCCACACCGTCAGGTACAGGGTGGCACCGCTGCAGGACAGCACGTCCACGCGGGCAAGGCCGCCCACGAACACGGTCTGGCCAGGGGAGGCCCGGAAGGTGCGTGGCGTCAGCCGGCCCCTCGGCAGCAGCAGCCTCACCTGTCGGAAAAATCACTGGGGTGGTGAAAATGCATGCCCAATGCTTCATTTCATTTCATGGAAGAAAAGGTATGCGAGGGAATGACGATCGTTGAATGTGAATTCAAGGTCTAAATTGTAAGGCGTGGAAGAGGTGGGTGCAGTTGAGAATGCCTGCTTCCAACATTCCCGGTGGCATTTCTGCTGGAGGAGATGGTGACTCTGAGGACATCTACTGTGCAATGGTGCCTTTGAGTGATGGATGTGAAATGTAGTGCATGTGCAATCTCGTTAGGGGGATGAAAAGCAGCAGGGGTCGACAGACAGCTGACCTCGTCGGCAGTGAGGCGCGAAGACAGCTGATGCTCGTGAGGCACTCCAGGGGTGTCGAACATGCGGCAGCGGCCCTGCATGATGCCGTCAATCCGCAGCATGCCTGCAACACAGCCACTGGATCAGATAAAACAATCACAGGAGGTGATAGGGTCTTCAGGGGAGGGCATTGCAGGGACACAGCGCGAAGCAACTTCGCTGCAAAGCACAGGCATCAGGGATGATGTCATCCTTCCATCAACGTTCTCAACAGAAGGTCTTAAGGGCGCATGTTGGAATCCTACCAGGATTTCCACTGCATGCGGTGACAAGCAACGCGCTCCAGACCATAGAACTTTGTAGACGTAAGGGTCGAGCAGAAAGGTTTACCCAGGGTGGTGCCGGGGAGGGGGGCTGTGGTGACGTCCTTCCTGCTGGACCTCTTGCCGCTGCCTGCTGTGGTGCGCCTCATGGCATTGATCAGGGAGCTCTTGCCCGCATTTTGGGCCCCTACCTGTAATGGGCATCGAATTCTTAAGTAGCCACCCTCGCTCATCACCTTTGGTGCATTTCTCATCTCAACAATTAAAGGTACAATCCTGGAATAACTTCTTTCACCAACTCTGGCTGTGAGTTTGAGAGCCACAAGACAGACATATTTATGGAGAACAAGTCATGCCATGAATCACGCAAACGTAGTGCAAGATTGAGCTGATGTCCCACACATAGTCAAGACACAGGAAATACGATCATGTGTGGAATGGAAAGAGAATGCCCCGATGTTGAACATAACACTGTAAGACCACGGCAGGAGGTAATTGCAATCTTGCTGCTACCTCCCTTGCATCAAATCAGGAGTTGCTGTGAGCTGCAGCAAGCTGAGTGTGGGTTGAGGAGGGACTCACGACCCACACGTCTCCGTTCGACCCCGCGTCCCTCTGCAGCTGCGTCAGCAGGCCCTTGACCCCGAACTGCTTGGTGGAGCTGATGAGGTGCACAGAGTCGGGACGGGGCAAGCCGCCCTGCGCAATCCGCCGCCGCACCCATGCCTGCACCGTGAATCTATTCTCAGGGCCTACGGGACACCAGCTATTGCTCTATGTGATGACAGCGGCATTGGCAGCTGCAAACATGTCTGTTCAGCTAAACCCCTGCCCGCCGCAAACACTTCTGACTTTTGTGGGCATGCATCGCTTTGCCTTTTCTTTTTCCTCCATATTTGGCCTATTGAGATGCTGCTGCCAGACAAATCCATATTGGAAGGTCGTTTGACATGGATCAACAAGAGGAGGATTTGTGCCCCACAAGCGCCCCTGAGTGGCCTCTGGAGGCAATCTCTCGAGGGTTATCAAATTGACTATAAGTTCTTGAAAGAGAAAGGGAGGGGAAGGGGAGGGGGGGGTGGTCACCTCGAGTCGCCCATGAGTGGCCTGTGGGGGTAGCAGGTCTGCTTTGTTGCAGGCCACCACCAGGCGGCACTCCTGCATGCCCGCCTCCTTGTCCGTGTTCCACCCCAGAGCTCGGGATTCACCCCGCTGCCTGTTCCCGCCCCCCTCCAGCATGGATCTGCACCAGCGGAGAAAACCTTGGGGAAGGTGCCGCACATGGGCAGTGACGAGCTATCCTTTGCTTTCTGCTATTGTTCTAGGTTGCATCCTCACGAGAAGGCCACTTGCCTGACATTGAGAGCTTCTCTCAGCAGGGACCCTCCTCCCCCATCCTGCTCTGCACCCACACCCAACGCCCCCACTGTATGACAAACATACACAAGATCGGGCATGCCAAACGGCTGTATCTGCAGGGCCCCTCCCAGCGCGGGCAAAAGATCAAAGAACAGCCGTGGGTGGGGATATCACTGCAGCAGTAGCAAAGGGAGGATGGCAGACATCCTCAAGACTCAGACGCCCTCAAATTCAGGTCGGGGGCGCATTCAGAGGGACTGATGAGCAGATCTCGCAGCGGCGGGGG
>QAXI01000461.1:491628-543329 GCA_004335615.1 Chloroidium sp. JM
CCCCCCCCCCCCAAACGTTGTCCATGCTCAAAGCACCAGCGCCCTCTCTAAGCTATCTTCATCTTTTTGCAGGAGAGTGAGGGAATGCCCCCTCGCCTGCCCCCGGTCTAGCTGGCATCGACTCTGTCGACATATTAGCAACAGCACCTCTTCAGGATAAGCTTCTGAACCCTCATTTTTGAAAGCGAGTTCCCGCTCACCTGCCCCCAGACCAGCAAGCGTCGATTGTATCCACGATTTCAAACCAGCAATCTCTCCAGGCATTCTCTTCTTGTTTTTGAAGGAGAATGAAAGGGTGCTCGCCTGCCCCCAGTCCAGCCGGTGTTGACCAGCCAGGCGCGCGTGCCGTGCTGCTCCATCTTCTCTGCCAGCATGCTGGCGTACTTCATGGGGTGCCACATCAGGAAGGCGCCCCCGAAGCAGGCGCTGAAGGTGGCCTCCGGCTCCGTCACACCCTGCTCCGTGCCAGCAACCTGCAGAGAATCACCCCTTTGTGCATGGCGGGTGGGTGACACACCTTGGAAGCTGCTGGGATGTGCTGGGATTGGCTGTGAGGTGGGGGATAAGAATTCGCTGTGAGTAGGGAAATGGGTTCCAGGGCACAGGGAAGGGCCTGCTCCTCTGAAACTTGTACGGAAAAGCTTGCACGCAAAGGGAGCCACATCCGGTTCAGACGCAGCATAAAAAGGGAACCGATCAGCCACTGTTTCATAGACAAGGCCAGCATTTCCGCTGTAAGGACCTGTGATTGTCATACCCAGCAGGGAAGCAAAGCACCTTGGCGGTGTAGCCCGAGATGAAGTGGTACATGGCCTGCTCCTTGGTGAGCCGGGAGATGGGGGGCAGCACGCCGAAAGCGTCGCAGCACAGCAGGATGAGGTTCTTGGGGTGGGGGCCCACGCAGGGGATCCTGGCATTGTCGATGAAGTCGATTGGGTACGACGCGCGCGTGTTTTCCGTCACGGCACTGCAGCATATCTTGATTATCAGCCTCAATAATCAGGTCTGCAGGTGGTCTGAGGCCCTTGTGTTTGTACTGATCTTGCTGGGCTTAGATTCTGAATTGGCTTTTGCTGCAGTTCTTGAGTGGTTTTGCGACAGACGGCAGTGAAGCCTCAAGGCAATGAGACTCATGGAGAGGGTCTTCAGTTGAGAGCTTTTAAAGCGAAGGGGATCTCTGGCAATTGATGGGCAATTTACCACACAATGCAGCCCTGAAAAGGAAGAGCTTCTTCCAAAGTACAGGGGATTGTCGGGCGTTCAGAACAGGAGTGTTTGACTGCAGAGACATTTGAAAAATTGGCGCAAGATCGGAGACACTGGGCTCACTTGTTCTCGAAGTCGACCACGCGCGTGTTCTCATCAAACACCACGTTCTCCAGGATGCACCCGAAGCGGATGGCCTTCCAGATCTCCGGCTCCTGCGAAGCCTTGAGCCCGATGCACTTGGCGTAGCACCCCCCCTCGATGTTGAAGACCCCCTGCTCCGACCAGCAGTGCTCGTCGTCCCCAATCAGCGGCCGCGCCGGGTCGGTCGACAGGGTGGTCTTGCCCGTGCCTGCACACAGCTGTGGAATGAGGCTGGTTGTTTGGGATGTATCATGACATTGACGATGACTTGCAGGGGCAGGAAGTCTTCATGGCTAGGCATGGCAGCTGGCTTGAGCTCGGAGGTGCGAGGCAAAGGATTAGGGAGGCAAGGATTTTGGGCGTAATTGTCAGACTACCGTACTGTCCCTATGCCATGCCGCACACTGGATACTTTTGTCCATACTGAACAATTTTGCAGTGTCCGCACGTTGTACGCACCAGAATCTGAATTAATTGAAGCCTATCTGTATCCTCTATCTGCACACCTTGTTACAAAGCAGAAACAGCAGAAAGGACCATTCTCCACATTTTAAGTTGGTCAATCCAAGGCGATGCCATCGACTTTTTGCGAAAGATGTGTCGGTCTCGGTTGACATGCACAGATCGTGCCTTTAAAAAATAAATTCAACTGTCCGCATCGCACTGTCCGCACGCATCGAAGACTTGATTGCGGCTCACTTCGTGCGGACCATTTCGAAATTCAAGCTGTCCGCATGCCAAAATGAATTAATTGCGGGAAGGCAGAGGGACGGTACGGTATGGATTTCTCAGAGGGGGTCACCACACTTGACCGACAACTTGCAAAGCAGAGTTCACCTGACAGGCCGAAGAACAGGGAGACGTCCATCTGCTTGCCCACGTTGCAGCCAGAGTGCAGGCTCAGAATCCCCTGTTTCGGCATGAAGTAATGCATGATCGTGAAAATTCCTTTCTTCATCTCCCCTGCGTACTGAGTGCCCAGAATGACCATCTCCCTCTCCCTGCAAGCCAGGAACAATGTCCTCTGTGTATGCAAAGGAGATATTTCAACATACCATGGCTGTCATCCAGAGAGCGGAGGCAACAAATAGCTGAATTCCAAGGGGCATCCCTGAAGGTTGCAAGTCTTTGGACTATAATCGTCCACACCCAGATTTGGAGGGGAAGGAAGCAAGCTGGGGTTGTCTGGTCTGGACAGAATCTTGGCAACTTCCTGGCTGCGGCTGGGGCATTCGACACGGACATGCTGTGCTTTCCCAAAGCGGCACTGCTTCTCACGAAGAGACTCCCCTGTGATGGGGACCGAAAGAAAAGCCTCTCATTGAAAGTGAATCTTCCCTGTGGTGGGGGCTCACTTGAGGTTGAGGTCCACTGTGGAGGAGGAGGACATGAAGGAGGTGTAGCGGTTGACGGGGAAGGCCCCGGCGTTGAAGATAGTGAAGTCGGGCCGCCCGAAGTTGGCCAGCTCCTCGTCGGTCGGCCGGATGAGCATGTTGTACATGAAGAGGGAGTGGTAGGCGCGGGCCGACACCACCCTCACCTTGATGCGGGACTGCAGGGCGATGGCCAAGGGGCTTAATAACGTTGTGTCTTGTGTTGTTTGCAGTAGACTTCCATTGAAAATGCATGTGCCTCATTTCACCACTGTTTGTCCCAGCGACAGCACCACCAACAACACTTTCCATAGCTTCTGAAGAAAGGAGTGGGCTGTATTTATATGGACAATTTGGGAATTCTAGAAAAGGCGCAGTGGCAGATACCGCGAGACCGTGGGAATCCCCTCCCCCTTCTGCCCCTCTCTGCAATTCAAAGCCCACCCAGCTTACCATTCCTACCTTACTCAACTTCTTGTCCGTTGCAAGCTAGGAAGAGCAGAGATATTGGTTGATACACCATCATCCAAAAACCCCTTGCAATGAGTGCCCATTTGGAGGGTGAAAGAACTCACCTCAGGCTCCCACCCGGCGAATCCGTCAAACACGTACAGCCTGTCCAGCATGTTGAGGTAGTCGACCGCGCGCTCGCGGTTGAGCTTGAAGGTGCGGTCATCCATCTCGAAATTGGGGGAGCCGTTGCTGCCATCCGCCCACCAGATGTCGTCCTGCGAGTCCGGCTCCCTCACCACGCGCTTGTCCTTGGGGCAACGCCCGGTCTTGGCACCTGCAGCATGAAGTTTTTCTTGAGATGCTTGCCTTGCGAATCCCTATTGAGGGAGAGAGCCGTGCCTTGGTTGCACTGGGTGATGAGGCTTAATCATCCCGCCGAAGCTCATTCTGAAAATCCCTCAACCAAGCGGCACCTCTCAGCTGCTGTCGCTCCGGCCATCTTGGATTCGAGGCAGTGTTCAAGTCACTCGCAGGGCGCACTTTTCTTGAGTGTCGAGTCTCTTTCTCTCTCACAGGCCTGTATGAGACAAGAAGAAAGCGGCGATGCGTACCTGACAGTGTGGCCAGGGCTCCGCTGGAAACCAGGTGCGAGCCAGGCTCCCACTGCAGAGCCTGTACAGAAGATTTGTATTTGTCTGAGGGGGAGCGATGCGTGTGGACAGCTGCTCAATCATGCGTTCAGCAAGACGCTCACAATGTATTCCGGAGATTGGACTGGATTGCATTGCTGTCCGGTCTCCCAGTGCAGCCCTAGTCCATTGCCTGCCAAGAATTCATGAGCAGCTGCAAACGCCTGCACTGAGCATGGCCCTTCCTCCTCGTGCATTCGGTGTGATAAGGGAAGCTGCCTCACCATAGAAGGAGGAAAGTGACCCACCTTCTCATACAGCTCTGCAGGGGTGAGGTTGTGGTAGACCACCGTGGGCTTGAGGCCTGCGTCCGACATGGCACGCAGGAACCCGCCCCTGGTCAACTCCATTGTGTCGCCCTTAGCCGGGTACTGCACATCATGCACATTGACATCTGCAACTCCTCACAGGGTCAATTCTGGTCAATACGATTCAGCACTCACTTTGCTGTCTCAAAACTGTCATCAAAACTGTCGTTCGATTTGAGGACCAGCTGATTTAGTTTCCAATGCCCAGAAAATCGCTCCCCTCTGAGGAGGAACGACTCCGACGACTGATGTCAGCCTTGACTGATCACTGCAGAATGCCACATGCTGATCAGCGTTCAGGCTCTTGGGAAGCCTTCTCTGGATTCCATTCCCATGCAAGCTGCCGACCCACATATAATGCCTTTTTGCTTATGTGCAAGGGCCGCATGGCACTTCAAAAGCTATTATGAACCAGATGATAGAGGTAAGGCTGAGTGAAGGCAGCTCACCGCCGATTTCTCGCCCATGACAACCTTGGGACCGGACCTGTGCCGAAAGGTATGCTGTCAGATTCCAATTCTCACAGCTGCTGGGAAGATGCTCTCAGCACTTTTGCCAAAGAATGGCTTTTGCAGTACAAAAGTCCATCCCCTCTGCCAAGGAATGGCTATTGCAGAACAAGGTCTCATCTCCTCTGGCTGTGAGCAAGCCCTTTGGGAATGACAATTGAGGGAGAGAGGCTGCTCACGATCTTGCTGATGACCGCAGTGTCTCGGAGAGGGACTGCAGCTGCTTCTCATCATGATTCTCTGCAAGGCGACATTTCTTATTGAGTAATCTAAAACTTTTAACACTCTCCTCTGATCATCTCTTGACCATTGCCTGACATTCACACACCTTGAAAGCGCCAAATCATGCCATGTAACAACCACGTCAATCTATGTGACTCGATTTGCCACCTCCCAAAATGGACAGACTTCAAAGTTCCAGTTGTTTCAGCAGGAAAGAGCAGGCATTCGATGATGCTGCGAGACATGCTATGGCAGCCCGCATTCCGCACCTGAGCGGTTGCCGCCTCCTTGAGAGTCAGTACCTCCGCGCACGCGGTCCCTTGAGGACGAGGTAGGCAGACAATGGCATGGTGGTGATTGGGAGAATCTGAGGGAAGGGGCAAACAACCTGCACGGGGTTTGGTAGCGGCCTTCTGCAGGCGGTGGAGGTGGGCCTGGTCTGACGCCCGCGAGTTGTTGCTGACCCCCTCATGCAGGCGGAAGGTGGCCTTGGGGTCCGCCCACTTGTCCACGCCGTTGGGCCCACTCAGCTGTCCAGAGGAAGCCGACTCGGTCATGCCTTCCCTGTGGCAATCTCATTTTTGTGAGTAAGGGAGTGCTGGCAAGCAGCTTCCAAGCTGTTCAAGCCAGTCATTGTAGAAACTCAAGTTCGGTGGGACGTCGTCTTGGGTGGTCCTTCCTACGAGTCACCCTGCCATTGCGTTGCTTCACATTTCTGTGCCTTGATGAGACCGCTAGAAGACATCCAGTACCTAGTGTCCGGCTGATTGTCTGATCGGTGGGTCCGAGCAGGCAAAATAACGACTGTTCGAGCGTGGCTTGTATTTTGAATCTAGAGCAATCACATATTTGCGAATCTCAAGGAATTGTAGAACAGTTAAATTGCGAATAGTAAAGAACGTGGATGCCATGTCAGCAAACAGTTAAGGCGTTTTTATGCCTTGAACGTTTAAATATTGGCATGATTGCCTCTGGTTTGGATATTCATTCTTCTGTATCTTACCGTTCAGAGATACGTCCGAGGCCGACCATTTTTCAAGGAGAGCAAAACTTGCGTGCTCGGATATCCTTCAATAGCTTTGATGCGTGTCCGTCCAAGTTCTTTCAGATGTGGGGAACGTTCCGTATCAGGCATACGACAATCCTGCTTCTCTTCTTCGAAGCCACATTTCCTGGCGCCCTTGGCCACGGCCAGGTCAGCCATGACTCATTGACACATCCCACAGAACCTTTCCCCTCCATCTTCCCGTAGAAATGAAGGAAGGGCTTTCAGTCCTCTCAGTTGGAATTGATTGGAATCTTTTGAAATGGCTGATGGCAGGTTGTCAGAGACGATGTGGAGACAAGAGTTGCACAGAATAGTCAAAAATGGAGACGAGAGACAATGATGTTCTAGCTAACGTGTCCTGCTGGCATGAATATTCAGAGAGGTGCCAATACTTACACTCTCCCCAGACATGTGTGGAAGCAAGAGGGGTGAATACAAGTGCAATACATAGTACTACATAAACACTCATTCAGTCAAGCATGCGGCACTCCAGCGTGTCCCACCGGCATTCAGAGAGGTGCCAATGCTTATACTCTCCCAAGACATGTGTGGAAGCAAGAGGAGTGAACACCGGAAAACAAGTCTTCTACAGAGTCAATAATCAAAAGCAAGTCTCCTACATTGCATTCTGTAATGTAAGCGATCTCTCAGTACATAATTTCATAAGTGAATACTACAGTATTTGGCAGTGATGTTCGCGACCCCCCAGGCAAAACCTGTCACCACTGGCTGCTACAAAATGCCAATTGCATCATGATGACCTTATTAAGGTGACCTGAAAACCCCCTTTTGAATTCAAAAGTTCTGCGCATTGCTCCACTGAGGTGCAATGTCCCATCATGAAAAATAGAAACAAAAAGAAAAAAATCCCCCTGCAAATCAACATCGAGGTGACCTTCGACGGCCACTAGAGGCCTGCTGCTCGTGACATTGCCAATGCTAAGTAGCCTTGCCTCTGGCCTTGTTCCAGGCGTCCAGCACCAGCCAATTGTCGTTGTAGCAGCTGCACAGCATCACGCATCATCGTATGCAACCAGACACACACCTGGGTACCTCAAGAGGCTCTATTTGCCAGGTACAGTCTGCCCTCAGGCATCATAGTTTCTTGGCCAGATTCTCGCACACAATGCATGGTATGCTCAGGGGAAAGAGAATGGTATTGAGACTCACTCGTAGGTCGCGACCTTGCCGTCCTTGATTGTCCAGCGCATGGCAAATTCCAGGCTGTGCTTTGCACCGTCGACAGGGTTGCCGTTGTCGTCCCTCATGGTGGCCGCATACACCCCAAAGGTGACGGCACGGTTCTTGTCGCTGGCGTCTTGTACATACTCGTACACCTCCCACTCTGCAAGCATGCACCATGCTGAGTTGTGAGCTCACCCACAGATACATTTCTGTGCTTTCATGGCATCGCCCCATGCTGGTCAACAAACTGCAGTATCGATCCGTCACGAGATATGAGAACAGGTCTCTGCTATTATGCCGTCTGCAGTCAGGAGGTGATGCAAGGGTGCCACGTGAATGAAAGATATTCACATGCCCATGGGATGATATTTTGCAAAGGGGCCCATAGTCTCCATCTGGGTAACATGATTATTTCCATGATCAATTGATTCAACAAAATCCAAGGAAGGTGTACCCCTCATCACCCACCATCCTCCCCTCCCACCCCCAAATCAAGCTTGCACTTATCAAGCTTGCACTTAAGGGGAAGCTTGCGAAGTCGGTCACTTACTGTCGAGTCTCTCGTTCTTGCCCATGGCCCCGAGGAAATCGTTCTTTACAGCCTCGGGCCCGCGATGAGTGCCGATCCAGGGCACGCTTCCCGCTGGGGCGTTGGCTCGCAGTGTCCACACGGTGTCAGGCGTGCAGAGCTCTGCCACACCATCAAAATCTCCCTTCTCATAGCACGCATACACCTTCTTGACCACGTCGACAGCGTCCATGGTGTTGCTGTGAGGAATTATGGCAAAGTTTTCATTGCAGAAACCCTATCACGATCTTTAACGGTTAACCTGCTGTGAGATCGGTTACCGGTTATCAGCTAACAGAAGAATTTGCAAGCATTATTTCGGAGCCACTTCAAAAAGCATACAGACCGAATTCTCTTCCTCGCATACCCTATTCTCGCCGGACTACATTATTGGTCTCGAGTCTTGTGCCTGCAGATCCCCCACCTGTGACAGCTGCAATTTGAAGCAAAGCAAACTTGCTTGCAATAATTTTCGTCCTGCTTTCTCCTCTGAATGCAGGCCAACGGCTTCGGCGATCTCATTTGTACGTACTTTCTGATCTGGAGACTCTCAATAGCACACAACTCAGAGGTGCTCAAAGACGTGAGCTGCGTGTCTTTGCTTTTGGGTGGCAAGAGGCAAATCATCTGTCTAAATAGGCACAACAGGGTAGGCTGCATCTTTCAAGGTAACTCCATCCTCCCTGACTCCCAATCATTCAGTTCCCACTTGACTCGTTACCTCTAGCTTGACCTTAAATACTGCACAGCCTAAATTCGGCAGGCTAGCCAAAACCGACAATCAAGCAAAGCTTGTGCATGCTGGGAAATCTTTTGATGGCACATCCATGCATACGCTTTTTGCGCCCACCATCAAGTGTGTGTACTGTGATCCCAAGGTCTGAAACTTTCATTCTGCAGGATGTCACATACAGAGCTGCAAGAAAGAAGGAAGCCGTCAGGGACATACTTTTTGATCATACCACACCTCACACCTGGATATGAGGTCAGATCTGTAGATTTTCCAGGTGAGCAGACCTGGCTGACCGACAGAGAGTTGGCATACGATGCATTGAATAATGGGACTATGATCTCGGGAGACAGGTGATTGCAATTTTTTGTCCCAAATTGTGACAGGACTACAACCCTAGCTTTAGAAAGGAGATGCTGCCAACCAAAGACTCTTGATAAATGAGCTGCAGAGTCACACAGTCTTGACTCCTCTCTGGGAACGCTCAGCCCCAAGGGCACATTATCTCTAAGCCCTGTGACATTCTCCATGACCGCAATAATTTCCTCAGAAAGATAGAATATCTCAACCGAATAAACGTGAGCATCTTCGCCAGATCTGATGGCATTTGGCTGAAATGGCGAAGACATGGTCTTGCTGCATTGTTCACGGTCTATTTACATTCGCAGGAATCCAGGTCGGTGGCCGAAGCCAGAGGCAAGCTGTTGGCAATTTCAAGCGCCTGCTCCTGGAGGAGATCCAATTAAACCCGGAGTACAAGTTCAGGGCCCCATCAAGCCGGGAAAGATCAGTGGAGGAAGTAGTACATTTCAAAGGCTTTTTTGCCAGGGTCACAAGGGGGAAGGTGTGTGGTGAACAATCCATTGTAGCAGTGGACTTTTAGCAATGCAGGTTTCATGTTACATCGGAGATGGCATGAATTACCACATATGTAAGGCGAAACTTTAGTGTGGGACATGTACATCCTCGAGAAAGTCAGTATCCAACTTGATCCCAAGAAATGAAACTAGTTGCCGTCAAGTCTGCTTTGGTACACCTGTCAGTATCCACTTGATCTGTCACACTGTCAGGTGCTGTCCACCAAGTAATGATGCTCCTAGCGCTACACTACATGGACCAGCGCATACAGCTGTGGTTTATGATTTAAACACTCGCAATACATTGCAGTCCACAAGTACTCCTGTATTCTAATTCACCTGGAAAAATCAGCTACATATTGCAGCATAAATCAGCTGCATGTCTGGGAACTTCTTCCCAGCCACCGCAAGTATCTTGTCAGGATGTTGGCGTGCAAGCTCCTTCACGTCAAGGATGGCTGGCTTTAGGTAGGGCGCCTCGGGGAAAGACAGCAGGTAGGCCTTGGGGTATTGCAGAGCCAAGTCCTCCTCTGGGGGCTTGATGTCTGGAGAAAGCTGAGGTTCAGGGCCAGAGGTCTGGTCTTGGGCTTTGTTTGACTGTTCCTGTTTCTTCTTGATTGTAGTGTACTTCTGCTGCTCCTTCCCATCAACCAGGATTGCAGAGACCTGTAAGGCACAGATCATCCTTAGCCGTACCTCATAGGTAAGAGAATGCATTCTCACCCCTGCAAAGAAAGATTGATACTCTTCTTTGAGGCCCTCAGATCTTGCATGCCAATATGATCTGTCAAATGGCATCTACGGTTCAGCAGGACGAAGAGCCCCCTTCCAGCCCTCCCTCATTTCATCGCCATCCCCCATCTTGGATGGCGCAAAGCAATTGTGGCCCCAGGCCAGTGGATATGTGCAGCAGAACTCAAAGACTTCAGCAGGGGGATGCTGAACTGACCTTGTGGGCAAACTCATCCTTCACTCCCTCAGGGTCGATGAATCGGCAGAGGGTCGCGCACAGGGTCGTCACCACACGGGCATGCCACTGACAGTGGTTCCCCTTGGCAAAAACACTGTACGGGATGGTGGCCAGCCGCCTGAGGGAGGGCACCAGGCACTCCAGGTAGAGGGGAGGCCTGTCCTTGATCGCCTGCGAAATCGGCAGGGATTCTTGCTTGAAGAAGGGGATGTGCGGGGGGTCGGAGACATTCAGCACAGACTGCATTTTGTGAGAAAGCCTCATTCAGCTCAGTATGCCTGCTAGTGATGTCGAAGGAATTAGTGGTGCAAAGCTCTGTTCAAATGTGATTCCTTCGTACTTTATGTCAACTCTCAGGATGCTCAAAAAGGAACGCACTGAGAGGAAACATCAAGCTGTTGCTTTGGGAACAAATGGTGGAGCAGGGCCAGCTCAGATCACGTTCAAGAAAAGCCGAAAGCCCTACCTCGAATGTCGCTTCACTTGTAGGGCTGTAGTGCTTCTCCCTCGCCTGCTCCGAGAGAAGTGCATTCTCAAAGGTGGTACATGCAAACCACTTGTCTCCCTCATTGAACCTGAGCCACAGTGTTACAGCTCACCAATGCTTACTTCACAGCAGTCAGGATTTCTGTATGGGAGAAGGAGTGAATAAGCAGTGTTGCCTTTCAAGATTGATGACCGACGGCAAATCTTTGCAGTGTAAAGTCAAAAATTCATTCCTGCAGCATGATCTGGCAATCTCCTCACAATTCATGCCTTCCGCTGGTCTGATGACGCAGAGTAGTGTACAATGGCCTATTCCGACAGCTCAAGCCCCTCTCATTGCAAAAGAGAGTTCATCTCATCAACCCTTTGCATCTGCACCCCCATGATCTCCCCCCCCTCCCTTTCCTTCCACCCAACAAAATTCCTTGTCACACACAGAGCTCACAGCCTTACCTGTCTATGCGGAGGAACCAGGTCCTGCCCTGATTTGCTGCCTTCAAGTCCTCTCGCGGCTTCAGGAGGTTCTCCTGCTCTGCGCTCAGCCCCGCGCCAGTCGTCAGTCCGGCCCTCACACCATCCCCCTCCTCAGCATGACCGGGAAGCGCAGGGCCAGGCAGGTCGTTTACCAGCCCGCTGCTCTCTCCTCCCCTCCCATCGTCGTCACCTTCGATGGGCCTGCAAGGGCAATTCGTGATTCAAATCTGCAGAGCAGCCTCTTGTCTGTGTATTGCCTGCGTTCTCAAAAAGAACAAGGACGAGGGAAGTCTCCTGTTTGAACATAGCAGTACTGTATGAAAGAGTAAAAATGCTTAAGTATGGATCGAATTTGACAAAGAGCAACGATGGTGCACCAGTCGACAACCGGACCGCAGCCATATCTTCAGCCTCTGTACAACGCACTGATCAGTGTTCCAGCCCCATCTCTAGCTTCCCGGTGAAGAAGGCAGCGGAGATGTTCCTAGCTTTACCCGTCTCCCAAGCTCCCTGCCGGACCTTCTGCAGCCACTCTCTTGGCTCTCGGGCTGTGAAGGTCGAGTGCGCCCCGCTTGCTCTGTAAGGCGGGCAGATCGCCCCCCTCGCCCCCACCGCCGGCCTCCAGGATCGTGTTGATGGCCGAGGCCACATTGGGGCTGCCGTCGTCTTGGTCTTCTGGTTCACTGGTAATTTTGTAGCAGGGAACCAGCTTCAGGATGACCCAGTGGTGCTCCAGGTAGCTCTGCACCTGGTACCTGTTGTCGCTGATCGCGTCCCTCGCCCGCCACACCTGCCAGACGGTGCTCTGAGCTTAAGTGTCAGGTGAAGCAGCAAACAGGAACCATTTTGTGCATGCTTTTGCAGGAGTTCAGACAAGTCGCAAGTGATGGTCACCTTTTGTATCTTGAACAGGAATTGCCACTTGGTCTCGATGAACTGCAGGAGCTCGTCGATTGTGTGACCCCCAAGATTGCCGACAGTGGTCACGCTTGGCTCCCAGTTGGCCGCTACAGGCACAGGGTTGTTAATTCAGGTATCGCCTACATTGTACGAAAGCTCAAGCTTACACTTGACAGGTAATTGACAAGGCCCTGCTTTCCTATCAGCTTTGCAACCTATTGGAGTAGGTATCAGAGGTGATAGCAGAGCAAGAGCACATACTTCTCATTCTCAATAAGTGTTTAGCTAGAATTTGCCACAATTAGAAAGAACAGTATAGAATAAATTAAGATTTGTTTCACCCGGCTAAGCTACAAGAACATAACGCTTATCTGTTGCGTAGCAGAATCGAATGTTTTTGGTGTTTGAGTTGTTTTAAGATGTCTGTCTTACATCGAGTTTGGAAAAGGAAAGGTAAGTAAGGTGTTCAACTTACCAGTCTGCTGAGACCAGGCCGGGGCGACGGGCACCTGCCCTCGCTGCTGCGATGTGAAGAGATTCATGGCGGAATTTCGGAAAACTAACAGAACCAGGAAGTTTGCAGAGCGTGACTACAATTGCCAGGGGAGGTGCATCAAATTGAAGGTGCATTCACGAGTTCCTTGCCTGTTCAGATGGTAATGTCGAGATATTAATGTTCGCGGTGTACATAGGGTGACATGATTCAATGGTTGGTGTTTGCATGCAGTTTTCAGAGTCACATATCAAGCAGGACATTGTCAATTGAATACTTCTTGTGCGATGATAAGAATGTTTTCAAGCTGCACGTCGGCCCATAGCTCAAAGTTATGAAGAAGCCCGACACAGACACAGGCCAGGTATGTTGAACAGCCCGAAGGCTAAAATAGCTGGGCAGGCTACTCCTGGGAGGCATTTGAGCTCAGATAGATCCATAGAGAAGCCTACCACGGCAGTGCTGTGTCTAAAAACGTCACAACCCCACAGCTGTCTCTGGAGGTTGCCCTTGCTGTTTGCAGGCATCCGGTTTTGCGGGTCTGGCCCAAGGGGATGCCAGGCCAGCGCCAAAGGTTTTGAAGGGGCTGCCCATAAGGCAGAGGGCCAAACCCCTGCCGGAAAAGGTGGAACCGTCACCAGCCGAGGACCCTCCCACTGTCCAAAAGCCGGTGTCCTACTGCTCTCATCTTCGTCCAGCACTTTCCTGATCACACCATCCAATGGAGATCCTCGATCCAATTATGCTTTTTGTATAGACCTGCCCTCGAAAGCCACAGTGGTTGGGAATTGCCTTTCAGTAAACATGGGTCTGGCAATTCATCTTTTCATTGAGGGCTACAATGGACACCGACTTGATTACAGGAAGTACGCAAGGAGCCTGGTTCGGGACACGGGCAGCCTCAGGAGGATCCTGCAGCTGCGGAGCCAGCGGAGGAGGGACAGTCGCAGCATGACTCAACTCCACGGGGCAGCAGTTCAGGCCCGGCAGGAAACTCGGCGGGTCTCGAGCCGAGCAAGGGCAGCATTCCGATACCCGCAACAGGTAGGGCTGTGAGGGCCGTCACAAGCACTCTAGTCCGGAGATACCAGTGGGTTGTTTTGTTAGTAGAGTGGGGCACCTGGAGCTATGGGGAAATGAGATGTAGATTATCTGTCCTGACCCTCTCAAAGTGCATGATTCACCCCCGTACATGCCTGTAAAACCCACTATTCGATGACACCTGACAGCTGACTTGACAGGAATTTGGCAGGTCACCTAAACCTTGTCCTTCTCTGAAAACTTGTGTATTATCCTGCAGTCGCTTTGGTAGCGACGAGGGTCAATGACATGCAAGAAGCACACTGCAGTCACCCAAGTGCACGAGCAGGCAAGCCCCCAAAACACACATGTGCCACCATGTCAGTGCAGTCATGCTGCCTGTCTGCAGGCGCGTCAGTCGTGAACGGGGCAGGGAAGCCGGCGGACGCGGCCAGCCCGGCAGGCAGCAAGGGGCAAGCCCTGGGGACGTCCCCGCACAAGTCCCTGCGGGCGTTTTGGGCGGAGCGTGAAACCCAGGTCGGCGGGCCCATGCCCAGGCCACGCACACCCACCAAGCCCCTCAGTGCGGACGGATCGGTAGGGGCGGGGGAGGTCAGGGCAAACGGTACGCTTTACTCCAATTCATACCATTTACTGATTGGCGTGAGTCCGAATTGGCAGACGCTGGAGTGGCGTGGGATGCTTGTCTGCATGCAGAACGTGAATAAAGCAGTGGAGGTCAACTTGGGGCTTTAGCTGTTTTTGCTTGCTATGCTCACTCTCCACCTGCAACCAAGCCCCTAAATACCCCACCACAGCCCTGCAGTGCAGCTCGAAACTGGAGAAAGAACGTCAGAATGGGTTGGTTCAGTCAGCAGAAATTATTTGCTGTGTTCATTTCCAACCGGAAACGCCCCACACAGGCTCCGTTCGCCAGCTATGAGAGCGAGAACAAGCGTCACAAGCAGGCAAAGCGTTCGCTGAGGGCCTGGATTCGAGGGCAAGACATGCTTTTGCCTGCAGGCAAAACCTCCGCGGAGGAGAGGGCCAGGGCGTCTGCCATGGAGGCAGCCACGTGCGACCGCTTCGGCAACCCCGTGTTGCGGCAGGGGGTGGAGACGGGGTTGGGACGGGCCCTGGCGGCGCAGGAGGACTTCCAGAAGCAGCTGCCCGCCTTCGCGCGCTTCAGGGAGCGAGCCGCCAGCTTCCAGAAGGAAGACCTAGTGGCAGTCAGCCCTGCAAGTCCAGGTGTCCTTTCACTGGCTATTTCAATGTGGCTTATGCATGCCAAGATTGGCTGAGGACAGCTTGGGATGCTGACCTGATGAGCATCCTTCACCTGCATGCAAAGGCTCCACTGATGAGAAATGCAGCTGAGGGATTTTCCAACGTCGCCTTGCTGTTCATCCTCCTACCCATCACCCAGCACTGCATTCATTGCAAGCACTTGCCAGACGGTCAACCAAGATAGTTATTCCGCTGGCAAGGTGTGCATGATTTAGCTGACGTGATTGTACAGGTGGTGCTGAGGCTGGCAGTGCCTCTGGACAAGAAGCCCTCTCTCAAGAACTTGAGGAGCCTTCTGGTGGGCTGCCCTTGCAATCTGGCGGTACGCTCATGGATCTGGACAGCAGCAGAGAATCTGAAGCAACAGCTCGGGAGGACGGATCTGAGGCTGCTCAATTTCGTAATAGGGATTTGGAAGACAACCAGAACTCGGCACCAAGCGGAACGGCAGGACATGCCGTGGAGGATACCGCACACCCACATCAGCCGTCAGGGGGGAGCGGGGCCACTGCCGAGATGGACAGCCCACCCCCAGCACAGCGAAGCCTTCCGGGTCTGGCGGGCCTGGAAAATGAGGGTCAAGGCCCCTTGAAAGGAGATGGCAGAGGCAACGCTTCAGCCACAGAGACAGATTCACCTTCCCCTTCCGGGGAGAGCGTGGCCTTGAATGAGCGCGAGCGTTTTTCCACCGGGGAGGATGCAAGCAGTCAAGGAGTCCAAAGAGAAGACCTAGAAGCTCTCAGCCAGCTAGCGGCCCCTCCTGAGGACCATGGAGGCAGTACTGCTTCGGACGAGGGGTCCGGCAGTGGTGCAGTGGGTAGCGAAAGGGGTGAGGGGCCAGCCATATCTCCAGCGGATGTTGCCGAAATGCAGCCCATAGGCCAAGATGACTCTGAAGGGAATAGTGTGCGGCCTGTGGAGGGAGGGGAGACCGTGGAACTGGAGCAGAAGTTTCGGGAGATGGGTGCAGAAAGCTCACAGACAAGGGGGGATGGCAGCAATGGGGGAATTGATGGGGTGGGGGGTGACTTATCGAGCGTGGGAGCCAAGGACCCGACGGAAGGCCCGAGCAGATCGGCTGCGGCTTCAGAAGCGGAAGTCCCCATGCTTGAATCCGCCGAAGAAGGTCCAATCGAAGATCTGGCAGAAGGTAGTTTTTTTATTACTTGGCTCTGTATAAATGGAAGTACATGGCCAATGGAGGCCCTACTTTTTGAAGATGGAGTGCTGTTTCTTTAAGAAAGTGGCCTGACAGGAGTCCTCTGCGAGATGAGCAATCGAAAGCAAAATCGTTGAGTGATTCACATTAAGTTAGAGGAGACTGCTTGGTAAGGCAGTACATCTGGCGGAGGCATCAAGAGATCCCCCTTGTCAAGCATGGCACCAGGTGGGGCCTGCTGTCAAATTGATGTTTCTCTGCAGAGGGTTTGCCTGGCCCGTCTTCCGGCAGCACAAGCCTGAGGAGAGGCTTTGATGACGACGAAAGCCGCAGCGAAATGGCTGCCAGCGATCTGGGATCCTTGGCTGAAAGCGACTTCAAAGGTCACCGCTTCCCTTCCCCCTTGTCCCCCTGAGCAGGAAGGGTTCTCTTGTTGGTGGCATCCACTCAATATCTGTGCTCAACCCACAGGACCTCCTGTACTCAATGACCCCCCTCTGACATTCTGACTCTGCCAAGCTGAAAATTTTCTGTTCTAACCTTGTCTAGTATTGAGCATGCAGGCAGATTGACCATTCTGCACAGCAATGCCATGCACCACTATTGCCCCCCTGGTAGCAAACAAAATGCATGCAGGCAGTGAACGGTCTGCTCTCCCCAGCATAAGTCATGGCATCTCCGATCACCCGGCGCTGCCGAGCCTGCTGGCAGCCCAGAGGGGAGCTGCCCTGGGGGAGACCAGCGGGCGGGGGTCTGACTCGGACCCTGCCTGGAGAGCTCAGCCCAAGCACGTGTTCGTGCTCAGCAACGCAGGTCTGCTGTATTTCCAGAACCTTTGTTTGAAAAAAGCCTGCAAACACTCTTTTCAACGCAGAAGCAGACCAGGGTTAAGTATCCAGCCCATACATTGACTGATGGCAGTGGATCATGGTTGGCCTTTTGCTGACAGTTGGCAATACCTTTGCAAGCATTCTTACCCCTCGAGGTCTCAAAATCCAGAAATTACGGGATTTACGCTGCCTTGGAATTGCATTGCTTCGTGGCCAATCTCAAATGAGAATGGTTTCCCTGTTCCTCACCCCCTTGAAAAATCTCACTAATACAATGCACGCCTCCTGGCAGGCAAGCCCGTCTTCACGCTGCATGGGGACTGCAACAGCCTGGCGGGATTTATGGCCGTCATCCACGCCATGATCTCATTCACCTCCGAGGGTGGCGACACCCTGTCCTCCACCAGGTGCGCTGCACAGATGTTGTGGTTGTTTTGTTAGATTCTGAATTGGGAGGATGAACTACTGGCCACTGTTGACTCCCTGCTCAGGCTGAAACAAACCTCCCTGAAATCATGTTTGAGGCACTATGAGGCCTCCCAGCTACGGAGAGAATGTTGAAGCCTTCCTTTGAGACCTCGACCTGCTGCTGCTGTTGGAGGGTGTGGTGGCTTTGAGGGCGCAGATCGATTTGAACCCCAATATGTCCGGCAATCTTTACTTATTTATCTGGAACACTTGCGTTCCTTTGCCAAGGGCGCGGGATCAACCTACACCATTGAAATGTACACAATCTCAGCAGTCCTTGGTAATCAACTGTAGCAGTCTGTGCCTCTCTCGGCTGTGGGAACGTAAAACACCTGTGTCAGCACCCTTGCACATCAAATCATACCTGCAGGGCCGGCAAGCACATCGTCGTCTTCCTGGTGCGCGGACCCCTCTACCTGGTGGCAGTCTCCCGCCAGGGCGAGCCGGAGCGCGTGCTCAGGGACCAGCTCAGGTGCCTGCACGCTCAGATCGTCTGCATCCTCACCACCGGCTTCGAGCGCATGTTTCTGAAGAACCCGGGCTACGACTCGAGGCGCTTGCTGGGTGGGATACCCTCTCCTACCTGCTGATGGATTCTTGAAGTTTTTACCGTGAAACAAGATGTGACTTCTAATCAGATCCTGGATCTTGCGCTTGGTGAAGAGGAGCCCCCAATCCTATTCTGCGCTCCAATTTCAGCTTTCCAATCCAATCTGTCATCATGAACCTCAGGGATCTGGTCCCGAATCATGTGCTGTAATTGACCCCCCCCCCCCTCCCTTCTTTGACTCTCTCAGCAGGCGTTTGCTGCTGACAGCGTCGTCTGTCAAAATGCAAAACTCTTAAAACCGTGCACGCTGCGCTTGTGCTGTCTGATCCCACCTGTTCCCCCTTGCACTCACCCCTTCCCCTGATGGCACGCTGACAGTGCTTCCCAATTTTTAGAGTCAGAAACATGCAGGCGGTACTCAGGCGGTCCTGAGTGGACTGGTGAATAGGTTTGATGTAGAGCCATGGGCGATGCTCTCCGCCTTCCCACCCATGCCCCTTCCCGCCGACCTGCGCAGGACCTGCCTGCTGGCCCTGCAGACCGCCGTCAAGGTCTGGCCCTTGCCCCTTTGTTCAATGGGGTTTTGCTGTCGTCCTATTGATTACTAATTGGGTGGCTGGGACTGAATGCTTGGATTGTGCGGGACACACATCTAGCGTATCTTGTGCCCCAATTATTTTTCCCTTCCAAGCACTGAAAATCTGCCATTATCGTTGAGTTGACTCAGATTTCATATTGAGAGGCGTCAAGCGAAATTCATTTTCTGTGCCGTTGACTGCCCCACAACAGCTTCCAGTGGAGAGCGCACTTGCCTTTGCAAGGCCAGGGGCAACCCAACTCTTCTGAGACCACAGCACGAGAATCTCAGCACTTGATCTCCTGCGCAGTCCCCACAACTCATGACAAATTGAGGCAAGGGTACCGGAGTCATGCCGGAAACTGCATCTATATCTGCCACCGCGCAATCTAGCCCCACTCGTGCACACAAAGCAGGTGGCCTCCGTCCAGGCATGAATTTGACACATTGTGATCATCTATCAGGGCAGGAATGCCCCAATGACCTCATCATTCAGACCAGCGATGCGGCACTTTCGCAGGACTCAGCCGCCCTGCTGGGTGTGATGCTGGTGGGGGGTCTCGTGTGTGCCGTGGCCCAGACTCGGGTGCACACCTTCGCGCAGAGCGACCTGCTGGTGCTGTGCAACTTCATCACCAGCAGCGAGTCGTTTCTGCAGTCCTCAGAGAGCTTCACACCCGTCTGCATGCCCGCCTTCAACCCAGCGGCCTTCCTCCACGCCTATGTCAATTTCCTGCATAAGGTGTGGAGCTGCATTCTGTGTTGTGGGTTTGGAATCATTCCTCTTCAGGAGATGTATGTGATGATGTCATTGGGCAACATTTGGGGTGGGAGTGATAGCCCAGCTCCCTGGCAATGTGCTTTCCTCAGGCCCAGCTTCCCATTGACGGTGACATCCTGGGATACATTGCAGCAGAACAGAGTATTTCAAATATGCAAACGGGTCTGGCGTTCCTGAAACGTCCTCGTTGCACACCCACATTGATTCACAAGAGTTCTTGGCAACTGCTGAGCAGATTGACAACTTGCCAATATATTCAGGCATTCCCCATAGCTATTGACCAGACAACCATGCCTGATACCTGTGCAGGATGCTCAGATCTGCCTGGTCCTGCTCTCACCCAAGCAAGAAGCCTTCTACAGCCTGGCAGAAGCTGGGCGGAAGCTGGACCACAACATCGCAGGAAGCATTCAGGTGCTCTTTCTTTCCCACACTTGACATAAAGCTCTGCGGGCGGGAGAGAGCAGGAATCGAGTTCTGAACGCCCAACCTGAAATATCGGGAATTTGGGCTTCCAAACCCACATGGTGTTGTGAAAAGTGCAGACCTATTCTCGCTGGTCGTGTTTGCCCGTCTTCAAGCTTGTCGTGACCCGGCTGATGTTTGAAATCTTGGTTGAAGGCTTTTGCACCCGGGCATTAGCGAAAATTCAGGGCAGGTGAGCAGATACTGCGTATGGCCTCAATCGCCTCTTCAAACCCAAATACTGCTGCAGGAGGTGGCGGACATGCAGAAACGTTCTGGTGGCGGGAGGCCCCTGCTGACGGATCTGACCCTTGCCGCGGGAGGGAGGCCCCCGGGGGAGACGCCCCTGCTGCACTTCATCTACAAGTCGCCCACCAGGGGGCAGTACGTGGCCCCGGCATGGACGTGTCCCTTGGATGACCCCGAATTCCGGCTGGTGAGGCCCTGACACCGCCTTTGCTCGGCTAGGAGTTTGAAGAGCAGTGTATTTTCTGTGAATTGACGGGCTTGGAATGTCAGGCATGGCCTGTGCTTTGCTAGGCCAGAGCACTGGTCCTTGCACTGGACATGATTGCAGTACACCACGTTAGCAGGGGATGTATGGGTTCTGATTTGGCAGGGTGCTCATAGAGCGAATGTGAGCAGCCCATTATGTCTGAGCGCTGCTTGGGCAACTTTGGATGTCTTGAGTTGCACGGCTGAAGATTAAGAGTGAGGGTGGCAAACGCACATGGCTCATGGGGAAACCAAGGCTGGGACGTGTCACAACACTAGCTGTCTTTGCAGGCTGTCATGGTGGCGTATGGGAGGGTGCACTCAGCAATGCATGGAGAAGTTTCCGAGAACGAGACGGCACTGCCTCCCACACAGCGCATCCACTTCCAGCAGGACGAATGCTGCACCATCCTAGCCTTTGCAGGGGCGGAGTTTGAGCTGTATGCTGCCTTTGATGCGTTGGTGCTCAGACCCCAAGCCCTGGAGATCTGCCAGAGGCTGTCTGCTTGGGTCAAGGCCAATCAAGCCACCCTATTTGTGCCTGTTTGAACGCTTCTGCAAGCTGCTTTATCTTGAACATTCGTTTCTGAAGTGTACCTATTTGGAAGTGTCCTGAAACAAGAAATCGCTGTGCGTGAATGGGTGACTCGCCCCACTTAGTTCCCCTTCGACTAGACGAGAGAGATCATATCTGTTCGCAGCGACATTACTCAATTTACTTCCCAAATCAATCATGAACTCTTTCGCTGTCCAATCTGTGATCTCAAGCAGACCAACCGTACTTCCATGCCAGAACAGGCCCACGCCCGTGTCGAGAGGTGAGCGCATCACAGTTCATCAGAACTCCTTTCATCAGCACAGATGTATCCTGATGGTGATCTCAAGTTTGCTCTTACCTTCCCTTGCGGCATGCGATGCGGTTCTGCTCGGCGTGGCTCCCGCAGGGTGAATGTAGGCACAATAATGCTTTTGAGTCACGTTTTTCAAGGAGTGCGAGGCGTCCATGCTGAGGAGAGCATGATTCGGAAGTCGTGACAAGGCAGATAAGGTAGAAGTTGCTCCCTGCAGTTCTCTCCCGGGGAGCCAGGACCCTCACCAGGGCGGAGGGCGATAAGTCGGAGAAGGCTCCAGGTGTTGTGCCAGGACTGAACCAGGTATATGCTGTTGAAGTCTCGTTTGCTCCTGGGCTGTCGCACAACTCTGGAGTTAGAAATTCTCACAGTTCCTAATGACTGCAGTGGCCACCCAAGGCCATCACTGAGTCCGGGGAGCCAGCCCCAGAAGACGACCCCAAGGTACGAAGCACAAGCCCCCAGCATGCAACTATCCGTGCATAAGATTTACAGGTACTTGGCCCATAGAAAACGTTATCGTTTCTGATGGTGCAGAACTACAACGTTGTCACTGGGGAACGCACAGACGGAATGTCCCCTGAAGAGGCAAAGAAGAAGGCTGAGGAGCGTTCAAAGGATCTGCCTTTCAGCAAAGGCAACGAGGGAGGCACCCAGGTGAGCATGACCATCTGTCAATTGCAAAAATCAATGGTCTGTTTGGAGCGACAAAGAAGTGGCCAGGCAACATCCCTCACTGATTGTACAAAAGCTGAATTCGAGCTCATGCGCACAGTGCTCCCAACGCCAATACAAAACGCTGACTGCTGCAAGTGTGCAGGTTGGTGGAGGTGGCGAGGGGTCTGCATCATAACTTTTGTGTTTCAGAACCAAAGCAACGAGGCCCTGTGCACATCAGGGGATCTGGAGAGGAATTATTCGAGAGATTTTGAGAGGATTGCCAGCGGTTGAAAGAGTACTGCATCGAAGCTTTGGTCGGTAGTGTTTTAGCAGCTTTACAGCACAAGAGATGTAATGTAGGTGCAATCACTCCACTGTACACCTCTTCCCCGTCCAAAGAACAGGACCCTGCAAATCCATGATGAATCATGCATGCCACAGGATAAGCAGAGAGGGCCATATTCTGGGATAGGGTGGTCTGTTGCATGGTTCTGGGCCAGCACAGGATGCATAAAAACTTGCAGGTCCACTGCCAGAACCCCATGGGCACTTGTGAATATTGCACAGATTCAGCTCGGTTCTGAGAGCTCTGGCCAGTCAGCAAACGTCAAACATCAATGGCAGGAGGACCTCCCCCCCCCCCTTCCCCCCCAAGGGATGAGGGGTACGTGAGAGAAAACCTTACAGCCAACACAGCTGTCAGGCCTTGAAAAAGAGTAAGCAATGCTCACAACCTGACCTCGAAGGGTGCTTGTGGCAACGGACGGCCGCTCGGATTGCTTGCAAAATCCTGGCCAGGCTGTCAAATATCTTTGCGGAGGGGTAGGACGGGTTTGGCATCCACCACGTTCCTGCTGATCAATTGTCATTGGCACGTTCGAGAGATTGGCTTGCAGAAGACCCATCGACAGCGCGTCTCAACAGTCTGCTGCCAAAGATGCACATCTCAGGACAGAAAGTTGCTTCCGGAACAGTGCCGTCTTTGCCTGTCTGCAACAGGAAACCAACGTCAGCTGTGCAGCCTGCAAAGGTCTGATTGCCTCTCACTGGCTATATCGTAATCAAAGGCAATCTGCTCAGGTCGTGCAGCCCTCCCTTACAGCAGTACGATATGCAACTAAGAAGTAGCAGAGTCATCTTGTGGGCTGCCAGCAGTGATTGAGCAGGTGTGCTTGTGCAGGCATTGCCGAGGCAAGCCAAATCCGTGGAGCAAAGAAAGAATGTGTGCAAAGCAGCGACTCTCGAGGCCCCTACAAAGCAGCTGAGCATCGCCAGCGACGTTTCACAGCTGATAGGTCACCCCCACTTCTCGTTCAGCATTCAATAAAGGGCCTGTGCCCATGCAGATGCCAAAGGCAGCGCAACCCATACCCTCAGCCCTCTCCCCAGTCCTTCACTGAAGTTTCAA
Organism: Chloroidium sp. JM; assembly: GCA_004335615.1. Lineage (NCBI taxonomy): Eukaryota > Viridiplantae > Chlorophyta > Trebouxiophyceae > Watanabeales > Watanabeaceae > Chloroidium > Chloroidium sp. JM. Next base: position 514,795 of record QAXI01000461.1, read on the forward strand.
AATCGATCTCAAAAGCTTACCTTGCTTATTCCAAGTCCATTCTCGGCTTTCCTGAAGTAAATGCCCTATCTATCCCCAGGCCCCATTCAAGCGTATTGCAGGCAACACACCCATGGTGTATCTCAACCGGGTGGTTGAGCAAGGGGCTGGCGCCCGCATAGCAGCCAAGCTGGAGATCATGGAGCCCTGCTCGTCCGTGAAGGACAGGATTGGGCTCAGCATGATCAAGACCGCCGAGGAGGCGGGACAGATCTCTCCCGGCAAGGCAGGCACCCTCTCACGCGCACCTGAGTAGATGAACACCTGATGTTGTACCCATGGATGGGGAGAATTGAAAGGGCCTCCTGGCACATCAAAGTGCAACTGTTGCATGGAGCAAGCATGGAATGGAATTTCGCTCGTACAATGTGAGCGGTCAGGGAGGCTGAGGCGAGCAGGTCTCCACGATCCTAGCAAGTAGACATTGTGATTGCATTGTCTTGCCAACTCTAATCGGGGTCAGAACATATACAGTTGGTGTGTGTCTGAATTGCATGGGGCCAGATCAAATCACGGATTGCACAGACGGTGATGCTCGCTAGCCCGAGCTAAGATGCTAGTGGATCAGCTATACAGCAGACCACCTCACTTGCGTAACAACCATTCTAGAATTTCAACAATGAGTCAAGTGTCGCCCAAGTCGCTGGGGGTGCAGACGACACTTGTGGAGCCCACTTCGGGCAACACGGGGATCGCCCTGGCCTTCATAGCGGCGGCTCGCGGGTACAAGCTGGTGCTCACCATGCCCGCCAGCATGTCCATGGAACGCAGGATCCTGCTGCGCGCGTTCGGAGCGGAACTCATCCTCACGGACCCCGTGCGAGGTATGCCCGCCTGGCAGGCTGTCTTGTGCTTCTGCCCATGTTGCTTCAGTCGTAGGGCTGGTGGTGTGTGGGAGACAGGCAGGTTCCTTGGGACTCGTGGGTCTCAGGGCTGTGGTGTTGGCAGGAGGTGGCTCTTTCCATCCGTCTGTTAGGTTGGATTTGGAATTTGACAGAAGGAAAATGACATGATGCTTGGGGGCTGTTCTTCGGTGGCAGAATTAAGGAAGCCATCTTGATTGAGCATCACAGGAAGAGCACAGAAATTTTAGGTGGCGAGCTATAGTAAGCCATTTCAGGCACTGCTCTGCACAGGGACAGTAGAAAAGGGCCTTGTTGATGAGCATGGCAAAACAGATCTCCCAAGCCCGCCCCAGTGACACTGGAGGTATTCAGCTTGACAAATCAAAGCTGCCAATCCCACCCCAGCGATATTGATGGGAGACTTGTCGCAGGCATGAAGGGAGCCGTGGCCAAAGCGGAGGAGGTGGCATCCGCCACCCCCGACTCGTTCATCCTGCAGCAGTTTGACAACCCGGCCAACCCCAAGGTGCACTACGAGACCACCGGGCCCGAGATCTGGGAGCAGACGGAGGGCAAGGTCGACATCTTCGTGGCGGGCGTGGGCACCGGTGGGACCATCTCGGGCTGCGGGAAGTACCTCAAGGAGCAGAAGTCCAGCGTGGAGGTGAGCAGCCTTCGCTTGATTATCATGAATATCAAGACAAGGGATGACACTGGCTGTACAGCACCTTGAGTGATGTCTGAGCAGTGAAGAAGTTATAGCTGCAGGTGACGGAGATTGCTGAGGACAGTAGATCTCATAACTTTTGTTGGATTAGGCACCTCTAAATGCATGGCAGTCGTTTACCTGGGCCAAGGGCTGAGTTTGGTTGTGATTGGGGCACAACTAGGGAGAGGAATGTGGAAAGTGCTTCGGCATTTGAATTGGATCCTTGATTTCGCGTTAGCTGTGTCTTCAGAAGAGCGGAGCAGGCAGATGCTCATCATGCACAGCAGATAACAAGCCTAAGATGTTTGTGTGAGGCCCCAGATCGATTATATCTGTGGTCTTTGAATGCGGTGAAATTTCTCCCTGCAGGTGGTCGCTGTCGAGCCCAAGGAGAGTCCGGTGATATCCGGCGGCGCTCCCGGCGGGCACAAGATCCAGGGCATCGGTGCCGGCTTCATCCCCAAGAACCTCAACCTGGACATCCTGGACGAGACCATCCAGGTAGATTCACTGACCACACCGTGCACAGAAATGTCTTACCCTGCTCAAGGCCTTGTCCGGTCGATATCAGCAACAGCTTCTGCCGTTTGTAAAGGCTCCAACAAGGGAACACCCCGCAGTGCGGACAATCTAGTCTCTGGCAGTGTTTGCTGCAAGTTTGAGAGCTGCAGAGAATCTGTCTCCAACAGAGGGATGCTTCTCGGGGATTGGAGGTGAGATTGATGCTTGTTGCCTCTGAGAGCATTTGGATGGCATGACTTTATTTCGCAAGATTTGGAGAGACTGTGCCTGTAACGGTCATTTTTGTGCTGCCAGGTGTCCAGTGATGAGGCTGTGGAGATGGCACGCCGGCTAGCACTGGAGGAAGGCCTGCTGGTGGGCATATCGTCAGGTGCGTTCCCTCCCAGCGTCTGTGAAGACAGCACCCTTTAGACCTGCATTCCTCATGACCTTATTGTGAAGGTGAGCCCCACTGCTAGTGAATCTGAGTTCAATCAGGAAGGGCCTGCAGAAGTTGCCCTAGCCAGGGATGAGTCTTGCTTTCATGGCGCATTCCTCCCCAGTCTCGAACGATACTTTTGAGGAGCAGCTTCATTGACATGCGAATGGGGGAGATATTTTGTCCCGTGGTTTCCTTCTTGCCTGTTTAAATAGCCATCAACTCATTCAGGCGCTGCCGTGGTGGCTGCCAACAAGCTGGCCGTGCGCCCAGAGAACAAGGGCAAGCTCATCACCTGCATACTGCCCAGCTTCGGAGAGAGGTGGGTCTCAGTTTCTACCTTTCTTATCACTTGGTTCTGTTGAGAATGACCAACATGGCATTTCAGACAGAGGTTCAAAATCTCCTTGTCTGCACCTTACTTCAAAGTTCTTAAGCCTCATAACTGTGTTTTCTGTGCAGGTACCTGTCGTCAGCACTGTTTGATGGCATCCGCAAAGAGGCAGAGAAGATGACATTTGAGAAGAGCGGATAGACTGCATCACAAAATAATTCACCCTGCTTTCTACAAGGCAGGAGTGCAGCTAGAGTTTTAGTTCAGATAGTTCCCCTGGTTCTGTTCGGCAGGCACGCCTCGACTGGACACTGCTGCTACTGTGAAGCATTTCTCAAAGGCTCAGCAGTTCTGGCAGGGTGCATACTATACTGAATTACACCGATACTAGAGTGCCGAGATGCTAGACCCAATTCTGGCCTTTTTGTCGACCTTGATAAGTTGACTCTGATCAGCGGTCCTTGGACTTGAGTTTTCCCTTGAGTTCTGACATCATGTCTTCAATCTCCTGCTCGGCCTGCCGTTTCCTAGCCGCCTCCTCCTCCTCTGCCTTTCTGAGCCTCGCTTCTGCATCTATCTGCTGCTGCTCCACATCAGAGACCGGAGACGAAGTGGACTTTCCTGCACTTCTGCACAACAGATCTTCATTTAAACAGGCTGGACTAGTTTCAGCAGCCTTCCTATCCTTGATGTTGGCATCCAATAATCCTTTGCCGGCAATTTGCATTCTGCTGATATCAGCAATCTGGAAAAGACACATCTGATGGCCCACAGTCTCCACTGTCCTTCCAAGTATTGTTTATCTGGCATTCAAGGACTTGACAGAACAGTACCGAGCTAGGATTCAGTCCACCATTATGAGATAGGCACAAAGAAACAACTTACGAGCTTTTCTGCCCCTTCTTTTCCTTGACGCCGATTTCCTGCTCCAGGAACTCCACAAACTCCTCCCCGACATCGTAAAGCTCCTGCCACAAGCTCTGGGGCTGCTCAGTCACACGAGCTCTCCGCTTCTGGAAGTCCTTGTCAAGGTCCTACAGAGACATGAATTTTTGGGTATTTGCTGTAAAAGTTCAAGCACTTGCGCTTCTTACATCTGACACCTTGATCCTGGGACAGATCTCTTCATCCACCTATTTCCAGAGAGGGGAAGAGTGTGGTGACAAGGCGCAAGGCTGGTAGCTGACATGTGCTGTACGATATAATACGAGTGCAGGCGCGAGGATGCTCGATCAACTGGGAGTGACAGAGACTGGACAAAGGCCCACCCTGAATGCATTCTGAACCATCCCCAGCCCAGTGGCAGCACTTCTCCCAAGATCCTGAAATGAGACGCAACATTAATAAGCTTATGTAAAGACTACTAGACAGCACATGCGGCCAATTTCGTACGTTTGGCGGGCAGTGAGTTTCCACCTGGAAAAAGTCTCCAAACCCATAGAACTCCTCTTCTTCCGTTTTCGGGCGCTTTGGCTGGCTGGTGCCCGTGCCCCTCTTGAAGGCGTCGCCGACGGCATTCCAGTCGATTCCCCCAGAGCCACCCTGCAATTGACAGTGCAATCCTACCAATGGCATTCCACAGAGGTGATGTTGCTGAGCCTTGCAGCAACAGGCCCTTCAACTCAGCCATTGGCACAGGCCTAGAAAGGTGAGGCAAAGTAAACAATCAGCAACCTCACCGCTGCACCCATACAGGCGAGATAAGCTGATCATGCATGCTTCCTTCAAATTCCATGAATTTCACATTCATGTGGGAAGAGCAAAACCAGTTCTACCCCTGAGGCACATTTGTAAGCAGCGAATGTTCTGTGCTTTTGTGAGCACGTTGCACTTGCCTGAAGGGTGCGGTCGTACTGCTGCCGCTGTGAGGAGTCCACCAGGGTCTGGTAGGCCGTCTTGCACTCCATGAACTTGTCCTTGGCATCTGGCTGCACACGCCGGAAATTTGAGAAGTAATTACATAAACACTGAAAAAGCATGTCTCCTAGCTTTGCTGGTGGTCAGTGGGACAACAGACTTCTGTCTCCTGCGTGCCCAACAGCTGGCAGGATGTGTACGACTGTAAGAACGATCAGCATGTTACCCTGGAAGCTGTGCCTCTGAGCCCCTACTTGTGAGACAGTCAATACTGCTTACTGCCCGTCGACCCTGGCAGCGATGCCCACCTCTTTGTTGACGTCAGGGTGGTACTTGAGGGCCATCTTCTTGAACGCCTTCTTGATGGTTTTGGTGTCTGCGTCCTTGGACACTTGCAGGACTTCATAGAAAGTGGTTGCAGCAGCTGTGACGAAGCTCGGCCTGAGAGATCTGCTCTGCCTTCTACAAAGTGGCTTCCGACGATACCTACATGATTTGATGCTTGAGTAGGCAATAGAAGACGAGCGGGATTGCTGGATGCAAGCAAGTTTCCTAGTCAGACAAAAGCTTGCGGTTTTTTCATCGAGACAGAAGCTTACGGATTTGCATGAAAGCTGTGTTTTCTGCAATGGCTTTGCTGCTCTCTCAAAAGCAACGCACGACTACATCTGGTACTTTGCTTTTCCATAGCGAACATTCCGTGAAAAGGTCAACACTGATGATTGTCTTTTCCCTGGAACGCTGTAGTACTTATGACAATGATGCTGCGAGTCTAAGCTGATTAAGATCGTTGAACAAATGCAGTGCCCTACAGAACCCTTTGCTCGAAGTGGCAGCAACCTGGTACGAAGCATTTGGCAGCCATATCGCAACACTTAATTTGAAAAGCAACTTCTGCATAGATTTGCCGGTTGTGTTTAACTTTGTCTTCAAACTTCGCAGCTCCGTTTTCCAACTCAGCTCTGCAAAGCAACAAGCGGCGACAAGACGGCCAGAAACTTGGCCTCCTCCTTCGTGTTGTCTGCCAACTATTATTCGGCTGTAATTATCATCTGCAGTCACATCTCAAGTGCAGCACATAGAAAGTCATGAAGGAACCGTTGGGTCTGGAAGGACTGAAGGGGCCACAGATCCGGAAAGCAAGCTCAGCGCTGTTGAAATTCATAGCAAAGCAGCAAGCGGCGGCTGGCGATCTTCTTGAGGAAGACGAGATCATCTATCTAGTGAGTCTCTGCCCCTGCCGCCTCACAGTCTTGCGTGGATCAGTATCCAATTTCCCTCAAGGACAGCAGCTCTGTGCACAACCTTGCAAATGACAGGAAATGCCGTCCTGCAGACGATCGCCCTGATGAAGACCCCAGTGACTGGCAGGAAAGACAAGCCCATCAGATTGTGAGCTCCTCCTCCTTGTGAATATCGGCCTTAGTCTACAGCCACATGCACTGCTGGTCGCAGAGGCACAATTCGAGTTCCACTGGTCTCAAATAATGGATTTCATGAGGCAGCGCAGTGACCGACAAGGCAAAATGTTGACTATCAGAAAGCACAGATCTATGGTTTTTGCATGAAACCTGACGGGGGCGGTTTCTGTGTGCCAGGAGCATACCCCACCCCTTGCTGCAGTATGAGGGTGCAGAAGTGTGCCTCATTGTCAAAGACTTCAAAGGTGTGCCACGCCCCTCATCACAAGCCTCCATTGCTTTCAAATGAAAAGATGCTGCGTATTGTTTGACCCTTCCGATTGCTGACCTGGCTGTCACAATGGCAGTAAAGCTAATCTGCAAATTCTCAAGGAGTGTTGGAGCCTCCTTGGTGGGTTGTGGCAGCGATTGGTGGTCGATATTGCGACTGAAAGCCATGGGTTTAGGAAGGGACGGACAGCTAGAGGAGACGCTTTCCACCCCACCGCTGAAGAAGTAGACCGCTGAAAGAGTTTGTCACTGAGATGGGAAATTTTGCAGGCGAAGGCCACAAGGAAGCAAAGCAGTACGTGAAGCAGCAGAAACTGGCGGGCATTACCAAGGTCTTGGGCGTTTCCAAGCTCAGGACCAAGTACGAAGCCCCAGAGGCCAAGCGCCAGCTCTGCTCGCTGTACGACATATTCCTCGCAGACGAACGTGTCATCCCTTCCCTCCCAAAGCTGCTAGGTGACAAACGTCTCTTACCAAGCCTGTCACAAATGTCTCCCTGTGTCTATTGTCCCAAGCCAGTTTTCGGATAATGCTTACCTGAGTACACATCAGATCACAAAACAGCAGATTTCTTCCAGTCTACGTCCTTTCATCATGCGTGTGTTTGCGACCTTTCCTTGTCATCATCATCAATCAGGCTTCATGCGGAAGGGAACATCTAAGTATGCAGACTTTCCCATTCCTTTTGCGCGGACACTTCTGCAGTGTTCAAATTGGATTGCTGGACATGAACGCTGTGCTGCGCACAGGCAAGACGTTCTTCCGGAAAAAGAAGCAGCCCATCCCTGTGGACCTGACCACCCGCGACTGGGGCAGGCGCGTGAAGGACGCCGTGCAGGCCACCTACCTCTACAGGCCCACCGGCAACAGCATCAGCATCAAGTACACATCCGTCTTTGCGCTCCCCCTCTCTCACACGGTGGAATGGTGTGATTCTGTAACCAGAGTCCTGTGAGTGCCCCTATTGGAGGGAAGTTGTACGCTGAAGAACGGATGCTGGCCCGGTGATGAAGATTTAGTTAAGCTGATTCGGCGGCCGCAAGGCTGTCAGAAGTCGGCCCAGCAGGCGGCTGCCCTTCCAGAATCCCTGCGGGTACTGGATGCAGGCAGCCCCTGCTAGGGCTGCGCCATGCTGACTTGAAGGCATAGTTGAGGGCATGTGCATTCCTTTTTGAGGGTTTTTGGCCACAAGTTTTTTTGGGAAGAAAGGCGAAAATTGACTTCGCTGTGGTCTGGAGTCGAGTATCAAGTCTGGAATTTGGGCCGCTGGGTTGCTCTTCAGTGTGTCCGCCGTGTATAGAATCTGTGAAAAGCTATGCAAAGCGTTTCCTTTGGACTTGACCCATGCTCAAATGATCAGCACTCAGATGCACAGCTACGAAGACACTGGCCATGCCTGCTGTGGCTTTGGACCATAACACGGGCCTGTGAGTGGTTTGGAATGCTCTGAGAGGAGAGGTACGGCTTGTTTGATGGAGACCATTTTCTTGTGCAGGGTTGCACGAAGCTCCTTCACGGCAGAGCAGTGTTCGGCCAACGTGGAGAAGGTCCTGCAGCAGGCCGTCAAGCACCTGCCCAAGCAGTGGGAGGGCGTGAGGGCTTGCTTCCTGAAGTCTGCTGACTCCCTGGCACTGCCCATCTTCCAGCGGCTGCCAGACGAGGAGCAGGCTCTCCAGCTCCCGCCTGAGAGCTAGTGGTCTGGAAAACGTAGCTGCCTGGTATTGAGAACTGCTGAATTACAGAAAACCGAGTTTGCGGTTAAATAGATGGCGGAACAGGGATTTCAGGAGGGACTCAGGAATGAAAGTACGTTGTATAAAACACTTTGAATACCGATTTTCCATGATTATCTAGCGTTTTGGCGTTAATGAACATGAATTGTTGGCTTTCTTACCCATCAGAAGGGTTTAGTGCATGAAATAACGAGCCTTATAGCTGGTGTTGCTTGGAGGATCAAGACGCAAGACTCATTGCTGCTTCTGGGTTTCTGTGCAAGTGCTCTTTGTGAACGCTGCTGACATGTCCACTCAACATTCCTCGACTCTGGCGATTCGAGAGCGTGGCACTCAATCTGACACCGTTCTGCAGATCTATCTGCAGACCTATCTAGCATTCTTATGTTACAGCAATCTGGATGCAAGTGTGAGATGGCAAGGACTACAGTTGGCTGACCTAGATACTTAACAGAGGACACCAATCGTTATCTTAGGAGGATACTTCCTTGTTTTCCAAACGTACAAAGGCAACAGCATTACAATACTGCAAATTGAAGCTGAGATACAAGCATGCATATGGATATTGTTCTGTATGTCTGTTTGCAAATAGTACAAACTGTCATATAAATATGCTTTTAGTCAAGTTCTTAAAATAATTCTGGAAGCTCAGCATGCAAGTGAGAGATGGTGAGCTGCAAAGTCTTCCTAGCAGACATTCCAATCTCACGATCGCTCATTTGAGCAATAGCATTCCACCTCAGGTGGTTTTTGATATGTGTGCTGAATCAGACTGTGGAGCTGGAAGCAAGCGCCAAAGCAAAGAATGTCATGGAACAATGTCTGTTAGGAAGGCATGTTCTCATTCTCAACTTTCAAGCGAAAATAAATTCAGCCAGTGTGGGAAGTTTCGATCGCCGAAAGCAATGGCAAGCCTGCCGATATATACAAGCTTGCAGGTCTTAAGGTCGCAGTATGGGCAGAATGGATCTGCTCAGTTGGTTTTGTCTATAACCATGAGCTGACATCTCCTACGAGGGTTGAAGATAATTGGACTTGCTACCATCACTGCACCGGCTTACAACCCGAGCCCTCGATGGCGGGTGTGGGATCAGTGACAGTAGGGAGCTCAGGTGGCCTGGTCGAGACGCGCGGGGTGAGCAGGGTGATGGCGGCTGTGAGCATGCCGCGTGGGCTGGCCAAGAAAGCAGAGGAGGAGGCCCGCGGTGTAGGGGAGGGAGTCATACTGGTCTTGTTCATCTCCACGTCGCACTCGAAGTACCCTGGCTCTCCTGAATCACAGCATCCTGATGTGTACATCCCGTTAAAATTGCATGGCAATTCGACTGGCTGTTGGCCCCATGGTGAGCTTGCAAGACTCTTGGATTAAAATTGGGGCAGATAGGTCTTCACGGCCATTGCCATGCTGTTAGTGTGGGCTTTGAGTTGTAAAATGCATCGAAAGGTATTGTGACCGTATGATCTTTTGAGCTTCTGAAAGGAGGGGTCAACTATACCTTCAATGTAGTAGGCCCCCTTGTTCGGTGTGTGTGGAAGCTCCAGGTCCTCAGGTGCAGCTTTTCCGTCCTCTTCTGCCTGTGCGGGTCCTCTCGCCGCCCAGCAGGGGAAGAACCTGGACTCTGCCCGTCCGTGCTCCACCTCATTGTCTGGCTGGATGACCACCACAGGGAGTCTAACCTGCAACAGCCAGGCATGGAATGATCATCAAAGTTTGATCGTCGCTTTTTGCTGTTTTGCCAAGAAAGAAACAGCAGTCTGCCACGTCCCTCTCTGCAACATGCACGTCCCTCTCTGCAACACGCCCTGGCGCAGCCATTGGCAACAGCACTCCACAATGACTTTGTTTCCGCGCTCAGCTCTAGAACTCCAATTCAGGAGATTTTGCCCACCCTCATGATCCAAACGGTCTGCAAACCAGGCAAATCTGCAAGCATTCCCAAGGATGGACTCTTGGCAAAGCCGCAGAGTCGTGGAGTTCACACCTGCCTCTTCTCTGATCCGTCCAGCTTCCTGGCCACTGCTTCTTGCTCAGCTTGTTGCTGCAGGAACGCTGCTTGCTCTGCGCATCACGATCACAATTAACTCATGAATCACCAGCGTGCACGCTCAATGCTGCATGTGGTCAATTCCATAAGGCAGGATCCGCGTGGTGCATCAGTCACAAAACCAGTGCAGGAGCTGAAAAGGCATTCTCACCACGGCTGCTCTTTCTCCAGATGCACCAAAAACCTCCCGCCAGTGCTATGCAGCACAGCACGAAAACGCCTATACTCAGACCTGCGATGCAAAGCCACGCTCTTCGAAATGATCCATGAAGTCGCACGACCGGGCGAAGGGCATGCACGCCTGCAAGTGAGTGACGTGGGTAGCGGAAGAGTGCTCACCGATGAAGAGCACCGCATGAGAAGTTGCCGAGCTGTTCGACATCGAACTCGGCTGAGTTGCGAGTCGAGAGGATGTAGTTTGATATCAGAACGAGCGACTAGACCGATGCTCGCTGGCGATTCTGACAGTCTTAACGATGATTCAGATGATGTTTTTGTGTCGTAAAGAGGCATCGATTGCTCAATTCAATGAACGGTTGAAAAAATAGCTGAAATGAACAACCTGGCTGGGGAACTACTATGCTAGCTCCGATTCCCTGCAAATTTGCTCACTTTTCTGACAAGGAATCCGGGTCGTAGAACACAAGGTTGCGTCACAGAACTCTCCACACGAAAATATCTCCTCACGCACCACGCAAAATGTTGAGCTCTCAAAATTGCTTGTCGTGGGGACGACGACAGGCAAGCTCTAGAAGAATGATTCGAGGTATTCGACCTCGCCCTTGGAGCCAATGAACAGAGGCACCCTCTGGTGCACCTCTGTGGGGCAAACGTCCAGCACGCGCTCAACTCCTGTAGATCCCTTGCCTCCAGCCTGCACTCGACGCTGAAGCTTTAATCAGATCAAAAAATGCTCTTCATGCAGCGGAGTATAAGAAGTTCATGCCATGCAATTCCCTGCGGCCCCTCCTTCTGCTTTGCCTCATTGATCATGCTTGCGCAAGGATCATGTATTCCCCAAATTGCCGGGGAAGAAGAAAGCAGCTGGGGGAGGAAGGCTGGTGTGGCAGCTGGTCCCACCTGTTCGACCAGGAAGGACATGGGTGCGCACTCGTACAGCAGCCTCAGCTTTCCGTTGGGGTTCTTCTTGTCCCCTGGGTACCTGCATTTCAAAACACAGACAGCTGAGGACACCTGGCATTCATATACAGCTTGATCTGCCAACCTGTGCTTGGACAATGCAATAGCACACAACATGTTGGTGAGGCCAAATGCTGTTGTAGGAAGAGCGTGCTATGCCTCACTGCCTATTGGAATGCATTCTATCTAGACTCCCTCATGGCAGGACATGAGCTGGCAATTCTCACCCGTAGATGCCGCCGTACATGAGTGTCCTGTGGAAGTCACCCACCAGGGACCCGATGTACCTGCACATGCCACAGCTTGAAACACCAAGTACATTCCCAAATCCCATGCAAAGTCGCCATCGGCAGGCATCCTCATCCTTGTTATGCATCAGCAGCCAGATATGCTTCACGCACGATGATATTGCATATTGGTATCAACATAATCGCTTCATGGTAGCTGGGGCTGCATGTCTGCGAAGTCAGAAGGGAAGGTACCTGGAGCTGTAGGGCTTGCCGCCCCATTTGGATGAGTCCTTCAAGCTGTCCATGTACTTCCTGAGGCCTTCGCTCCAGCCCCCGTAGTTGCCCTCGTTGAAAGAGTAGATCATACCCTTGTCAGGCACCTGCAGCAGTGGGGCTTTGTCACCGCCATCTTCGAAGCAGTGAAAGTATTTAACTTTAGATGCAGAAAGGACAGGAGCCGGCGAGCTTGGAGAGCCTGCCAACACACATGTCCCACTAAGCTAAAAAGAAAGCTCTGGGTTTGAATCCCAGGTTTGCACCAGGTAAGATATCATTTTTCCTCTAAATCAGTGTTGGGCAATCCTGGCGCATCCTGCACAATCTCAATGCGGAGTCTTGCCATGGAGACCAGCGTTGCGCATTGTTCAGGAACAAGGCGACGCAATGGGCCAGCTGGAGAACATCTGCCGGGGCCTCCCCGACTGTCATAGACCAGCAATGGCACCACATCTGGAGTCGATGCTTTCACTATGATTCTTCAGAGGCCCTTTGCCCACGGAAACATAACAGGCGAGGGAGGGAATTGCTTGAAAGTGGTTGCGTCAAAGAGACTCCCCGACACCGTTGAAACCCACTGCTCGTTTGGGTGTATGGGTGCATCAGAAGCTGTAAAAGAGAAAAAGCATGCCTTGAGGTCCGGGTGCGTGAGGATGAACTCTCCCACGAGGCTGTCGTAGGTGAATCCGTAGCAGCCGTTGCCGATGGACAGCATGAAGATGACGGAGGAGGAGTACAGGCAGTAGCCGGCGGCCAGCAGGCCCGACCCGGGCTGGCAGACGTTGACAACGCAGTTCTGCATGGTCTTGGTGGCGTCCATGCGGTCCTCCGGGGAGCAGAGCTCGGAGGGCTCGTAGATGCCTGCATGCATCGCGTGGGGGGTTGGCTAGCGGCAGTGGTGTGCACTCTCGTGTGGCAAAGGGGAGTCGATTGTTGGAAATGCTACTGCTTGTGGGCAATGTTGTGATTTCTGTATTCTGCCTGCTGATCATACTCCAAATTTGTGGAGCATGGGGCCAGCACTTTCACACGAGCAGATCAGGAATTGGCATTCTCAAGATAGGCAGTGCCCTTCTGTGCCAAGCCAGCAATCATGGATGAAGGACCTCTGAACAGCCCAGAAGTCATCAAGAGCGCCAATTGCCAATTGCATCTACAATTGTCAGTCAGCCTGCTGCTTGTCAGCATCCTTGCATTCCACTGGACAGGCCAAATGGCAATAATAGAAGAGACAGTGCTCACCAAAGATGGAGCCGGTTGAGATTCCTGCGTCAAGGTTGGATGAGCCATCCAGAGGGTCGAAGCACACCACATAGTGTCCTGCGAACCAGTTGCCTTAAGTTCCTGCCCATGAAATATGCCTCCGTCCTGCCTCATTGCAAGAAAAGTTTTGGACCTGATCTCTAGCTCTCAAATGACAACGGACAATGATGAACATAATTTTCCTCATCTAGGAAGCCCTGATTGATGCGCTGCAATCTGGTAAAACACTGCCTGCAACCGCGCTCCAGAATAGGCTCCAAATGCGAACAGAGAGATTGCTACCAAAGGTCGGAAAGGGAATGTCTTGCATGCATTACATTGAGGCTGTGGACCCACAATAACTTGATGAATCCGGTGTGACCAAACGCGCGTTAAAAGGAAAGACACTTCCTCTTTCCTGGATCCAGTGGAGGTTCTAATATAGAGCAGGCTGGTGCTGGGAGAGCAAAAGAGAGGTGCACACCTGAGTTGGTCTCCTCCACGGCCACCGGAACGTCCTCCTCCTCTGAGGCGATGGTTCCGGTGCGCCCGCTGGAGCGCAGGGCATTGCAGAACACGTCGTTGGAGACCACATCCAGCTTCTTCTGGTCCTCACCCTGCAGTTGGTAATAGGATTCGTTCTAGAGCCACTTAAGCTTTTCCGCAATTCATCTGCACGGAGACCAGATAAAAAGAGGGCGTCTGAGAAATGCGGTTGCACGGAAATTCAAGAAACATATGAGGAAAGCATACCCTACTTTTGTCAGGCAGCTTGAATTACCAGATTCACGCAACGGTTTTGCAGAATGCGCATTTGTGACAATGCTTTACAGTCGTTGAAAGTAAATTTAAAACGCGCAGAAAGTTGCGCACAACATGTACTTTCTGAAGTTGAAAGTAAATGAACAATGCGCATTCCGCCTCTGATGCAGGGCCAACAGATGATGAGGCGAGATGTGCCTGGGGATGCTGCTGTGCCGAGTTATTAGAGGCCAACATGGCAAGGTGAGAGGCTCACGGACTCGTTGGCGGTGCCCGACACACCCGTGAGGTTGCTCACGCCGGCCCTGGTGACCAGGGATGAGATCTGTTTGCATGCCAGGGCGATGCTGCTCAGCACTGTGGCCAGCTCTGCGTCTAGTGTGCCCTTGGCCTCCTCCTGAACCACAGTGAGCCATGTTGTGAGGAGGCTTCCTGCTTGTCATGGTCACATTGACGACTAAGGTCTGTCTCTCAGGTTTCAACAATCTATACCTGCGAAAGATGAAATGGTTGATCATGCTCAAGACTGTCTGCGATCACCAGGAGCAAAGCTCAGGGCATCTAAGCATGCTCTGGTTCGAAATCACACCAACGCAGCATGGCATGTGTGACAATTGGGTTGCCGCTCATGCCACAAGTGTCTCCAGCCAAATCCTCCTCTTTCAATGTGTGCTGCTGACTCGCGAGGCCTGGGCACATCCCTGGAGCAGAGGGAATGGATACCTTGAAGAGCCACGTCGAGAGGGTGAAGAGCTCGTACTTCTTGGCATCCTCGTACCTCTTCTTAGCTGCTGCAGCTGCGTTTGCGTCTAGTGTGGCAGCCTGAAAAGAGCAGAGTGTTTGCACTGTGTTCTGGCCTTCGAACAAAACTGAAAGGGACCCTCTTTGACATACTAAAAGGGCATATTCCTCGCTTGAAGTCAGGCTCAAAAACACACCAGAAAATCAATTGCATCTATTCTGAGCAATGTACAACCCCATGACAGCACTTGCCTTGCATGGCCCTCCGCGCATCAGCTTGCATGGTGTTCGGATGTCTGCCACAGCACTCCTTGCAGCCTGCACGGCAAGGCATGCATCACCACTAGAGAGGTAGCGAACATCCTGTGAGACTTTTGCCGTGAGTTGAATAATAGACGTGCTTGCTGAAGCTTTTGGCCTGTGCTGCTGACAGCTACAGCTGAGAGGTTCGCACATGGACAGGCAGGCACTGCCTCAGCTGGCTGATGGGCCTCGACACACGGCATTGGGCGCCAGTTGTCTGGCTATGCATGACGTGCGACATCTTGCCCGTTTGTATTCTTCCAGGCAGATATGGTCAATTTCTTTGAGAGCTTGCTAGCCTGGATGACTAAGTTATCCAAAGTTCGGAACGATGAATTCAAATTCCTGCGACTTGGCGACGTTCAATCATGGCATAGAGCACGGGCAGGATGGCGTTCACAGCACCGCATTTTGTCGTGCCGCCAGGGGAGTCTAGCCTCAAATACACGCACCTCCGCCATAGCAAGCCCTGTACTAGGTTCGGTGTAAGGGCCCATAGATCAGCAGTTGAGGCAACACAAAGCTCGAATTCAATTCACACGAACCGCAGGAGCAGAGACTCAAAGATCATGTGTGAGACTGTTCTGCTTGTCCATAAATCGAAGGCTGGTGAGAAGAGGGCCAAGCTTTGCCCAGCCATAGCAGCATCCGCCTCGGCTGCTGCTGCCCAGCCTGAGGAATCCAAGGAATCTAATGCCTCCGTAGTGGTGGGTTGCACTCTACCTGAACCCACTTTTGGCTAATCGCCCAGCTTGGCGCCGTCCTACGAAATTGCCTGGCACTCTTCATGTCTGCAGCTCATGGGTCCTTGAGGTGATTTAGCAATGCCTGAGTGCAAGTATTGCTATGATTTGCCGCTTGAAAAATCTGGATTGATGTATATCCTTTGTGATTGCGCAAGCACATTGCTCCCATGAGGACCTGACATTGCAGGCCAGCATCGTCGTGGTCCTGGTCTTGGCTGTGGCGAATCGTGTGCTGAACAAGATGGCCACGGTGCCCATGGGCGATTACCTGTTCTTCCTGGCACAATTCCAGACGTTTGGCTATGTGGCCTTCTACTCCGCCATTCTGTACTCCAGGAAAAAGTGAGCCCTTACCATCTGGTCTCGTCTTTTTGGGATTGGGAGTGCCCTCTCTCCCTTCCATATTTCCTTCTGATCTTGTGCCGCGGGAAAAGTCAGCCTGCAAATGTAAGAGCGACATTAATTTCCACGATCTAGCAAGCACTGCAAACTCCCTTCTGGCTAGGTAGCAAAAAGGGGGATGGGCAAGCACTGCTGAAGCAAAGATTGAGATCCAACTTGGCTTTGTCACATACTGATCCACACTACATTTACTGACTTGTGCAGAAGGAGTCTTTCCTTTGCAGGGCAGGCAAAGTGACCCAAGAGATGCTTAATGCAGTCGACCAGAGGAAGTTTGTGATTATTGGTGCCCTAGAGGCTGCTGCCCAGGTCATCTCCATGATCTGTGTCTCCCAGCTCCCTGGTAGGCAACTCTTTCAAATCTCTCTGATCTAGAGGCGCCGAGGTGGATTGTATGGTCTATGCAAGACCTGATTGTGCTGTCCACATGCCTGAAGTAGAGCTGAAAGTGCATGCGACTCCCGGGAACCTCTTATTACGATTGCTTGCTAATTATTCTGGCAAGACTAAATTATTTCAGACTTCTTGACATTTTGACATCCTGCACTGGTCCACTCCCTGATCTTGTGTTCTCCGGAAACTCCGCGATCTTTCGACAAATCGCCAGACCCGACCATGACTCTGACATCTCGAGAGACGCGCTTTGAAAATGGCATGTCCGTGTGCAGGGGTGGTGTTGCCACTGCTCAATCAGACCATCCTGCTGTGGCAAGTATTGCTGGGCTCCGTATTCCTGGGGCAACGCTACTCCCCTGTCCAGCTGTTTGGCATCCTCCTGGTGGTAGCTGGGGTGGCGAAAGCGGCATGGCCGAGCGGCGCAGGAGGCAGCATTCTGGGCCAGGTGAAGGCAATTGCTTCTTCGATACCTGTGAAAGGCCTCATGTCGTTGCTGGCCAGTGGCTGTATTGGCCTGGAATGTTTTACAGTATTTTCAGTCACCGGAGAGGTGGGTCAGGAGGTTTTGTGCGGGAGGGAGGGCACTCCAAAGCTCCCTGCGGCAGATCTGGACGCTATTACTGGCGGTAAATTTAGAAAATCGTTGTGAGTGCAGACTAACCCTCTATACGCGGCTGTGTTCTCCTTTGCGTTCCTGCTGCTGGCCACCTGCGCTGCCATCAAGGACACCATATTTGCCGATGCCAAGAAGAAGCTCAATGGCCAGGATCTCGATCTTGTGAGGACCTCTCCTCCATTACATTTGCTACGTATGCTCACGAGGGTGCAGCGATTCTATGCGGGCGGATGTGCCATTTATATGCAGAAACACGGAGGAGGCAGGACTTCCCAATCATAAGACAGCACTTCGCACTGAGTGAGGAATTTGGAGGAGCCTTGCCTTGCCTCTTCAGAACGCTCATAGGAGAATCTTGATTCCGTGCAACAGAGATATGGCGGTAGCCTGACAAGGCATGTGCGCCATACTTAATTTAGTTGAGTTGTCTCTGATCTCGTGTCTGTGTGCAGTTCATTGTGAACTCAAAAGGCAGCTTAGCGCAAGCTGGCTTTGTGCTGCTCCTGCTGCCAGTCATCTCTAGTTTGAAGGGCATCGCCTTTCAAAACCTCCCCAGCTACTGCATGGACGGTGAACTCCTGCC
The DNA here is from genome assembly GCA_004335615.1 of Chloroidium sp. JM. Classification (NCBI taxonomy): domain Eukaryota; kingdom Viridiplantae; phylum Chlorophyta; class Trebouxiophyceae; order Watanabeales; family Watanabeaceae; genus Chloroidium; species Chloroidium sp. JM. The sequence goes on from QAXI01000461.1 coordinate 532,425, forward strand.
GCTGATCCCTTTGCCATATATTCTGTTGCACTGTTGGTTTAAATGATGGCAACAAGGGTCAATTGTTTCCGCAAAGCATCAGGGCTAATTCCCTCAAGACTGCTGACTGCGGCTGAGGTTCCGATGCTATGTTGCAGGGGTGCGTGCTTTGTTTGGGCAGATGCCAGGAACGACCGGAGCCCCACTCGTTCCCGCCCTGTAAGATTTCCATTTCTTCTTGGAACATGCCAACCCTCCACAGGGCCCTAGCATTTGCAGCTTAGGAATCGCAAGGCTCAACACCCGGCGACAAAGGCGAGCTTGATGTGTAAGTTGTGACCTCTTGAGTAGAAAGGGCATCCAGATGTGAGGTCAATACATACCCCACAGCGTCCCTGCAACACCATTTTACAGGCAATGATTCATTTCAGTAATGACTTGCCATCGCGCAGGTACATCGCAGCCAATCTTGCTTTCAACATAGCAGTCCTCAATCTGCTGCGCAATGCTGGGGCACTCATCAGCACTTTGACCCTGAGTGCCACAATCCCGCTGACGATTCTGGCCTTCACCTTCCAATGGCCGCTCCTGCCCCCTCCCTCTTCTCTTAATGCCAACTTTGTCCTGGGCACTGGCATCCTGCTGGCTGGTTTGCTGGCGTATAATTATCCCAAGCTGACGCAGAAGAAGGCTTGAACATTGCACACCTTTGTTGGTTTTAGACCGCAGAACCCAAGATACTATCTGAGGTCTAGCGTTTCTCCTTTCAGAACCGATACGCTTGAATTGCAGCAAAGGATATTACCAGTGTGAGTGGAGAGATTCATGTATACTAAGGAGAGTCGCATACTGTTGCGTCTCTCATTATGCTGACGCCTTCGGGCAGGAAGGCTTGCTTGCATTGTATCTATTGTGATATGACTGCTCTAACCCTACCCCTAATTTCCATTTGAGCTTGAGTAGTGGCAGAGGGTGTAAAGGAAATGTATGTGTAGAAAATCTACACCAGGACCCTGACCTCCGAGTCTCCAAGCTCTTCCACAGACCCCACTCAGAGGCGATCTTTAAGCCATCAATCGGGCCCTGGCCCAATCAGCAGGGCTAGATCTCCCAGATTTGCAGCATTCGTGCTAATCTGCTGGAACTGTTGGGAGGATATTTTGCCTGGTCATCAGATCGTCAACAAAAAAACTTGCGATACTTTTATAGACAAAGGATAGTAAGCAGTAGTACAATCGACCCTCAGGACCCTCATGAATATGCTTTCCGTCAATCGCGAAGTTCATGCTCGCCAGGTGCCATTGAAAGTGGGGAATGGCCCCCCTCAGCGCTCCCCGAGAAAGGAGAGATGCCCCTCACATTTGACCAACCAGCATTCCCTCGCTCTTTGTCATTCCAATATTTCAAAATGACCATGAAAGGTATTCGTGCTGTCCTCGCAACTGTGGTCGTCTCGGGCTTGTTTATTTGCGCAGCTGCCTCATCTGCTGGGTCGCCACAGACGCTCACCTTGGCAGCAGGTAAATGAATGAGACCGCGAGACTTCATAGGCGTAGAAGTAACAAGTCGGACACCTCGCATAAAGCATGCTCCCCCGAGCCGAGCTTGTGTAAGGAGAATTTCAAGTCATACTCTCTTGGACTCCACATCATGATATGCTTTTAGCCATTGAGTATCCTTTGCCTTGCCTCTGGAACCGCCAACATCGCTCACCACGAGCACCTTGCAGGAGCCTGCAGTGGAATTGAGATTGACAACTTGAACTCCAAATTCTCCTACAATGCCCAGCTCGACAGCCTCACACCCTCCAGCTGCTCAAACAGCATCAGGCAAGCCCAGCTTCCCAACTTGGCTCATAGTGCTCGAAATCTCTTGTAAAGGGGAGCTGGGGGGCTTCAACTTAGTGAGGGCCATCTGCTGCTGAGCAAATCAGAAGCTGCCAAAACGGATTTCTGTGGGACGTAATACGGACCTATTCACACCAGGTTCTGTACTGCACAAGGATTGACAAGCATCTTCCTCTGCAGGCTGTCAAAGTTCTACATCCAGGGGGCCTGCATCAGTGATCGGGACAACCAGATCAGCCTAAACAGGTTAGAGGAAAAGCATGGTCCATTCTGGAGGACGGTGTCAGAGGCCGGGGGTTGGAAAGCAATGGTGCAACCATGAGTGCAGGCAAGGGAACAGCACAGAACGACCACTGAGCAGGGACGCTGTGCACGCAGTGTGAAGGACCTGACCTGTGCCGAGGCCAAGTCCAACGATCAGTCCACATGCAGCAAGGTGTTCTCCCAAGGTCAGCCTTTCGCCTCCTGGCTCACTTGCCACGTGAAATTGGGACTGGCAGGTAGTCAGCAGTCACAGCTGCCAGCAGCGGGCGGAGAGACACCACTTTGAGAGGAGGGCAGCAGGGATCACAAGGGCAGCTGAGCCCAAATTCCATCATGTGCAAGGACTTTTCGTTGGCCTAGCCGAGCGATGCCTTGGAGGAATCTCCTCCCCACTCTCCTTGCATGGAGAAAACTGCCAAGGGATGCCCCGGACATAACCAAACTGACAGCGTGACTCGCAGGCCCCAGCAGCGCCCTGCTGACCGTGGGCAACCTCACGGGCGGGCAGACCTTTGACAAGGACAACGTGTGCGCCAACCAGCAGACGGGATACATCTACGTGCAGTCCAATTGCACCACCAGCGCGGACGTGACCATCACCTTCAAGGAGAGCGATTACAACGGAGCCGTGTGCCTCAACATTGGGGGGAAGCACCTGAGCGGTGAGGAATTTTTTGCTTGACATTGCTTGTCCATCCCTGTTGCATCTGCATTTATTTTGCTCGTTTGCACTTCTTTCCCATTTTGCTCTTGCGTTTTCCTGTCGAAACATAGTCATGGGCATTGGATTGGCATAGTAGGTTGGAGTTGCAAGCTGGCGCTGGCCGCGCCCCTTCTTGTCTGCAAAACATGCCTTCATTGACAAATCTGTTCATTGGCGTGCAAATTTGGGTGGAAAATTGGGTGAAGTGGAGCTTGGAGCCAGATGGCTTGCAGACGAAGGCCTCTGCAATGTAGGGCGAAGAGATATTCAAGTGTGTGTGTCTCTTCTGCAGGCTGGGCAATTGCAATCATTGTCGTGGCTATCTTCATTGCGCTCGTGCTTGTCAGCTGGATGTTCTGGTGCTGCTGCTGCGGGTCCTGCTGCTGCCTGTAATTGGAAGTGGCAGGAATAGCCTAGCAGTGGCGCAGACACCGCTCATAATGGGAAGGGAAGCTGGATGATCTGATGCTGCAATCAAATTGCCTTCTTTACAATTAATGGCAGGGGCAGAAAGAGGACCAATTAGCCTCGCAATGCTTTAAAGGATGTAGTGATTGAGTACAAGAATTGCTCGGTGTGTACCAGAGAGATACTGCAAATCGGTAGGAGTAATTGTAGGGTGCATATGAATGAGATTGCCATGCCAGGCTTGATTGCTGGAGGTGGCGTGCTTTCATCAAACACATGAGTCTGCCAGCTGACAATGCTCAATAGCTAGATCCTGTGGTGTGAGATATGCACCTCAAATTGTGAATTAGGCGCCTAAATTAGGGCAGACCATGTAACATTTACTTAATATGAGCTCCTACTGATGCCTCTCCTTCGAGCAAATTTGAATATGTGTATGGCAGCTTGCTGGGGGAACAGTGGACTGGATGGAGAGAGGGATTGGCAAGTTGCAAAGGCAGTCAATTGGACATTTATCGTTACACTGGCCTCACAGTGCTCTGCAACTCGAAATGCAGGCGCACTCGTCTGCGACCACTCTAATCCTCTTCCTCCTCCTCGGCATCATCGCCACCGCCGCCGCCACCCTTACTGCTCTTGCTCCTGCACCCAAGCCCGTGGTTAGTAGCCTCTCTGGGCCGTCCAGCCAGCCTTCTAGCCCCACACAGATAACCTATCGTACCTAGGATATGCTTTCCTTGGAGAATGCGCCTCGATCGACGATGCATCATCCCAGCATGCTGCAGCAATTTGGATGAGCTTTTGATCACAAGGACATCATATCCTGATGCTTTGTCCTCTGAGCTCTCGTTGCCTCCCTAAGTGACAGCCTATGCCCAAAGCCAACTATTCGCTCGATTGCCACTTCCCAAATCTTTCAAGCCTTTACAAGCGTGCCCTCCCATCCATTCGGAATCTCCAACCTCGGCCCATGTCAAAAGATCCGATACAAAAACAAAGGCTTACTTGGCGCTCTTCCGCTTGTTGCGTCCCGGGCGGCCGCCACCGAAGGGGCTGTTGAGGGCAAAGTCGATGTGCTTCTGGCTGTCCACACGCACCATGAAGCTGGGCACGTTCACAATCTGCTTGCCCACCCTGCATCCAAATTTCTTGCCGCTGAGTGGCGATGCCGGGCATACTTAACCCTTCTGGCACAGTGGACGTGTTTGCTATGTGACACCATGGTTCATGCAGTCAAGAGAATATGTCATTCTTTCCTTCACCCCCCCTGACCTTTGACAGTCTACTCACCTGGCAGGAAGCCAGCAGCAGGTCTTTGAGCCCACGCCGAGGGGTTACCGCAAGGTGGTTCATTCTTTCCCCCCTCCATCCCCCGCCCCCTTTACCCAGGTTCCAGCCTCCTATGCCATCCGCAGGTCCAGTGCTGATGTGCATGGTCACTTGAATGACCACATGCACCTCTTGTTGAGCAATTCAGATTCAAGGCAAAGGAGTGATCCGGAAGCACATGCTCATGAGCAGGGTGCAAAGCTCTTCAGAGTGTGGAAACCCCCCAGAGAATCCCAGCAATGAGATTATCTGCCCCACATTTGCGCAGGTGATCGCAGCAACCAACATTGCAGAGACATCCCTCACGCTCGACGGCGTGGTCTTCGTCCTGGACTCCTGCTTTTCAAAGCAGTCAATCTACAACCCAATCACAGGTCCTTTCACGTTCTGGTAGCCTTGCACCTCCTGATTGTATTTGGCATTGGCACCACAAGCATGCAGACTCTTGTCGTCGAAGGGTCGCCTGCGTCTGCACAGCTTTTGCATCTCTCTGCTGGAAAGCTCCTGTGCTTCAAAGCCTGAGGTGAAATCCAGCCGTGCCTTGTCACAGCTCCTTAAGGAACATGCATGTGCTCCCTGCATCGCATCACCTTGCATTGTCTCCATCTCCACCTTCGTGCAAGCCTGGCAAGCTTGTCTCAGAATCTCAGCAGGTTCCCCCCATGTCACTGGGGTCGCATGAAGCCCATGGCTTCCTTTTCATGTGCTGAATATCGCTCTCCCATTGCAGGCCTGACATCGCTGACCATCGGCCCAATCAGCCAGGCCAGCGGCACGCAGAGGGCAGGACGCGCCGGCAGGGTCCGCCCTGGGCACTGCCTGCGCCTGTGCACCGAGGAGGACTACCTGAAGCTGCCGGCCGAGACGGTGACCCCTTGCAACATCCGACTGACCACCCACCCCTTCCCTGCATCCATGTTCTATCCTGCTCTTGAGGGGCACCTCGTTGCGCCATTGAAGGTGGCAGATATGCAGCTGGTTGATTTCTGAGGTATTCATGCAAGAATGCATGCCCTGAGGGTGCTGGAATCCAATTCACACATGTATCCATCGAAGGATTCATAGATTCTTGGATCATGTGGCGTTGTTCATACCTCCGGACGCACCGAATGACTGCCGTCCATGCATTCTGCAGGTGCCAGAGATGCAGCGCAGCGAGCTTGCTGGGGCGGTGCTGCAGCTCAAGGCCATGGGCATCCAGAACGTGATGAAGTTCGACTTCCTGGACCCTCCCCCGGCCGAAGCCATGGTGCGTGCCCTGGAGGTGCTGCACGCCCTGGGAGCCCTGGACCTGGACGCCAGGCGTGTTTTTCTGCTTGGACTTGGATCATACAGCACCACTTTGAAACCTTCATGCAGACGGTCCTGGAGTGGCTTCCGACCCTGTGAGAAACATGGTTGATGATACTTTCAGATCTGTTTAAGAGATTGGATGGGAGGGGGACCAGTGCAGTGCCAGGAGAGATGTTGCAAGGGAGGAGTACCGCATGATATCTGAGTGCGTCGGCTGCAGAAGGTGCCCAGCTTTCTGGACGCACCTGTCTGTCTGTTAATATAGAGAAATGGTTCTGTGCAGATTGACATCGCCCATCGGGGAGCAGATGGCGGAGCTGCCCCTGGACCCCAGGCTCGGTTGCGCCCTGCTGGCTTCCTGCCAGGTGAGTAGACTGTCAAAGGTCAGGGGGAGTGAGGAAGCGGGCATGAGTTCAGGGGGAGATAGCTTGGAGCCTGGCAGAAAGGACTATGTATCTCTACCTTCAGCCTGGAGCCATTATGCTCCCTGCCTTTCCTGGGAGTTTCTTGAATCATACCAGAGTGTTTCATCACTCCCTGGTTGATGAGCCTGAAGTATGGAGACGCCTCAATTGCTGGCTGTTTTTCTGAGGCTTAGAGACGGCAAAGGCAATGCCATGATTCAAATCTGACCAAAGATTAGCGTGCTGTCTTCCAAACAGACTACTCAACAGGCAGTGGAAGTGGAAATCTGCAGTTTGACACAGAGGAGCAACCCCATATTCAAAAATGGTTTCCCTCCAGTCGGGGTGCAGTGAAGAGGTGGTGACGGTGGTGGCCATGCTGAGCGTGCAGAGCGTCTGGTTCACCGGCAACGGCATTAAGGCACTGGATGAAGCAAAGGCCAAGTGAGTCACTCTGGATCAGGAGAACGGGTTAGCGGTGGAGGCACACCTTTGAATGAAGAGTCTCAAGAAATAAAGATGCCTTCCAACAAGCACATGAGTGAGTAGGAATTGCTTCCAGCTTAAGAACAGGGTGGAGATGTGGAAGTAGCTGACGGTATGAGGGAGGTGTGACACAAGCTACGGCCACCCTGGGGCTCAGTGAATTTCCCTTGCGGAAAAGCAAAAGCTGGTATGGCAGCGTGACTCGATTGCCGATATTCTACAGATTTGGGGTGGGCGAGGGCGACCTGATAGCCTACCTAAACGTGTGGGAGGCTTGGAAGGCGGCAGGCGAAGGGCGCCCCTCCTGGGCTCACCGGCACTGCCTCAATCACCGCACCCTGCTGCGGGCAGCTGACATCCGCTCCCAACTCTGCCGGCGGCTCAGGCATGCCCACTTCCCCTCTCCACAACGGGAGATACCCGGTCCAGTTCTCTCAATCACGCATCTTGTACATGTGTCTTTGAAAACCTCCAGTGGCAAGGGCAGCTGTCTTCACACTCCGACAAGGATGTTCAAGGAGAATGGTCCTGCCTTGTGGTGGGATGGCTTCTTTAGCTCAATAATCTGTACTTTGTGAGCTTGTCACAATTTCGATTGGTGTGGCCAGGGGTCTCGGCCTGGAGCTGAAGTCCTGCGAGGGGGAGGTGGAGGTGGTGCAGAAAGCGCTGGCACATGGCCTGTTCTGCAACGCAGTGCGCTTCGAGACGACCACCTACTCAGCCACTGAAAAGCACCACACCGGGACGGACGTGTACAGGCTCGTGCACGAGGCTGGGCCAGGTGATGCACCTTTGTCAGCCCGGTTTAAGGCAAGAATTGTTTCATGATGTTCAGGCGCGCGTCAGGTTCGAGGGCACATATTGTTTTGGATCAGGGAATTGTCCAGAATTGACTGTTTGGAGTGCAAGTTTACAGAGAGTGATCTCTTTTTTGGCAGCTTGCTTCTCAGTGGCAGGAAAATCATGTCTCAAGCATGGTATACATGAGGAAATATCTTCTGATGATATTGCATGCTCATGTGTGCCCCACCCGAGATTGAATATTTCCGCCAGGGAGAATTCCTCTGTTCATGGGGATCGGTGACTTGGGACCAATGGTGAGATGCTTAAGAAATGCCTCGCAAATCGACCCCATACAGAATGGAATGCATTGATTTTCAGGGTTTGCAGGTGCGCATCCCAAGCTGCGCATTCACAGCGGGTCGGTGCTGTTCCGCACCCAGCCGCCCTTCCTGCTGTTCTGGCAGGTGCAGCAGGGCACCAAGGGGTTTTACGACATGCAAGACCTGCTGGCAATAGACCCTGCATGGCTGCCGGAGATAGCCCCGGAGATGTATCAGCTGGTCGGCAAAAAGCCGATCATCTTGGAGTAACGTGACCAAAGGTAGGTTCCCTTGATTCTTTCCCTCTATCTTTGGCTTTGAATTTCTTCCAAATGCTTCCTTGACACAAGTCCAGAGTGCTGTCCAAGTGGCAGCCCATTTGCATCGTGTTTCGGGTGGTGTCCTCCTACATGCATGGCTATTCAATCATCACAAAGGCCGAAGCAATGTGATTTTTCTGCAGGGATCCTGGAGGGGTGCATCCTAAAATTCTTGTGCCAATACAATCATAAATTGCGCGAGTAGAATGCTCCACAGATGAATGATCCATCAATCGGCGAATGAGCCCGAGAAACCATCCACACTACCATTGAAAAGTTGCCTTAGTCAATTTGCCCTTCCGACAATACACGCAGCCAATCGCAATCACATGGTGAGTCCCGCTTCCTACCCGATTAACCAGAACTATTCTGGCCCTTATCAAGTTTTGAGTAGCCCACCATTTCCTTCATGAGCTGTTTCTATCAGGGAATAGTCCACTTGTCAGCCAGATGCAGTGACAACAGATGCTCTGCAGGTGCCTGATCTGGCTTCTTTCTAGGAGCATCAATATGTGGATGGCGCCGAGCAGCACAAGTAATGTTGATGAGAGCGAATTGCGCTGAGAATTCCGCCCCTGTTTGTACCTGCCAAGGCTTTGATTGTCCAGCTTCACAAAGAGCGGCCTGTGGGTGTACCGATGGACACAGAAGTTTTTCTCTTGGCTTGGGTTTAGGGCTGGTTTGAATTGGAGCAGGGGAAGGGGTCTAGAACATGTATAGCGCCTGACTAGATGTGCGTTGTTCTGCACGGAATAAATCACCAAAGGACTTGGCTATCGCCGATTTCCACAATATTGGCGCAAAATTTGACTTGCATACCACAGGGCGTCAAAAAGACGTGAAGCGATACTAAAGCGCTTCATTTGCAATTCTCCTCAAGGCAACCGAAAATTAGGCGAATCTGGGAGAGTCTCTATCAGGTAGTCTTTGATGCATCTCCTTGAAGCTTTCTCGGGTGATTTTGGTCAGGACCACGTCATGGTCGGCGCGAGCCTGCAGCACAGCTGCTGAAAGTAAATGCAAATGTTGGCTATGGCGCAAGAATAGTGATGTAAAGCAAAAGCAGCCGATCCGGGGGTTCAATTTTTCCCTCTTTTTGGCATGCTGAAGCAGCACCTTCCTGAGTCACCAGGAGCAAATAGGAATTGAAAAAGTCCCTGTCTTGGGTCCTTGAACAATCAGTATCGTTCTTGGGACGGTGACAGGAAGCAATTAGGAAGTCAATTGGCTGCTTATTGTCAGCTACTGCATGGCAGTGTCTGGGATTTGATGAAGGGAATAGTACAGGGAGCTAATTTGCTGAAACAGATTCTGATGCAGACCTACTGGGGAGCTTTCTGTTCCTTTGCTGAGCCTCTAAGCGAGGTCATGGGGGCATATTTGAGTGCACCCGTCACAGAGAAGGTAGAAAGCGAGGCCTTGTATCTTGACTTTGTGATTTAGCTGGCCAAGAGGTCATTTGTCTTTGTGGCAAATCATCAGGCCACAAGTACATTCCCGTGTGCAGGATTCACATGATGGAGAGAACAGCACTTTCAAATTTGGGGTCACAGCGATGCAAGGTTGGAGAACAGAAATGGTAAATTATTTGCTCGCCTTTTTCTCAAGGCTCGGATTCCGAATGCGAGGAGCAGTCTCATGGCCTCTTTGTGCTTTGCCTTGAGCACAATTTGATCTCATGCATGGTTGGGTACACCCGCAGGAAGACGCGCATGCCACAGTCATGGACGTGGGTGACAGTGGGAATCCCTCGGGGGTTGGGTTCTTTGGCGTGTTTGACGGCCACGGCGGCAAAGAAGTAGCCAAGTTTGCCGCAAAGTACATGGTAAGAGCTGAGCGACGCGGTGCCACCCTCTCTGCCGCTGTGTGGGTCTGATCAGCATGAAACAATTTGGTGGTGGGAGTGCATGATTGGAGAGGGACGAACAGTGATTGCCTTCTGACAGGCGAGGGAGTTGGCAAAGACAGAGGCCTGGCGGAAGGGCGACCTCCAGACGGCGCTGGCTGACGTGTTTCTGAAGATGGATGACATCTTGGGGCAGGAAAATGTCAGGGAAGAGCTTTCAGAGATGGCAGGGGGGGCCGAGGAGAACAAGTGAGTCTGCATTCCTCCTCCTTCACCTGCCCCTTTTCACCGTGGCATTGCATAGTTGTGTGTGTGACATCTCTGCGCTCGTGCCAGGAGGTCTCCATTACAAACGTGGCTCAAAGCCTGGGAATCTTTTGAATGCTGCAGTTGTGCAGTATCGTGGTGGGAGGGATCCCGTGTGTCGCTGGAAGCAGATGAAACGTTTAATCTATGTGTCGATCAATGAATGTTGTACATGAAACGGTTGCAAAACATCAAGCCTTGTGGCTGGTTGCACCATGTAACAAGCTGGGGGCGCTGCAGGCTCTCCTAGTGGCAGTCCATCAGCCACTGCACCCACATTCTTGAGTTGCTTGCGTGCCACTGCCATCCAGAGACACTTGGGAAAAAAGGAGCGCAGAATTGGTAGAGAACCTAGGGTCGGGTCGGCCCAAATACGCTTTTGCCCTGGAAGGAGGGGGGGGCAGGACCGGGCCGATTGTCTTTCAGTGGCAACATAATTTGCAGGGACAGGCAGCCGGTGGTGATAGGGGAGGATGACATTCCGGAGTACATGCGGGAGGCCCTCATGGCGCGCTTGAGGGAGCACAACGAGCGGCGGCAGAGGGGTGGGGGTGCCGCCATGGGTGAGCTCACTTGCACCTTGATCTTCGATTGAGGACTGGTGTGGGGGGGGGGGG
>QAXI01000461.1:544450-570142 GCA_004335615.1 Chloroidium sp. JM
TTTGGTGGGCTGGGGGTTTGGGGGGTGCGGGTGGGGCTGTGCCAGTCGACCAGGGACATCCAAGGGTTTCCCCACTATTTCAAGTGGCAGACCAAGCTTTGCGCTAACGAAAGTGGGCTTGCAGATCTGGATGATTGGGCTGAGGACATGGAGGATACAGACTACAGCCCCCTGGTAAGAGCTGACTTAATTTGATGCACTATCCATCACTCGTCATCTGCCTTGTGCAGGAACACTGAATGTACAATGTAGATTTGGTGGCAGTCTGAAGGCTTGGCGCATATTTGTGCCTCTTGCACAACAGGATGGTCTCAGGGGGGTGGTGGGTGTCATGCAGGAGGACCTGGAAGACGCAGAGCCAGGTGACAAAGTGGCAGGCGCAGACCTGATGACCAAGGATGACAGCAGCGATGAGGAAGCCACAGACGAGTCGGGCCAGGACGACTCAAATGAAGGTCGTGCCTTTTTCCCAGGCTCAAATGACAGCTGGGGTCCAGGAGGGGGGGTTGGGCAATGGGAGGCCACTCAACAGCAAAATGTACAGTGATGTGTTCGTTCGGGCGTGTACTTGCTCTCTCGCACCCCTGCGCCTCTTAGCGTGTGTACCACATGCTATGCCTTCACATACGACAAAATGCTCTGATGTCGCATGCAAGGACTCAAACCATCTTGGAAGATGTATTACCTTCGATAACCTGGACTGAGCACGTCACGGCATCACTTGTTATTGGGGATTGACAACTGAGCAGGGGAGAAAGGTCCAACCTGTTGGAAACTGGGCACTGCAGGGCATCACATTGGTGCAAAGTAGCCCTGAGCACTGCTTTTGGTGGCACAGATAGCGAGCCAGAGGCAGCGGCGAGCACTTTGGCGCTGGAGAAGGTGAATGGGGTGAGTGGAGCCGAGGAGGACATGGGCAAAGAGAAGGGGTACCAGGGGCCGACTGCAGGCTGCACTGCTGTGAGCACCCTGCGTTTTTGCTTACACCCTCATCGCAGTGTTCTCTTCAAGAGAATCAGGGCAGTTTGTCTCGAATACACATTGTGATTGTGAGCTTCTCCAACAGAGCTCAATGTGAATTGCAATCGTATATAAATTACCTTTCCAATCTCTAACAAGCTGAGTGAAACGCCATGGTGACAGGCTGCCAATGGTCGCCAAGGACATCAGTGTGAATGTGAGGTGGAAAGCGCTGCTGACAAACGATCTTACCGGTATCTGTTTCATCCTGCAATCATCTTCGCCCCAGATTCATAATCGCAAGCCAATCTTGTGCGTCTGGCTGCAGGTGGTCGCACTGGTCAAGGGCAACACCCTGGTGGTGGCAAACGCAGGCGATTCCCGCTGCGTCTGCTCCCGGGGGGGCGAGGCGGTGGCCATGACCCAGGACCACAAGCCCACAGACACCGAGGAGTTCAACCGCATCACCAAGGTGACTTGCATCCTTGAAGGAACCTCTGACCCTCTCTCCCTTTCAGACATTAGGACACACTCTGATATAGGGAATGCATCCAATTCATCAGTGACATTCCGCGCTCGTCGCCTCCATGTGGCAAAGGCATATGGCGTGCGTTGCGTATTTTCTGAAACGGCGGCATGCAGGCGGGGGGCTTCATCTCGGACGGGCGGGTGAACGGCAGCCTGAACCTGTCGCGCGCCCTGGGTGACATGGAGTACAAGCGCACCAAGGGGCTGCCCCCCGCGGAGCAGATGATCACCGCCATGCCTGAGGTGCGCACCCTGGAGCTGCGGGAGGGCGACGAGTTCCTGGTGCTGGCCTGCGACGGCATCTGGGACGTCCTCACCAACCAGGAGGTGGGCGCTGCTTTTCGAGTAAAGATATCCAGTAGAATCTTTCTCGATTGTGCAGAGTCTCAGGTTCACCTCATTAGCACAAGCAGCCGGATATGCGAAATCTCCAGCCACTGCATCGTTTTGACTAGCGGTTTTTTGCTCTGTTCGCCTGACTTGAAGGCAGGTGGGGGGGATTCCAGCGAGGCGTGGGCTGAAGCGGAGCATAATTGCAGGCCGTCACGTTTGTTAGGGAGAGGTTGGAGCAGGGCATGGAGCCAAAGGCCATCTGCGAGGCCATGTGCGACCACTGCCTGGCCCCTGAGACCGAGAACTGCGACAAGGGCTGCGACAACATGAGCGCCATGGTCGTGGTCCTCAAGCCCTTTGCCAAGAAGGCGCCGCCACCTTCTTGAAGTTGAGAATTGTTGATTGTTCACGTCTGTTCGCTCGGGATGACGATTCCACTCGATCCAAATCTGAGATTCTGGGTGTCTTAAGTGATCAAGGGGATGTAAGAAAACAATGGAAGATGTGAGGTCAAAATGTGTTACACAGAATTGCCCTTCACTCTGGGCAACATGTCCATATTCTTGTATTTGATCCATGCATGTGTTGTGGAGCGCAATTCTACCAAACGAGAATGTCAATGTAGGGCGTTTATTTAGTGTCTATATCTGAGTTTACAAGAAATGACCGAAATGAGAGTCCCTTGCTGATGCTGAAGGTTTGGGTACTGACGAGAAGAGACATTCAGATAGCTATTAAAGCATTGAGGGCGTCAAGTTCTTTATCTATGCTGTGCAAGACTGCAAAATTACAGCAGAGTAATGCTTCAATGAACCACAGGAGCTTGTAGGTATCTGATTCAATCATTGTGGGCTCTGACACTAAGCCACCAGGAGCAACACTGCATCATGCCAAATGTGAAATTGTTATTTATTGCGGGGCTGCTGCAAAAGGCATGAAGACATGGCTGGATTGCTACAGCTATATGTGGCTGGCTTCCATAAAGATGTCCTGTTCAAGAAAAAGCTCTCAAGACAGTGACACACTCGCTAGACCAGAAGAGGCTTCATCATGACTGCTCCAATGACGAACGAAGTCCGATTGCTTTGCCCTTTCTGAGAATGGCGGGGAGCTCTTGCAAAGCCTGTGATATATGACCAGAATGGCTTGCGTCTGCTGCCGCAGCTGGCCTATGAACTCGCTGGGCTCTTCAGCCATCGGCATGTCCCCACCTGCACAGCAATCTTGAACAGTTGACGATGCGCCATAGAGAATTTTAGGTTAGGTCAACATGGATGCGAGGCACGGCAAGCAAAGTCCCAAAGGTCTGAGGGATCTTTTCACGACTGAACTAGCGAAAATTTGAGACGTGGTACCTTCGCCAGCAGCAAGTCGTGCCAAAAACTCCTTGGTGGGTTTGGGATAGCGCGGTGTGCTGCCGTCCAGCTCCAGGAGGACGTGCCCCAGGTGCAAGGCAGCAAGCACGGTGTCGGCGGCTTGTTGTGCCTCGCTATCCGTCAGCTTGCCAGCGCGACCGCTGCCGGCCACCTCCAGCCCCATTGCGCAGATGTGACCAGCATAGGCCAGCAAGCTGCACACCGGGATCATGTCGGCAAACCAGCCCTATTAACGCCTTTAAGTAAATCACTATTTTGTATGCGTATCAATACCAACTACAATCTGACTGGAATTTTGCCATGTTGGGCAGTTGCAGTCAACTTTTCTCTACCGCACCTAGACAGACTCATAAGTTGATTGTGATGACTATACACCCATGAAGTCCCTGCTGGCCAGATCAGGAAAAGCCCAGCAAGATGACAAAAACTTACGTAGGTTCCAGCTCATCGGTGGTGGCAGACACTGGGGGTCTTTGCAGGTGGGGCATGAGCTTGCCCTGCGCCCACCTGGCCAGCCCCTTGCTTGCCAGCAGCACAGCCTCATCCCGCGACGAGTCACCATGGGCAGCTGTACTGCTCTCAGCCCTGAGGAAGTGTGAACACTCATCTGAGGCACCTTCAGAGGAGCAGCAAGATTCCTAAAGCCATGTGCAAGTATTACAAAAGGGGTTCCATCGCAAATTGATGGGAGAATTTGCGTTGCATTGACATCCCTATTCGCCAAGGGCACAGTAAACCATCAGCCAAGCTTGCACAGCAGTGGAGACCATCTGGGGACCAAGAATAAGCTTGTGAATGTGCCAAGCGATGCTGATCAATTGAAGAGGTGTTTACTCGTTAGCGTTGCCAGCAAGGTTGGCAAAGACGGCAAACGAGTGGAGCAGGTCGTCAGACTGCAGCTGGCGCTGAGCAAGCTCCTGGAAGCTGGCAGCCAAGAGCTGAAGAATCTGTAACCACTGCCATAATCAGTCGGACCTCATCATACATTGTCAGGCAGTAGCTGTTCCTTGCGCCTGCATCAGGTGCAAAAATTCACGCAGAACCAGAAATGTGGAAAATTGCAAAGAACGAGGATTTACATTGCCGTCTCGAGCGGCACATATCCACTTCTGGCGATCTGTCTGGGGAATGTCCGGCTCAGTTGCCTGCACCAGCAGCTGCAGCAGGTAGGGAGCAGCGCTGCCCCCTTGCAGCTGCAACAGCCACCCCAGGATTCCCAACACACGC
Organism: Chloroidium sp. JM; assembly: GCA_004335615.1. Classification (NCBI taxonomy): domain Eukaryota; kingdom Viridiplantae; phylum Chlorophyta; class Trebouxiophyceae; order Watanabeales; family Watanabeaceae; genus Chloroidium; species Chloroidium sp. JM. Next base: position 548,875 of record QAXI01000461.1, read on the forward strand.
TTCTCTTCCATGAAGGGTACATCTGCCAGGAACCTGCACGACAAGCCCTTGCCCAGCTGCAAAGATTTCTTCTGAGATGCTTCTCTTTCCCCCCTTCAGAGCTCAAATAGCATTTTGCCTGATCCAGACTCCCCCCCCCCCTTCACCCTCTTTCCGCCAGCTGTTGTCAAGAACGTTCTCGAGAGCCCTGAGTGGCTGCGGGAAAGGATGCTCTTTTGGGATCTCCTACATGAGCCGCCCTCGTCTCCGTTTGCTGAGAATCTCTCTCGCCATCATCGCAGCCGGGGATGAAACCAGACCTTTCATCGCTACTTGGATTGCTCACCTGGCCAGGGCGCGCACGGCAGCCACAGCAATCAGCTGGTCCTGGTCCTGCGAACGCATCTCCTCCAGGAACTGTAGCAGAGCCTCTGCCGTCTCAGCCAGGCTGCTCATAGCCCTCTCGGCAGCCCTGCCACACAAACAGGCTAACTCTCACATTGCTTGCTGGTTTATCCTGTTTGCCTTGCAAGAACTGGCCAATTGTGACTGCAAAAGCAGCAGATTTGACCTCTTCTGTTCATATTGAATTCTGCAAGGACGCCAGCATCGCTTGATTGTATGACGGGATAGGCCCGCACCTATCAGCCTGCTCAGACGATTTCGAAGTGTCTTTCTGGCCCTCTGCCTCCGCCAGAGCGTCCAGGCAGGCCTCAAAGAGGCCGAGCAGGAGGGGCAGGTGGCTCAGGGCCCTCTCCCCAGCACTGCCTTCGTCTACTCCTCCACCTGCTGGCCAGAATCCGGAATGGTCCAGCCACTCAAAGACAGCAAGGTCCAGAACTTCCTGCAACTCTAACAAACACATCAAGTACTCGCCTTTACTTGCACCTCACACATCTCTTCTGCCAAGAGAAAGCCATGAAATGGATTCTGCAAACAAGCGCTGAATGGACGACTCACAGCCTGAAGTTTCATGAGAAGAAGGACATGAAATTGTACTGAATGGAATTCGCAATGGGCATCATCACAGACTCAACATTCTCATTCTCAAACTGCCACATCGACCTCGTCAAATCTGTACTTGACAAAATACTCATGTGGCCTCGACCCACCTGGAGGGCGCATGCCTGGCTCTGGCATCTCGTCTATCCTGCGGGTGTCCTCTGCCATCTGCTGCAGGCGGCTCCGCCCGGCCATGTGGTCCTCCAGAGGGGTCAGGTCATCGTCAACTTCCATGTCCCCCTCGTCATCCTGCTCCGGGTCTGTTTGTCCAGTGCTGGTGGAGGGCTGCTCCTCAACCTGCAAGCCCTTTCATGAGTGCTGTCTGGCTTCACGCTGTCTCGACGTCTCATTTGGTGGGCTTTGGTGGTGTTGAGAAAGGGTGAAGCCAGACAGGTGCTTACAGAGCAGGAGAACGCTCCGCTAGCCTTCCTGGGGATCCTTGTGAACGATTGAAAATCAGACCTGTGCAGTCTCAGGGGATTGCCCATGCATAGCCTTATCTAGTCGCCGTAAGTAGAATTTGCAGAGGTACATACCGCCCAAAAGGATTCAATTAGAAGAAGTCAGTGGGGTGCAAAGACAGTACGAGTCTTGGCTGTAGCAAGGCACACAGGGGCCACAGACCTGGGACTGCAGGTCTGCGGGCACCTGCCAGTGCGAGGTGACTGCTGCACCAGGCTCCAATGCGTCTCGCAGCAGGAGGGTGATCTCCACTCTCACCAGCTCCACCAGGATGGCAAAGAAGGCTGACCCGCCACCACCCTGCCAGTCAGCACCCCAACTTTGATTCATCACCGAAATACATGCGATCAAGATGGTGAGCAATCCAGGCACTGTAAGACCGAGCTGTGGCAGGATTCTGACAGTGCTCTTCTGGATGCGAGAATGATTTAAACCGGGCCTGCTCACCAGCAGCCACGCAGGTGAAGCAAGCTGAGCGTATGCAGCAGTGACCCCAAGTACAGCCTGCTTCAGGCTGGGGCTGAGCTTGGCGCGCAGCAGCAGGTGCAGGCCAATGCGAGCAGCCACCATCCAATCTGCCTCTCCCCCACGTGCAGCTTTTCGCAGGGCATGCTCGGCCTTGCTGCCCTGTAAACCATGTGAACTTGACGCCATGTCATCCACAGGAAGCAGAGAGGTCTCCGAGTCCTGTCGTAATGAAGCAGAGGATCCTTGCCTTCCGTCATGATCGCGCATATGACCCCAAAGTCGTGATGTTCAACATCTGCTTGAAGTGCCCCCGTCATGTGAGCCGCTCAATGCTTGCACTTGGGTCAAGAGGGTTTGCACACCGGTGGGAGGGGGAGGAGCACGAGGTGTGCGTTCAGCACATCCAGCTGCCGAGAGGCTGCCTCCTTGTCCTGCCCACCCTCCACCGCGCTGCCCAGAGAGCCCAGCATGCCGGCCAGGGGAGGCACCATCCCCTCCAGCTCTGCCTCATGTTCTGTACGAATGTGCACTGTCTGTCTGGGCTCTGATGGTCCTTGCTCTTGGCCAATGGATGCTCACGCGATGGGCATGTACATGATGCGTTCCATCCCAATTCACAGCACTCCAGCTTGTCACACGTGGGAAAGAAGCCAAATTTGATGAGAGCTGAAGGTCACCTAGCTGGATGCGCTCACGCCCTGGAATGTCGAACAGACAGACCAGCAGCTTTGCCGCCAGGTGCTGACAGGTGGCCCCAAGCTGCAGAGCACGGCAGACGGCAGGCAGTCCTGAGGCCTCAAGGACAGCACGTTTGCCATCCTGGCTTGCAGAAGCTATGGCAATCAGACACTGGAGCGAGTCCTGGACCGAATCTTGGTCCAATGCAATGCTCTCCTGCATCGGAATTGGGTCAAACGCTTGGTTTCATTGAGATGAGATGCAATGCAAGCGGTCTGCCTTGGTAAAGATGTAATGCCTTACCTGATTGGACAGATGACTGTCCATGGCAGAGGTCACACCGCCGCATCTCACCACCTACAGTGCAGGTGACACTGTGTGAGATGTAGAGGATTACTGTGCTAGTTTTACGCCTTCTCCTTCCAAAAGTAACGCCTCCTTCTGATAGGGCTTGAATGTTCACCTTGGTGAAGATTGGGACCTTTGAGGTCGTGTGGTGTGATGCTGCTAGCTGCGGGGACTGGCACAGGCCTGATAATATGGCAATCCCCAAGGCGCATGTGGCACTCTTTTTCAAGACTTCTCTCTCGTCCCAGGCAGCGCCCTGCAGTGTTCAGAAGAGCTGAATCTCTGTTCTTAGGGTCACGTCTTGCCTTCTTCAGTGTTTCCATGTTCTGCTTGCAGCACATTCCCTGGCTCTCTCTGTTTGACAACAACGATGGACAGCAGAAATAGCAATACCTGGTCTCGGTTAAGAGGAAGTAGCAGGCGATCAAAAAATGCTGGGCCTGCTGTCTCGTGCACTTGGTGGATGGCTTCGAGGTCGTCTCTAGGCATGGTGTTCACTGCCAACAGCAAACCCACAAACCTGAACAGCAAAATGTATGAGGAGAATTGGCTGCCAAGCAAGTCTGCAATCGACAGCTTTGTTTTAAGACTAGCATGCCAATGATAAATTTTCAGAAGCAAACCTTCTCTCATCTGTCGGTCCACTTAAAAGCTCCAAAGCATGCTTGAAACCTTGTACCGACTGAGACGCCGTCTCTGCCGTACTTGGCTCCGTTGACGAGGCATGATGAGTTGTCGTGTCGACCATACCGAACCGGATTGAAACGAAGGAAAATGAGGTTCAAGCCCCGCGTGCCAGCACCAACACGCCGTGCTCAGGATGCATGCACATCGCACAATCCTCAGATCTGCTCACAATATCTGTTAATGAGGAAATCTGTATCTGCGTTGAGCTCCTCCTTATTTTTTTCTGGGCTGAAGATCCATAGGGGGGTTGGGGTCTGCTATAACACGTTTGCCGGGCACTCAGCTCTAGAGCCTGAGGCACTGGCCAGCGATTGACCTCTTTGATTGCAGAGGCCATATAATTCTCGTGGGGAACGATGAGGGGCAGCAGTGCCCTCAGGGGAGTGTCGGTATTACTGAAATCCTCAACCCTAGAGAGCTGCTTTGATCGCTTCGCCAGAGGCTTGTCGACCAATAGCAACTTGAAAGATGTACTCAAAGAGAAGATCCCTGAGCAGCAGGTATTCGACTTAAAAATTTGAGCACCCGATAACGAAACTGTATTGTGGACAAGGACACTCCCTTCGAGCGGACTCGAGTGCTTCGCAGGAAAGATTGAAGTCCATCAAGAAAAACTTCGGAGACAAAGAGCTGGGAAAATGCACCGTCAACATGCTCATCGGTGGCATGAGGGGCATTCCGGTATGTTCTGGCTCGAGAAGATCATTCACCAATTTGCGATGTAGCTTGGTGCATTCCTATAGCAATTGTGCTGTAAAGATTGAACAGAGTGGATGATCAGTGCTTGCAAAACCTTGGCTGATACTCATCCAGCTATGTCTCACAGGGACTGCTATGGGAGACCTCCCTTCTGGACCCAGAGGAGGGAATCAGGTTCAGGGGGTACAGCATTCCAGAGCTGCAGGTTAGTGGCATGTGCAGCTTGCATAGCGCAGCTGTTACCGGTGTTGATGGGTCACATATTGAACGCCTGTGTCCCTTTGCTTGTGTCCCTTATATTGGGTACCAATGGCACTGCCATGATCAGATCCTCCACAATTCTGGCCTCGCTGCGCAGGAAAAGCTACCGTCAGCAGTCCAGGGTGGAGAGCCACTTCCTGAGGGCCTATTGTGGTTGCTGCTGACTGGAGAGGTGGGCCTTCTTGGCTGGCTTTGCCTTTCCTGCAAAGCCGGCACAATGCTCTCCCGCTGACAAGATATGCAGGGAAAAAAGCAGGAACCAAAACGCACAGGGGAGATAGTCGTGTAGGCAGCTGATCCCAGTGCCCTGAAAATACAGGTACCCAGCAAGGAGCAGGTGTCTGCCCTCTCCTCAGAATTGTCAGACCGCAGCACGTTGCCAGGGCATGTGACCAAGGTGCTGGACGCATTGCCACAGGGGACCCACCCCATGACCCAGCTGTCCACCGCTGTGCTAGCCCTTCAGGTGAATGAGATCTCCTCCCTGCTTTTATTTTGCCCACAAAGTCTTGGACACTCATGGAAATCCAAATTGATGAAGCAGAGAATTTCCTGAGCAGATATGATAACAACAAGTACCAATGATTGCTCATTGCCGCTGAATATCACTGAAAGGTAGAAGCGTGTCTGCAGCCGGGCAGCAAATTTGCGGCAGCCTACAGCCAGGGATTGAACAAGAAGCAGTTTTGGGAGCCGATATATGAAGACTCTCTGGACCTGATTGCCAAGATGCCGGGCATCGCAGCCAACATCTACCGGCGCACCTACAAGGGTGGCAAGCAGATCCAGGCCGAGCCAGGGCTGGACTGGGCAGGCAACCTCGCGCACCAGATGGGCAAGCATCTCTTCTCTCTTTAATGCGTAACACGCCCTCTGTGAGGTTGATGCCCTCTTCTGGTCCGTCAGATTCATTGATTGCTGCTTTAGTGATGCAAAGATTCCTCACTTCCTGACCATATGTAAATGAACAGGCAACACTAAGGGAATGGTAGTGATGACATGGGCAAATGGGCCAATGCATTTGCAGGTTACGACGATGAGGGTGCCAAAGAGCTGATGAGGCTATACCAGACCATCCACACAGACCATGAGGTACGCCATTTTGTTTGACTGGGACAGCAGTAACGCTCCAAAGTCCTGTTGCACACAAGCTTAAAGCATCTGAAAGGCTTGTAGGCAGCCGTAGGGGTTTAAAAGAGGTCTGGTGTGGGGTGAGGAAACTGCTGTTCTGCAGGGAGGCAATGTGAGCGCACACACGGCCCACGTCGTTGGCAGCGCTCTTTCTGACCCCTACTTCTCCTTCTCTGCCGGACTGAATGGGCTGGCTGGGCCCCTGCATGGCCTGGCCAACCAGGAGGTGCTGAACTGGCTGGCAGATGTCAACAAGAAGGTCTGCCCTTTTCTGTGCAAATCTCTCATCTCGGATTTCCCTGCAGCTCTTTGGCATTTCTTGTTTCCTGAGGGTATCTACGCCCGGTCCGAGAATTCATCCGGCCTAAGCCCTGACTTTGGGTTTGAATATTCAGCTTGGCGCAAACCCTAGCAAGGAGGATGTCACCAAGTTTGTGTGGTCCACTCTCAAGAGCGGCAAGGTGGTGCCGGGCTACGGCCATGCAGTGCTGCGCAAGACTGACCCCAGATATGCCTGTCAGGTAGCTCTTTCCATGATGTTTTCTCAAATTGTGGTTCAGCCATAGCAACTCACTTTTCCTTCCTCAGGTGTTTTGATTACAGCTGGCCTTGGTGAAGTTTTAGAAAGCCTGGACATTGCCAGGAGCTTAATGTCGTGCTGGTTTAGTGGTGCATGACTCTTGGACATGGCTGCAGAGGGAGTTTGCCTTGAAGCACTTGCCCAAGGACGAGATGTTCAAGCTGGTCAGCCTGCTGTATGAGGTGGTGCCGCCTGTGCTGCTGGAGACCGGCAAGGCGAGACACTTCCCAGGATTCCTCAGCCATATTCTATTGCTTTTCTACTCCTGTCTGTCCTCCGGCCATGAAGACCAATCATTGTTCATGCTGTACAATTGTTTCTTGTTGCAGGTGAAGAACCCATGGCCAAATGTGGATGCCCATAGCGGTGTGCTTTTGCAATACTATGGCATCGCCGAGGCAAATTTCTACACCGTGTTGTTCGGAGTGTCTCGCTCGATAGGAATCCTGTCTCAGGTACCGCCTTCCTCTCCTCAGCATCATGGCTTTGCAGGCCAGGAATTGTTCCGTTCCTGAGTCTGACTGCGCTGGGCCTGGGGTGAAGGCTCAATCTTGTGCAATGCAGGGCATCTGGTCGCGAGCACTGGGTCTCCCCATTGAGAGGCCGAAGTCTATGACGATGGAGGCTTTGGAACAGAAGTTTGGCAAATGAGCCAAGTTGTCTTACTGATGCTGGATGCTGTATTGGTCAGTGCGCTATCCTTGTGAGACATAGGAGCTGTTATAGTATTTTGAGAGAGAAGCATTGTGGTTGCCTTGCATTGACCGGCAGGCCCGGGCGATACCGTTGAATGGTTGCAAACAAAGAGTAAATCAGAGCTAATGCACTATATACTACTTCTCCTGTGCTCTGATGGAGCAATTTGAATGGTTGCTGCAAGATTTGACAGAACGGAATGAAGGGTGCTCCCACTTTGGCTAGGCTTAGGTGACTCAGAACTACAGTGATCGCGATTCGATATGGCAGCAAACGGAAAGACTGCGCATGCAAAGCTCCTTTGACTTGCCTTGAGTCACTGCAGACATGACCGTCTCCTTCTGACCGTCTCGCATCTCAACCTTGATGCCCTACTGAGACAATTTTGTGCCCAGCGTCTTGGACATCGACATAAATTGTGCGTGATTTTGTCCTGGAATTGCGCCAGATTGGACGCTTTTGTCCCTTCCAGTGTGCGACGCAGTACAAACTTTACTGACAAGCACAAGTAGTGCTTGCCTTTGTTTGAAGCCCACACGATCAGAAAAACACATTAGAAGGTGGTTCTGGCGTGGTGAAGTCGTAGGAGAGCAGCTCAGGCTGCCTGGTGAGCAAGCATGTCACTTTTTGACAAGATGCTGAATAAGACCCGCAGCAAGAGCTCGTTTGAAGCTGTGGCCAAGGTGACAGCGGCCCTGGACAAACTCACAGACAACTCTCCAGAGAAGCTGCAGGAGGAGATTGCCAAGACACTGAGCTTAATCAAGGTCCGACACTTTAGTTTCCCACTTTTCTGTGGATTGCGACATGCCGCTGGAGAATCTACAAAGATAGGAAGAGAGGGGGATAGGAAGAGAGGGGGAGATGCTGGGCAGTCTGGCTGAGCATTGATGAGTGAAGAAAGCTGAGGAAGAGCACCCAGGCGATCATTACGTGTGATCTTGACCGCACTAGCAACTACGTGATTGTGCAGATCCAAATATTTGGGGAGGGGGAGCTGGAGCCAAATCGAGACGCAGCTCTACTGGTCTCAATTGAGTGCTGCAAGTATGACTTCCCCCAGTTGGTGGCTGCCAAGCTGGCCCTTCTGGACTTTGAGTCGCGCAAGGATGCAGCTCAGGTCAGCAATTTTGTCTCTCAGAAGTTCTACAATCTTGATACATCGGAAAGTGTTGGGGGAGGCGTGGGGTCGCCACTTTGGAAGCTGGACACCATCACATGCACGGGACATATAAATTAAAATATACTACTTGAGGGGGCGGAAGACATCCACTAAACGATGTGCATCGAGTGCAGGAGGAGGTAATTCACAGTGTGGGGTTGGAAAATGATTAAAAGATGGCTTTTTGAAGTTCATGTAATGCTGAGAGGAACACTGGAACAGGGGAGAAGCAAGTGAACGGACTAATTGACAATCATGGGGTTGCAAGTGGACAGGATCCCCTGGAGAGACAGCCAATCGATATCAATGGATTATCAAGTGTTGAGACAGCGGGACAGAAGGGCTATGATTGCCAGGGTCGTGGATAGGGATCAACGCTCTTTTGGATTTGGCTGGGCGATGACGTATTCCCCACGACGCTGAAGCGCCGCCCAGAGAGTGTTTCTCAATTTAGCTTGAACTGGACTGTCTCTAAAGGCATACTCTGCAATCTGTGGTGCTGTCAAGAAACCCTCGCCAAGCCAAGGTGTGCGCAGATATGCGGGGCAATCTTTCGTTTGGAAGTTGGCGGCCAGGAGATGGGGCCAGGGGTCAGCTACGTCCTCAATCACCCTGACCTACTGGAGACGCTCTTCCAAGGGTGAGCCTTGCTGACAGGAAAGTAAGATTGCTTTGGTGGACCACAGATCGTGCTCTGACACCCAATGTTGCAGGTATGATCACCCTGCCATTGCCCTCAATTGCGGCAGCATGCTCAGGGACTGCGTGCGCAGCGAGGCGCTTGCAAGGTGCCCCTTTCTTTCCCAATCTGTATCTACGGCTTGAAACAAAGCGCTAATGCCTCCTCTGACGGACAGCGAGTTGCTGCTTTTGCAGGCTCGTGCTCGAGGGCCCCCTCTTTGAACAATACTTCAAGAAGGTGGAGGTCACCAATTTTGAGGTCGCCTCGGATGCATTCACCACCTTCAAGGTCCGCTGCTGCATGAGAGAAACGTCACTCGTGAGAGAACTATTGCTTTGGTGTACTTCGGCTTTCCCATGCCTAACGCTTTGATTTTCTGACAGGACCTTCTGACGCGGCACAAGGAGCTGGTGGCCATGTTCCTCAGCCAAAACTATGACGAATTCTTCCAATCCTACACAAAGCTGCTTCAGTCAGAGAACTATGTCACGCGGCGACAGTCCCTTAAGGTTTGCAATTTTTACTATGCTGCAGTCATCAATGCATGCTGGGTTGTTTGCCAGAATATTTTCTGACTTCCTTGCGACTGCAGCTGCTTGGAGAGCTGCTTCTGGACCGCAGCAACACTCGGATCATGGTCAAGTATGTCAGGGATCCTGACAACCTCAAGCTCATGATGATCCTGCTCAAGGAGGAGGCCAGGAGTATACAGTTTGAAGCCTTCCATGTGTTCAAGGTATCCTCTCTTTTCATTTGCATTTGCTTGCTTGCATGAATATCTCGGAGAAGAGGAGACTTATGATTGTGTTCCCAATAGGTGTTTGTTGCCAACCCCAACAAGTCGCCCGAGGTCATTCACATCCTGGTCAGCAACAAAGAGCGCCTTCTGGCCTATCTTGGCAACTTCCACACCGACAAAGGTACTGTTGCTTCTTTAAATTGCTTTGTGCTTTAAGTGTCATTCTCTCTCAAGCGCTGACTCCCTTTGGCTGCAGATGATGAGCAATTCAAGGAGGAGAAGGCCGTCATTATTAAAGAGCTGTCGACTCTGGAACCACCTCAAGAGCCGGCAGCTTGAGTCGCTGAGATCTAAATAGTGTAGATGAGACTGTAGACTTGCGACATTGTTGGGTGTGTGTGCTTTCTCTAGAACAAGGTCCTCCCCAAAATACTGCCATCCAATTTTGCTCTTCTGTGGTTGACTTGATGAAGACTTCAGTTTCAACTTGTGACTTCAGACTTGCAAGGGTTTTGTCAAATGTGGAATCTTGAAACCTTTCATGGTCCATCAACGCGCCTCACTTTGGGGTCTGCCATGGAGCTCCTTCCAATACCAGGAGGCCCAATGCCGACCTAATTCCCCACACAAAACGGAATTGGAGGATGGGGGTGCACGTAATTGGTCATTACAGGCTGCCAACACTGAGCAGAAATCGGAGAGGGGGGGGGGGGGGGGGGTCCGTCACTTACACGGCTCACAAAGGCGCAGGCCTTTCACCCCAGCAAGCGGCCGACCCGTGAAAGGTGCTTGAGACTCAGGGGCGTTGTGCAATGATGAGCAAGAGAATGTAGGGAATAAGGGGATATTCCAGATTTTCCCAAACACCTCAGGTTGCAACTGTGTGTTTGGTTTCTCGCCATTCCTGCTTTTGCTAACTTTTCAAGCCTTCCTACTGCAGCTGACCTTCCCCGTCCCCATCTTTTCCAGATTTCCCACCCCTCCATGAGGCAGCCAGCGTTCCCATCGCTCCTGCTTTTCCTTACTTCATCACAGTTCCTGCTTCATCTGCATTACCACAACCCCTCCTTTCCCACTTTTCCCAAATTTCCTGTCTCTCATGATGCACCTGGCTCCCTTCAATCCCGCCTTTGCTACACTTTTCAATCCACCCACACAGCTGGATTCAGCACCAGCTCCACTCGCTGCGGGACTCTCTGGAAGTTGCAATGTTCCCAAGCTGTACATATTTTCTTCTCCTCATAGATAAATCCGCCCTTCTGTATGATATGGCAGTATTGAGCTGACCACAGAAGCCGAGGCAGGTTCCGCACTCAACGATATCGCTCCACTGCACTTTCAAACAGATCAACCCTGACATTCAGGATCTCAAACGTATTTTGCAGGCCTGTCATACGCACGCGAGCTACTATGTGTCACCTGAGCAGAGCAAGAGGTAGTTGGAATGGGATCAACCAGGACTGGACCATATTGAAAGGGATCATCAACTGCGACTACAATCGGTAAGACTAAATCCGGTAATGGCTCTTAGAGAAAGAGCCATTCTGCCCACCATTTATCTCCAAATTCCCTATCGCTGTTTCAGGCCCTTGAAATTTTTAAGCGGGGTTTTGCTCTTTGATCCAAGGGCGTCAAAAGACGATGCATGAGCTCGGAAAATGATGCTTGGTATAAGCCCTGTCTGCGTACTGAGCTTTATCATCGCGATACTTTCTTTTACAACATGCTGGAGTCAACCCCTCCCCACTCTAGCTTCAAGTCGCTCGCAAGCAGCCCGAGAAATGTTTCCTGCTCTTCCAAATGTCTTCAGATCCGATGCAAATAATGTTGTGATCGATTACGTGCTGGTAAGTTGTCCGATGAGCTTCACGATTATCTATGACAGAATTACTGCTGTAGAAAACGAAGCTGATCCAAGCACCATTGCAATCTGCCCGTCCTCTGCAGGCTTTGCAATGGGCTATCAGAACGGCAAACACCGGTGGAAGGTCCACCCACGCCTTCATGATTGTAAACCTTGGAATCTGGCAAGCTTTGCAATTGAATGAAGCAGCGGGTGAAGAGGTTCACCCTGAAGCGGTTGCAGGTAGGCCAAGCCCCTCATGTTCCTTTGGTATGTTGTCGTCCGATGAATAATTGCATCTTCTTTCATAGAGACCTCTATCCCTCAAAATGCGGGAAATTGTAGGGGTACCCCAGTCAAGAACATGAAATTGACTGAGAACGAGATCTACCAATGCAGCGCATGCTGGGCATGACATGCTGGTGAACCTGTTCCCACAATTCTCGACCAAATTCGATGCCCTTCTGGTCAGTCAAATTCAAGGCATTCCAGAAGAAGTGCAGGCTGCAGCAAGAAACATTTCCGAATTTGCCACATCAGAACTCCTCGCATGGAGGTAAGTACCAGCCAATAATGCCCCTCTTGCTCATTGCCGAAGCCAATGATATACAGTTATTAGTCTTACAAGAGAGTAACCAACAACAGAACATTCATACAAATTGGTCCAACAAGTGAGGGGGCTTCCAGGGAACGCTTTATGCTGAGGATTTTATAAAGAGAATTTCCACAGAGATTGGCCCTACAAGTGGGGGTTTTGCCAGGATCCGTATGGCACTCGCTTGTCGGACTATCGACTGTGATATCCTTCTAGTATTGCCTTAAATGTAGTGTCAAAGTACACAGTAATACTGTACAGAGACTTTGGGTGCAGATTTGATGATGGTAGCCAGGGTCCACTGCCTCCAGCTCCCAAAACAGCTCCTGCTGGTGATTACCGAGACGTCGGAGGGGACTTGGGGCTGTTTCTCAGTCTTGAGGCAGAGCCAGTCCTGCTTCCAGGGAACATTTCTGAGGTGAGGAGGAGAAGACTTGTGGGCTGGGAAATACTGACTAAAATTTGCACACTTGGCAGGTGTAATCATATCTGAGATGAACTTGTTATGACACGTTGTAAAATGCAGGTTGACTTCATCGTAGACTTCCCGCCCCCACCACAATACCCTTCCGATTATTACAATGCACAGCTGACATCAGTCTACCTCCTGGGCAGGAATGATAGTACGGTCAGGTCACCGGACCAGGTGCTTCACTGCTGTCCATCTCCGCACGGTAGAAAGATATTCTTGACTGCTTGGTGCAAGCATCAACTTTTGCAGTGCTTTAGACTTGCAATTTCCCAGTTGCCTGGGTCACATCGATAAACGTGCAGACCCGAGTTGCACAATTCTGGTCAGATGCTGGGAACGGCACAACAAGGATTCCTGGGCAATGGTGAGATTTATTGACCTCTGCATAAATCTCTGTGATATGACCCACCTGCAACCTTGCAGTGATGCGTGAGGTCCTGCAACATGAGTGCCTTGGGTATTTGTATGCAAGGGATTAAAGATATGACCAAGGCGGAATGCAGGAACTCACTGACATTGGCAACGTTCCCGGCAAATATAACCGTCGAGCAGTCGGCGACAGTTCTTGCCATGCTGAACGTTGCATTGTTCGACAGTCTTGTAGCAGTAACACATCTCAAGTACAGATTTGATCGTTGGAGGCCAATCACTGCAATAAGGTGAGGTTCAGAATGCACTGTGATGATTGCGAATCAATGAATCTTGCAGCAGACTGTTTTTGATCCAGAGATCATTCAGATGTTTACATGCAGGGTTGGGGACGCTGAACATGTTCCCGACCCTGAGTGGACTCCGCTGCTGGTTACGCCAAATTCACCACTGTACCCGTCTCCACTCGGAGCATTTGCTGGGGTTGCAGAGGTCATTCTGTCAAAGTGAGCCATTCCATTTCCCGGCACACTGCTGCATAGACTCTCATCTGAATCACGCTCTATTTACCAATTGCATATCAAGCTAGGCACTGTTAAGCTTCTGCAAGCAGGAGCAAGAAAGCCCCAATATGAACATAAACTGTTCTGGTGCTGCAGCTTCTATGGTGGGGACTCATACACCTTTGTTGTAAGCTCGGAATTCACCCAGAATGGAAAGCGACTCTCTGGCGAGTACTTCAGAAGTTTTTCTGCGGCGGCAGCAGAGATTACAGAGTCTAGGTGAGAAAAATTCCAGACTGATCTTGCCATCATCAGGATACAGATCTCACCAAGAAAGAACTGTAGCAAGAGTGGGAATTGTGTGAAGGTACTTTGGGGGCATCGAGAAGGCAATTGATGCAATTGCTGGCCGCCAGCTTGGTCAAGATGTAAGTGACATTCCAACTTCATCCTCCATCGTGCAGCTATGTAGATTTGAATCAGGTTCTGTCTTTGAATATTATTGTCTGAATGCAATGATTGCTTGCAGATTGGCAAATTCACACTGCTCAATTTCAACGCATCCCTGAGTCTTGGGTAAGCTGAGGGGACATGCCAGGTAATGATATTCTGTTGATAAAGATATAGGAGGCAACATAGCTTTGCAAACGAGGTAGCGCAAATTCAGCGATTCACGCCCGTTTTTGAAGACATGGCTCTGAAAGATTATACCTTGTTTGTACTTGATATGGGGTTACCCCTGACAGATGTGCCTGAACATTTGCCACAGAGAGGGGAAGATGTGATGGCTAACATGCAGATGCAATTTTTGCACCTGCAATCAAATTTTGCGCACATTGTGCATGCTTGAAGCTTTCACTTAATTGTGTGAATTAATGGGCGATGCCAATTTAGCTGTTGTGGAGTTGTCAAATCCTCAAAACGCATTGATGTTTGAGATTGTTCCATTGCAATTGAACCCTGCCTGAAGGGCTACGAAAATGGCAAGGGTGTCGTGCAATCCAGCAGCAGTATGCATAATCAGCCTAATGCCAAACCCCGTCTTGTAGAAGCCAAGTACGATGATAAGCATGATTGACGATCGTTGCGCTTGCCTTCTTTGGGCAAGACTGCATTGATTCAGGATTCTTTGATGCCTGATTGGAGGATGATGCCCAGGATATGCAGTGAAAGAATAGGAAAGCCATGAATGGGAGAAAAAGCTGTACAACAAACTTTGCCCTCCACAGTATTCACACATTTTATGCCACAATGATGATGAGCAACCCTATATTCTCCAAAACTATGAGATCTGTCCACTATGCCACTTGATCATAGGAGCGTTTGGCCATCAAGTCCACAAAGCCGAGCCATCACTCTGCAGAGGATCAATATTCCTCACATTGCAATGGTGAGACAAGAAGCAAATTCTTGGAGATATTGTGTGGCGCTGACCAGAGTTCTGGTATGACATTCCCCACATGATCATCAACTGCAGGAATGGAAGGCGTAGCTCCCTCAAGTCAGCACAACAATCTTTCCCCCAGCCCTGTTCTCCTCCATGGTGGCATGCGCTTCCACAATGTCGTCCAGCTTGAAGACTTTCCCGATCTGCAGCATGTCAATGGCATGTTAATATTGTCAAGCATGTGAAGATTGTGTTTGGTACCCTCATGTGCGTTTGTGATTGATCTCTAAATTGCTGATGCTGGTCTGTACGCGCAAAACAGGTTTCTGGGCACAAGTGGCACTCCACACATCAGGGCACTCACCGGCACAGTCAAGCGTCCATCTGCGATTTGCTGCACGAGGTCCTCGAGGGGGGTGGCCATGAAGTCCTCGGGCCCTCCGGAGTAGGTGGTCAGGTTGACAGCGTGGGGGATGGAGCCCATGGGCGAGAAGTCCTCCAGGGTCCACTTGTTGCCCACCATGCCGGTCATGCACACCGAGCCGCCCTCTGACACGCACTGCAGGGAGTCCAGGAGCGTGGTTGTGCCCACCAGCTCAAGCACCTGCAAGAGTGGTGCGGGATGTTGCTGGTTAATACTGTATGCCAAGTTGCCTCATTAAGAGCTCTAGACATTCACAAATTGATATACTTGTGCTTCTCCAGCGTCAAATATGGTTGAGCACACACCTTGTCAAACTTGCCCGCCTCCTTGATCTGTCCGGCAATTGCTCCACTGTCGATCAAGATCTCATCCGCTCTGTTTGCCTTCAGGAGGTCAATGCTCTTTGCGTTCCTGGTGGTAGCACCTGCAGCACATCGGTCTTCTAAGCTGGGCCAATTAACAGACAAGATACCAGTCTTGGAGACAGCAGACTGCAACAGATTCCGGCTCAACTTTGGGTGAAGGAGTAAGGTGTGGGACATCCCTGACCCCTTTGAAATCAGAGACATCTGGGATAAATTATGTCACTTTTTTGACATTCCTGTTTGGCAAATACGAGGAAATGACGATGTGACCTACCAACATAGGCCCCAAAGTTCTTAGCAATGGAAGCTGCTGCCAGCCCGACAGAAGTGGTTCCGCCCCGCACCAGCAATCGCTCCCCCTTCTTCAACCGCAACGCCTTGAACAAGGATCCCCACGCAGTCTGGAGCATCTCAGGGACAGCTCCCAACTTCTCCCAGGGGATTTTGGTCTTCAACACCTGCACAGCATCTCACCGTCTACTTCGGATTGGAGAACCACAGAGTGCTCCTCATGCTTGGGCAGATTGAACACATACTGTATCTTTGTTACGTATTCGAGGATATGCGCTTGCCTGGACTTGTGTGGCTGGCACCACAGTGTATTCAGCATACCCGCCGTCAAATTGGCGCCCCATGCCGCCCATGGCTGTGGCCACAATGTCACCTCTGGCAAACTCTGCTCCAGGGGCATCTTCAACGATGCCAACTGCCTCAATCCCGAGGATGCGCGGCAATGGCACACCGGGCGAATGTCCTTGCCTGCATACATGCGGGACAAGAACCCTTCAAAACTCATCGACACACTGCAAATTTGCATTCTTTTACAATAATTGACATGTAACAATTGCAGGAAAGATGACAAACAACGGCAACGGCTGAGCCTTAACTGTAAAAAAGTGTCACGTTTTCTTGCCTTGTGAACAACTCTGAGCGGTTGAGTCCGAAGGCTTTTACAGCTATGAGGACCTGCCCAGCCTTGGCTGCTGGGATCGGGCGAGCCTCGATCTTCAGCACTTCAGGCCCACCAGCCTCATAGATGACAGCGGCCTTCATGGTTGTAGGGCCTGCACTCATCCGATACTGTGCGGCAGCAGCTTGTTTAAGGAATGAGGAAGTGAAGATCCTTAAAATAAGAACCAAACTCAGTGGACTGCATGGAGGCGTGTGAAGTCAATTAAGCCATTTCCGACCCTGCTGTCACACAGGTGAGAGCTGTGGGCTGCAGCAGAGCAGGCTTTCGAGGAAGTCGGGGACATTTCTTTGCTGTGTTCGCCGGAAAACATTTGGCGTGCACCATTTGGGGCACCGCACAGATATGCAGGATAGGGCCATGAAGGGCTCACCAGACGAGAAACGCCGCATACCAATTGAGGCATCATGCTGCCTCCAAAAGGAGTACAGCGACAGGCGACAAGCACTCACATAACCGGTTTCCTTGGTGATCGATGTTACTCACAGCATTTTGATCAAAATGAAGTAGATTTGTTCCACCTCAAGTTGAGGTCCTCAACCATTGGACCATTGTCTGCTGTGATCAGCCTGACTTGGCTGAGAGCTTCCCTTAAGACGGATTTTCTTACACAAGAATATCAAACTCTCTGTTTCTGTTAACATAGTAAAGAAATCCTCCGCCCCCTCTCCGTTGCCCCTTGTTTCAATTAGCCTGCAATTATTTGCAGCCCTTCTTTTAGAGGAAGTATCACGAACACGTATCATCTATTACTTCACCAAACGAATGGATGCGGGCGAATGGGAAGGAGATCTGGTCCAAGAGGAGTCGTCCGAGAGTGGCTCTCGGCTAAGCAGTGTTGCGGTCTTATTCGAAGAAATCACTGCCAGGGGGGCAGCAGAGCACAGTGGCAATCAGCCACCTGCTGAGGGGTCAGTGCTTGCACCATTTGCCCCTAATCTGCCTTCAGAGGCCCGATTTAGGCAGCTTGCCTCTATGCACCTGCTGGTAAAACTTCCCCTCTCAGACTGGGTAACTCTCCCATCTGCGAAACAGACTGCTTGGCCTGCCGCTTCTGCGGGCGAGGGGAGTTGGGCTGGGTGGTCTGCTTCTGTAAGATTGTCTTTGAGCAGAGCAAAAACAAGTGAATTTTTAGAAGCCAAGATACTTGACGGTTGCCCTATCCCACTCGACAATTGCCGTTTCACACTCATCTCCACCATGAGATCTTATTTGCCAGTAGCATATCTTGGGCATCGGGAGCTGCTTGAGCTGTTGGCTCTCTGCTTGACTGTTTGCTGGGGCATATGCTCTTGAGGGACTACCCCACCCCGCCTCCCCCACCTGCAGAGGATCGCGCTGTGCAGAAAGCCACCTACCAGGCAGAGGAGAGGAGGGAGGATAACAGGCTGTCGGTGGAGAGAGTGCTGCAATCTGCACGAAGGCAGAACGCGGCACACAAGATCAGGCTAGCCTATATGCAGCAGCAGATCTCCAACCAGCTGAGGATCAGCGAGGTATCACAACCTAAGCCTTCTACCCCGAGGCCCTACCACTCCAACATTCAGCTACCACAGCCATGCTATTGAGTGGCAGTTGATGATTCCAAGATGGTGAATGACAGGCTGTAGGTTGCCATCTGCATCTTTCTCTATAAAGGCATGGTCGCATTTGAAGAAGGTATTCCCAATGAGGTTTCCACCCATATCCAGCTGCACCTGGTAATGATGTGCCGGAGGGATTTTTCGAGCTCCAAGTGGACTGAAGGGCAAAATCTCATGGCGTGACTCTGCAGCAAGAACGAGTTAGGGAGGGTCGCTTGATGCGTTTCGTCAATGAGAAATTTGGCTTGTGCTTGGATCAAAAGCAAGCATACACTCATCGCTCAAACAATGCAAGATTCTCAAAACCACATGTTTGGAGTTCGGGGGTCAAGGTTGCTCCATTTTGGGTTGCAGGCCCATGAGATGCGCATGGCCGAGCTGCTCAGCCATCTCCAGGTAAGCTTTAGGAACCAGATGACTGCTCTGACAGGCCAGGCACAAACGTTGCTCCCAATTTGAAGGAGGGGTGGGGATGCGGGAGCTTGGGGGCTTACAAGCTCTTGCTTGCTTGAGTGCTCTGAGAAGGGAGGCTAACAAGGCCGAAGAATGTGGCCCATCTGCCTTTGCGTGCGGCGTATCGCCCAATCGGCCAAGTTTGTTAGGCTGGGGACGGGGCCTGGGCTGAACTCAGGTTCATGGGCCGCTGTTGAAGTGCTCGCCCGTGGAAGGCAGTGCTTTTGTGAGAGGGTGGATATCCACCTTCTAGGAAGGCAAGAGGGGAACATTCTTCCTTGGCTATGTGGGACATGACAGACTGTGAGCAATGTCCGCAGGGTGTGACCAGACAGTCTGAGGACCTCTCAGCGCATGAAGACATTGTGCTCCGTATAATAGAGGACATGAACAGGATGAGGGCAGGCGACCCCAGGGAAATGCCGGGCTTCCTGGTGATCGTTCGACCATCAACCCAAGATTTCAAATCTCTTCTTTCCTCGTCAGTCTTTGCTGCTGTGTGTGTCTTGGCGGGATTGAACATGCATTGGACCCTGCCTCCGGCAAGCACCATTTGTGACAACATTGACATGCACATCATTCGCTTGACACCCGGTGTTGCTCGGTTGAACCATGTATTCGCTGGACAATGCAGTCGCTGCTCAACAGCTCAACATTACATCCCGCAGCAGCCTCTGCTGATTGCTGGCTGCCTCAATGAGCCATAGAATATAGGGAGAAATGCTGGCTGCCTCGATGAAGACCCTGTTTGAGCTCGCAAAGTGTGTGAGCTTTAAAAGTGTCGGATCGTCATGCAGGCGGAGGCAGCAAGCTTGGGGACTGGGATGGAGGCACGGGACGATGCCAACCCCTTTCTCTCATTCTATCAGGCAAGGCCTCCCCATCGTCTGGGCCTCGCACTTGACGCATGCATGCAGCATTCTTGAGCAACACCTCTGCTGAAAAGCTGCCTGGAAGCTGATGACCAATGTCTGAGCTCCAGAAGCGATCATGTGGAGTTTGTAATTCCCTCTGGCCCGGTTGCCGGAGCAATCAAGGTGCCTTTGCATATGGCCTGAGGTGTGGGGTCTTGTCCAGCCGACAAGCCATTTGGTCTGGCGACGACAAAAGAAAAGAAGCACCTGTTCACTATGTGACCAAGCAGTGCACAGCAAGGCGGTGGGAGGAAGTGTTACAGGTTGAATCCACACGTGGACAATTTGCCGTTCACTCCGTTTACGCCGTTAAAAATGGATCGAGTGGTCCGGAATTCGGATGCTGGGCTACCGCCTGCATTCCTCCTCACGAGTGGAAAGATACCTTGAGTCACGATAATAATCGAGCAGGATAAAAGCTCAATGCTGCTGCAGCAGCAAGCCACCGCTTGTCGAAGGCCGATTGAGCACCCCATGAAGGGACTCATGGAGCTTTAGTGGGGGGAAGTGTTACGGATTTGATCCACACCTGGACAACTTGCCGTTCACTTCTTTAACGTTGTGACAGGAGGAGCTTGTGACTGCAGATATGCGAGCTGTTCATCAAGGGTAGGGCGCCGACATTCCGCCTGCAACTCAGCCTGGACCCCTTCACTGGCAAGGGGGTGCCCCTTCAAGAGATGGCCAGCTACGGCAGTGAACTGGTTTTCAGCCTGCTGGACAATTACAGAGAGTGCATCAAGACCCAGCTGCAAGTTGTGAGCGCCTCGCACCCCCGCCTCCTTCCCCCCTGCTGGTTGTGCAATACTTTGTGTCTCATGCGTGGTGAGCAGGGCCAAGCTGGCCCAGTGAGTGTCACCTGCCTTCTGTGCAGTAAGTACAACTGGGGCATTTTTGTTATGACTGTTTTTATCTGGGAGGGATCTAAGCCAGGGAATGACGGAAGCCGGATTCATCTTGTCTTCCGTCATCCCCTGGCTGTTGGACCTAACTCCCTTCATTTCATAATCGCACGAAGCTTCGGAAGTGAGAACATGCACTGACGCCAAACATTCGAAGATATCTAGTGCCTTAGGGTGGTTCCAGAGTGACGAGTGGACACCCACTTCAAGCACATTGATTCTACCAATGTATGGGAGTGATGGAGATGTGGAATTCAAGCTACAACCTTATTTTTGTGGGACCATCCCAGTCAAATCAGGCTGATTGGAAATTGCTCACGGTTCTTTCCCCTGTGAATGAAGAGGGAGAATGGAAGTGTCTCTGACCTCTGCCATCCTTAGCTCGAAATTTGACACCCAGACCTCCCAAACGGCCCTTTGAAGCATTGCGGCTTGGAGAGTGTGGTAAGGGCCTTAAGGTGCCTTAAAAAACACTGCAATTGGAAGCCCAAGAAAGCTTTGGGACTGAGCCTGATATGTCGTATTGCGCATGGGCATACTTCCTAGCTTCAGCCTCATGTCGCTTGTCACCATAGGGGTCACCTCCATAGCTGGCACGGTTGTGGGGCTCACCTGGATCATCAATGGAGGTGCTCTTTGTGTGAGGATGCCCCTAAGATTGTAGGGCCTGGAGCTCTGTTATTGCTAGTCCTTCAGCAAGCGTGAGCGCCTGATGTGCCAGGCGGACTCCGCCCCAAAGCTAGAGCATTCAATTCTGAGCCTGGTCCATCGTCTGGAGCACGAGTATGCAACCTGGGTTACCTGCTTCCTCATCGGGCAGCCCTCCGGCTACGCTGTCGACCATCCATACTGGAGGAAGGGCACTACGGCCGTCAACCAACTAGACGTTGTGCAACACGCTTTGGTCCCCCCCC
>QAXI01000461.1:571631-583401 GCA_004335615.1 Chloroidium sp. JM
CCCCCCCCCCCCATGCTGCACCGTATTTGCACTCACCTAATGCATCAAGGGGCTTTGAAGCACCTTAGTCCCTGCGCCAAGCTCCAAGATAGCAAACTTAGCAGCCTTGTGCCTCATGCAACATGTCTTCCCATCATTACATTATACCTGCACGTACCAGCTATCCTCCTGACCCTTGCCTCCTCACTGTTTATTTAATCTACTGCATCATCGTCTCTCGGCTGACACCCCCTATGTCCCCATACTTTTATGCACTCTACCTATAGGAACAGACTGGCCCACCTGGCTACCCGTTCACATCATGTTCCTGCGGATGTCAATTTTTGCGTTGTTTCTGCCAACATCGTGCCATGTTCCTGCAGTGGCACAGATGAAGGCCAATCAGACAGCTCAAGTCGACTGTTCCCTCCTGTTCAATGTCTCAGGTATTGAATCCTTGACTTTCAACAATGAGTGTCTCCATTGATCATTCCTCAATCAGCTGAGGCGATGCTTGTTGCCAAGGAAGGGTATGCTCTTTTGTTGACTTGTGAGCAAGGCTTCTTGCACGAGATTGTGATGCATTTCAAGATTTTCTTTGTTGCAGTGTGCCAGAGGGTTTTGGAACCACTACAACTCGCACGCATGATTGCGTACCTTGGGCCGGATAATCTTCGCCCAGATGTATTGATTGCGGCGGGTTTGATGCTGCCGTAAAACTAGCTGCTAACCTTCCTGTTATTGGCCAAGATCCCCACAGCAGCCGTTTGTCTGGACCAACCACTAGCCTTGCTGGTCATCTTTGAGCAGACCACAAATCCCTGGTGCCAGCCACTTCTGGATTGGCCGGTGGCATCTTGCTTGCGCTTAGGATGATGTGGTGCCTTAAAGGAGCCCTCTCGTAGATGTCCGGAGCCTGCACTGTCGAAACGCTTGCTCTTATGCTTTGCTGCAGGATTGCTTTTCCTTTCTGTCTCGATGATTTGTATGCAAGAGACCAATTGCTTCATGCACATGATGTTCTAGCAACGGGCTTAGCACACCCCCAGGGAACCCCGGCCACAAGTGAATAGTGTCATAAGTCAGAAGGGGCATCACACCAACCAAGGGTCATCTAGGGACGGCTTGCGCACAACACTTGAGTGAATGAAAAAAAAAAAAAAACACATCCAGTTTGGCCGGAAATTAGGTCATCTCTACGGTCAAATGGCAAGCTTTTTCTGGCAGACCTAAAGACATTAGCTGTTGCAGCGCTGATTACCCCTTCTGAGGTTCAATCCAGCTGCTGAAGAAATCTGGTAGAGTGTGTGAAATCTGTGTGAATAAGTTTCCTCTCAATCTGCCATTTTGTAAAGTATTTATGATCAGTGCTCTGAAATTGTTTGAACAATCTCCCTTGTAAGTATTTGCTGGAATCATTGAGCAGCAGCAGTCCACACAGGATTCAGGGAGGAGAGACATAGGGTATGATAGGGGGTTTGTTGAAGATCCTGGCAAGCCATTCTTGAGTTATGCCGGTGTTTCAGGCGCTTGTTGGCCTGGCCGTGCCTGTGAATTCCGCACTGGTTGTTTGCCTAGGGCGTCCTGGACTTTTGCCTTGCATGAAGCAGAGTGGGGGCACTGCTCAATATGCCCCATGCCTTGATGTTTTGATTCTTGCACATGAGTTACTTTGTATGAGTCATCTAATCAGCCTGACGTGGCTGGGAGATGCAACATATATCTTCTGTTAGTGCGTGCATGAACAGCTGGGGTAGAATAGGCGTGCATGAGGTGCATAGATTGCCAAAAGCAGTCATGTAGCACTGCTAGGAGGAGGAGTCCTGCTTCGATAACCGGAAAAGCGCCATAACTATTGATGCAGCGAGAAGACTTCGCTCTTGGGGCCGCTATGAACGACAGCAGCCCAGATATGATGGAGCAGCGAGCAAGTTCAGCGCTTCAACGTTGCTTGCATGTGCGCTTCTTCTGTACCTTTAGCTACACGGATCCGCACGTTTGACCATGATGAAGGTCAAGAGTCCCACTTACTTCCAATGACAGTCCTATTAAAAGATCATGGTTCTCTTGACAGCTGAGCAAATCCTTGTGCAGGACCAAGCTGAAAGGCAGAAACAGACCTCTGAAATGCCTGCAGCCCAAACAGAGACTCTTATTGAAGAGGGCATCTCAGGCAGATGCAGCGACAGTGACTCAGCAACTCCAGAGCAGCATGGACATGATGTCAAAAGCAGAGTTTTGCAGCAAGGATTGGGGAAAGGTTCGGGCCGCACAGGGGCCCTGTCAACAGGATTGGACGGCACCTGTGCTAGTCAACACTTGATATCCACAGACGCATCAGTGAGGCACCGTACTGCTCAAGCAAAATGCATCCAAACATGCAAAGGAACAGTCATGCATGCTTACTCTGGGAAGCACAGCCATCCGTTTGACCATTTAGATGGATGTAAAATATGGTGAGCTTGCTGTTTGAGGCTGTATTCCTCACACAACGCGAGACCGCCTTTTGCTTCTGAACAAGCAGGGTACACAGCTGCAATGTAATGCTGCGTCTCATCTCATGCTGCTAGTCCTGGCAAGGTATGTCTTAGATCCTGCTGGGGCTCCTTTCAGACCTTGCTCCAGCCTGAGTTGTCCTACATTGCAGGGAGACATGCCTAACAGTGGAGGGGCTCACTACGAGCCAAATAATGACGTCCTCCTGAGATTGGAAGCCCTGACTGCAAATGAAACTCGCGTAAGCCTTTGTGATCGATAGACCCCTGTCTCAAGCCAAACATCACATGTCGGGCGGTGATTTGCTGCCGTGCGATGTTGCTGCTTTGGCCCAAGCCCAAATATATGATGTACACCATGACGAGAGCGGGGATTGCACCTTTTCTAGACTGGGGTGTGGTGACTGGGGTATGGTGGGTGCACTCAGGACAGGAATCTTGAGAAATTTTGGCATGGTCAAAATGACTTGGCTGACTGTTGGGCCTCGAAAGTTTCGGTGAGCAGATAGAATTTTTCATTGACAGAATGCAAGCTCATGACGGATCCATCTTTAGCCTGTCACTTCTGTCTGCTTCCGACCTTGCTGTACCAGAGCAGTTGTGCTCCTTTTATGGGAAGCTGAAGCCATTCCAGCTCTGCAAGTTGATCTGTCGCTATTGTCTTGCTGGGCTACCAGATCCTGCTCAAAGCTTCCTCTTGCAGGGACTCAATTTCTTGCTGTGGCTGTGGCTAGTGATGGCAGCCGCCTTTCTGCTGTCAGAACTCTCGCTGAAGTTGATAGACGTGAGCCATTTACCCACAATCATGCCACCTCTCAACGAATCTTCTTCGCTGCAACAATGTGTGTGTTGCATACGACAGACTCTTGTGCGGCAACATCATCGTCTGATTGGATTTCATTGCCTGGCGGCCTCTTTGTGCACATCATCGGGCCGATAGAAAGACTGTTGGCCCCTGTCAAAAGCATGTCATCAGCTCATAGACACATGAATGAGGCTGCTCTATGATGCTTTGATAGCTTTGATGTTGGTGCTCAATTGCGTGTCTGATCGAATCAAGCAATTGATCGTATAAGGCTATGCCATTCTATGGCCTTCAGCATCTGGATGGCATTCTTAAGGACACTCCTGCCGCACTTGCTCTCGAGACAAGCGCGGCGGGAGGGTGATGACTAATTAGGGCATAAGACCATATCCCCAGAGACACAGAACATTAGAAAGGCCAAACCCGACCAAGTGTCTGATGCAGGGAAATGGTGCCGCAAAGAGCAACAAGAAGGCAATCAAGAACGTAGCCCTGGGAGGCCTCTGCTTTGTGCTTCTAACAGGCGCAATCATCACCCATTTCCTGAGTATATACATCACCGTGAGGGACAAAAAAATTTGGTGAATTTTTTGCTGTGTACAAGCTCTGCAAACTCATGAAATTATGGCAAAGTACGCATCACTCCTGTGTCACAACTTGTTTGTCCCGCATCAAACAGATCAGCTGCATTGTCCTGGGCCTCTCCCATTCCCAGATGGCACAATGCGGTTGGAGACACCGCCGTGTAGGGCGTGCTTTTCTTAGCGGGGTCCCGCTTTGATCATTAGGAGCGGAGGCATTGCTCCTTCTCTAGGGGTCCTGCTGAATTACCTCTGAGCAGGGACTGGTCAGCTGGGGAATGGTGCACGCCAGATTGTGCACATGACTGTCAGTTGTGGGGGAGGCTATCCTCGAGGTCATCTCTGGTGCTGCAGGAGACCAAGAAGACTGAAAACAACCATACTGGCGTCTGTCGAGCTTGTCGTCCAGGTGAGGCTTATCAGCCCACTTCAACCCACATCAGGAGCAACCATCACAGGAATATACAACTGGGGCTTGGGCTGGGCGAGCCAATTTGTGATCTGGCAACGGCAAATTCTGGGAGGACTCGAGCGACGTACTCATAAGCCGTTTCCTGTTGTCCACAAGGATCATACAGCCTCATCTGCTAGCTGTGCTCGGGGACTTGCCTTCCTTCCCACCTACGTGGGAGCCTTGAATCTGCTGGTGAAAGTAACAGGGCAGCTGGCTCTTGCAAGCTCCCCTGGGCTCTGTAAAGCCGGGTTTCTCCATGCCTCGAGTCCCTCTGAACGCTTTTGCCCACTTGATGATCTGGCTAGAGCTGCTGGCTTATGGGGCAGAGCCAGAGTATGGCTTTGCTGCTGAGCGATCAGCCGAGAAGCCATTCTTCTGTGGTGCAGTGGGTCAACGTGATTTGCTACATCATCCCAAATGCCTGGTCGCTCTCCAGTCAACCCTGCTGGGATCCAGGCCAAGCTGCAACCATCAGTAAGCCGGCCTAGCTGTGCTCTTTCACCCATCATAAAGACTGCGCTGTAGTCAAGACTTTCATTAAATCAAGCATAACAGGATTATCCTTCAGAACCAAGACGAGCATCCTGGCTGGATCGCATGTCTCAAGTAAGACTGTCTACTGGTCATACGCGGTAGGGACTATTTGCAATAAAACCAGACATGATGAACAATCCAGTGTGGCAGCAAGCAAGCATAAGTCAGTCTCCAAGACAGCCAGCTCAAGAACCCTTCAAGCCTTCTTGCTTCAAATTTACTTCTTTCTATTCTCAGCTCAGGTTCTTTGCCTGTCTGCAGGCGTCTTTGCTGTGGCTCGCTGGTCGTGCTGGAGCATAATATTCATCATAGCTCTCATCCATGCCCACAGTGCCAACCTAGCGCCTGCTGGTAGGTACTCATATGCGGAGCTGCACCCATCTAAGGCATCTGCAATCTGACCGTGTGTCAAATCAGTCTGCTTCGACCTCCCAGCAAGCACCCACAAGGCATTTCGGCGGACATCCTAAGGATGATAGCTTACCACTTGGCTGCAATAATGATACCTTCTCATTGTGCGCCAGAACAGCAACTAAAATGCTGTCTCTCCCTTTAGCTCAGAGAAACTTGCCCATGCATGTCATCTGATCAAGACTTTTGCTTGTCAGGCGCTCAGCTGCCTGTGTCGGGGGGGAGCGCAACCCCAGAAATAGCCCCTAGGCGTTGGCACAGGGAGGCGGACACCATCCATCCTCAGACCATCTTGGCGGACAGCCCATTCCTAGCGGTCCACTGGTGGAAATTGGTCCTAGGGTAGACCCCTTTGACCCCTGTTTCATTTTCAGCTGAGCCAATTCACTGCTGGCATGATTGACCATACCAAATCTACATGCCTTTCTGTGATCATAGGTGGTAACGTCTTTTTGAGAGAATTGGCATGGGTAGAAGGCAGTTTGCCCACAATTACGGAGAGAAGCCAATCCGAGAAGCATGCCCAAGCGGCATTCCCTCCTTGATGTCCTGCTCACGT
Source organism: Chloroidium sp. JM (assembly GCA_004335615.1). Classification (NCBI taxonomy): domain Eukaryota; kingdom Viridiplantae; phylum Chlorophyta; class Trebouxiophyceae; order Watanabeales; family Watanabeaceae; genus Chloroidium; species Chloroidium sp. JM. The sequence goes on from QAXI01000461.1 coordinate 577,450, forward strand.
CTGCTCGTATTGTTCCTGTACAGGGTTTTCATGGAGGTTGTGCTTGTCGCAGTGGGCGTCTACTTCTATAAAACGAGCGGTGAGTTGCATGCTGATCTACCGGAGCTAGAAATTTGGCTGTTGAAAGCAACCTCTTGACAATGCTGGAGTGGCACACCTCCGGTGCTTAGGGTATCGCGCTTGCAGTCGACGGCCCTGCTGCCAGCTGAAAGGCTCTGCTTTGTAGGTCGCATCGGAACTGTTCACACTTTTACTGCCGACTGTGGTGTTACAATGCACTCGCGCTGTCCAAATGGCAAGGTCCAGCTGGGGCTCATCTCGCTGATGCTGGGCACTCTGTTTCTAATCTTCTTGCTGTATTGCTACTACATCGCAAAGGCCCTGCAGGACCTGCACACAAAGCCAAATGAGCAGGTCAAAGTTGGCCGCCTCATCGTCAGAGTCCAGGTGAGCCCCTCTCCCATGTTTTGCATATCCTTTGCAAGGGCGACTGTAGGCTACATAGCCAGCCTTGATTGCCACCCTCAGCTGCGCATCATGCGGCATCTTCCATTGCAACAAGACGTCACAAGGGGCCAAACAGGCAGTCCTGCTCTGAAAAGGATGCGGCATGCAGCTGAGGCTGCGGGTCCCTGTGCTGACATTTGTCATGCTGTCAGTTTTCTTGCTCTGGTATGTGAAGCCCTACAGCTGTGCGTCTGTGATCGACACATGGCTTGGAATGATGTGAGTCGTTTCTCCTCATTTCCGGTTCGCAGCTGAGCAGCAGCACATAGCAGAGCATTTCTCGAGGCTGTTCAAAGGCAATTGCCAGCGTCAGTCACTGCATCTGCGTTTAACTCAATGTTTGATGACTCTTTTCTCGTTTCAGAGATGGCAAAATAATGTCTCTGTTATGGTACTACATTGGCCAGCTCCTTTCTACCTGCAGGATTGGTCAAACAGCAATGGTAACAGTATACCTGCTGTCATGAGTTTACCTGTTTGCTTCTTGCTGTCATGCCAGAGAGAAGGGTTTGCATCAAACCTGCCTGCTGTAGATTCATCTTGCGCCTCCTCCCCAACCATCGTGAGGGTGCAGATAGGGTGGTGGTTGATGCTTGGAAACGGCAGCAAAAGGCAGTCTCATCCTGGGACCCTCCTGAGATCATGGGGCTTTCAAATCTGACAGGCTGTTGTGCCAAAGTATATTTTGCTGTTTGGTTGCAACGCTGATCTTCCAGAGCTGCAGGCCTGCCCAATTAGCGGCAACGATCACTGTCCTGCTGACTTCCTATGTGTATACGCCCAAGCTGATGCCAGGCAAAGGCCGCTCGCCACTTCTACAGGTAGGCATCTGGCTGCTTGCATGTGACTCTCTTAGCAACCAGTCGCTGGAAGGATAATTTTGATTATTGCACATCCTGGTCAATAAAAGGCCTGCAAAGCACCATTCCTGTAGTGGAGGTAACACATCTGTTGGACCTTTGCTCGTCAGTTCAGGAGTTTGCATGCGAGCATGCCTTCACACATTGGATCCTCAGCTTCAACGGAGGACTCATATACATGCACAGTCCTTGAAAGGAGAGATTCCGTGCTTCGTCAGCAAGGGTTAGCCCAAGCCTTGGTGTTGCAGGTCTGGCTGCAAGAATTTGCTTGGACCAATGCAGAAATGCCTGGCAAGATTGCTCGAAGGAACGCATCCATGGACCCCCAGGATCTGCACGTAATTGAGAAGGAGCCCATGTTCTGTGTCTCCATCATGCTGGCCTGCCTCTACTGGAGCCTCCTCGTCTATGACTACTCCGAGGTCAGATGATCCCATCTCTCTTGCTTGGCTGGCACCCAGCTCATGCTCACTGAGCAAGATCTAGGCCCCATCGAGGCTGGCTGCTCCATACGCACTTGGCTTGAACAGCTGTATCAAATGAGCTAAGCGCACAATTGGGCTGTACAAGGCATGCTGGCTCACGCGAGGCAGCAGCTTTGCTTCCAGGCCTGTGCAGCCTTACGGATCTCCAGACTGACCTGGCATCCCTGGGAAGTGCGTTCATGACTGAGGTGGACCATGCAGGTTGATGAGTCGCGGTACACCATTGAAGAGGGGTGCGCTATATTCACTCCAGCCCTGGAGGACTTCGAGCTCTTCTGGGAAAAGAGCCTAGATACCAAATTGCTGATGGCCTGGAGCAAGTCAATCGTCGTACTTGCATTTCGTGGGACAGCATCGATGGCAAACGTGCTTGCTGACATACAGGTGAGAAGCGCTGTGCACCTTTGAGCACGAAGCCATACGACTTTGTTCCACGCTCCATTATGTTCAAGGCCTCTTCGCTGGATAGTTTCAAAGCACACTTGTGCTCTGCAGCAGAACTGCTCGGAGAGCAACTGTTGAGCCAAAGAGTTCATTGGCAGCTTGCATTCTATACTTCAGCTGGTCAGTACATGAAGCTGGAAGAAGCTATTCCATGCAGGCTTGGCGGGTCTGCCACAAGCCGAAGAGGGGCAGGTTTTGGAGCAGGCCCATGGTACACAGCGGTTTCGACAAAGCCTGGCGCAACAACGGGCTTGATGCTCGGGTGCTTGCCAAAGTCCAGGAGCTTTTCAAGACGGGACAGGTCGACAAACATTCCTGCCGCTTTGTTGTTACAGGTTGGCGGCTCATTTTCAAGAACCTCTTGCGTCAAGAGACGTTGGCCTGATTTCGTGAAGATGTTCTCCTACGACTGCCAGGGACACATCACTGTTGCAGCAGAGCCTGCAGCATACTGCCGCTCAGCGAGGGCGTGCCTGCTGTGAACTTCCTGTTGATGAGCCAAGCTTGACTTTGTCTTCTGCCGAAGGAGTCTAGGAGAAGTGATTGCGGCGGGGGCATTGGGAAATATCAGTTCAAGACCACTTATCTATGGCGGAAGCAGTTACCTGCTGCAGGGCACTCGCTGGGAGGGGCATTAGCAACTTTGGCTGCATATGATGTGGCGAGGGTCGCAAGAGAGGCTGGCCAAAATCATGCCGTGACGTGCATCACCTTTGGCGCTCCCAGGACTGGCAACCACGCTTTTGCCACTGACTTCCAGGTGCTGTCACGTTACCTTGCAATTCAGCTCAGCCTGTGTTTTGTCACACCCTCTGTAAAAATTATCAGCTGCATGTGTCAGTCCTCAAGGCAGGAAGGAGCCTATCATCCTATTGAAAATCTTTTTGGCTGCAGGAAATGGTACCAGATTGCTGGCACGTCATCAACGGTATGTCTCATCAGCATTTGACGGTCTGGCGCTCTGTCTGCTCTGTCTCTGTCTCCAACGATACGCTGCTGTGATGTACCTTCACAGCTTATTAGGGAAGAGTCCAGCCTTGTCTACGTGTCTACATGCCTACACATCATCGCACCATTCCCATTGAGCAATGTCACCTGCACCAATTGTCAATGATTCTCCGTCTCTCGAGCCAAAATCATACAAAACAATTATTTCAAAGCTGCTTGACAATCAGTCCCCTCAGCATGCCTACCGCCACTGCCAATAGAGCTCTGCCAACTGAGCATCAGGCTTGGGTCGCGCAGATCAGGATGCGGTGGCAAGGAGTGGCAAGTTTGGGGTGCTGTACAAGCGAGGGGGCCACAGGGTGCTGATCAATAGACTAGGAGACCTCATTGTGCGGCCCAATCCCATGGAGGCCAGCCTGTCTCTCATCACCTGCTTCCACTCAGTCCAACAGCACCTGCTCACCACCTACCTGGAGTCCGTCATCGCCGTCTTGCTCTCACAGTTCAGCAGCAAGCAGATGGAAGGCGGACGGCAAGGCGTGGTCAGGCTGGCTGAGCTGAGCCTGCCTTTCAGGGTGAGCCTTCACAAAGTCACGACTGATCCGATCCGTCCGATCCAATCTGCAGGGAGCTTCTGACCTGCACTGCCAGGCCCATTTGAGTCCAAGATGTGTCCAGTGGGACTAGTCACAGCCTGGCCCCTACACCCTATCCATCTGGTGCACATCTTGCCGACCAGCATGACATCTAAACCCTATACCCTCTATACTGTCTCTGATTGGGTGAGATCAGAGATCCTGAGTGTGCCCCCGATCTATTTCAGCCAGGTGGAGATTCTAGCAAGAGTCAATGGTCCAAGCGTGTCATTATCTGCCTTGGCGCAGAAGCTGCTGTTGGAGGAAGGCGAATTGACAAGTGTCGACCTTGCAACCATGTGCCATCCTGCCTCAGCCACGCCCGAAGCAGAGCAAAGCTTCAGCGCAAGACTCTCAGGCCGGCTTGTAGGCACAAGAAGAATGCACCTCCAATCAGCTGTGATGGATGACCCTGCTGAAGAGAGCACCAGGTACGGCCATCCTGTCTTGCACATGAATTTCGTTTCGTCAAAGTCAGGCAAGGTTGGCCTTCTCGACTCATCTGCCATGGGCTTTACTGACAGCCAGCAACGCCTCGACATCCTGCTGGTATGCCTCTTGGATAAAGCTGTGGCAGGTGCTACCGATAATGTTCAGGCCCTTTGACATGGGGCCTGCCAATCAGCTGATCTTGATTTGCCCAGATTCCTGAATGTTTTGAACCTGCAGAGGCGGGGACTCGAGACTTTGCTTCGTGTGCGTGCCTATGCCACGTCTATCCCGTCTCTTCAGGTAGCAGGCTTTGGCGAAAACACGCTTTTTCGTTGGGGTAGTACTATCAAGTCTCTCCGTGAGATAGAGCAGAAGCTGGAAGGAGGGCTGTGGGGCAATCCCATTCACACGCAAATATGCATGACAAGGCATTCTTTTCGTGCATAGGAGCCAATCTTGTCACTCCTACATGCCATCAATTGATTTCGGTACGCAGAGCGCTTTCCGATATCTTTTAAGATTTTCCGTTGCTTTTTTGTAGAGCAGGGTGCACCTTATTGACATAGCCAACTGGCTGTTCTTCCAACACCGGAAGTATAAAAGCCAATGACATTTGCAATGTATAGGTAGGTTTAGAATCGCAAAACTTGTGTGCTGACACTCTATGATAATAATAATATTATTATATAATATTGACCGTACTATGAATATATAGCCAGTATCGTTGCTTCAGTGCAACAAATTTGTCCACTTGTTATTTTTAATTTGAGCTCTGATTTCATTGGAGCTCTGTCCAGCCTGATTTTGTTTTCAGGTGTAGATGAATAGACTGTACACGTCACTGAGGTTGATGAGCCCATCGTCCATCCTGGTACTGTAATGCAAGGTAGCACTGGTTCTTGTAGATGAGTTTCGCTTACGCAGGCAGAGATATTAACGCCGCTCTCATTTTCGTCCAATGTTCCAAGTAGACAGTGCGGGGACCATTTGTAGCTCAAAAACCCGCAAGCGCGGAATTGTGCCTGCAAACGGGTTGGTGTTCAGGGCAGCTCTCACTTCCAGCGGATACTCGAACTGAACGCCTCAGGAGGCGACTATAATTCGTTTCTTCGGCGGAGGGCTCTAATCGGGACCATTTGTAGCCCAAATACCCGCAAGCGCGGAATTGTGCCTCAAAACGGGTCGGTGTTCAGGGCAGTTCTCACGCACAGCGGATACTCGAACTGAACGCCTCAGGAGGCGACTACAATTCAATTCTTCGGCGGGAACCTTTAATCAGGACCATTTGTAGCCCAAACACCCGCAAGCGCGGAATTGTGTCTCAAAACGGGTCGGTGTTCAGGGCAGCTCTCACGCACAGCGGATACTCGAACTGGACGCCTCAGGAGGCGACTACAATTCATTTTTTCGGCGGGGATCTTTAGTTGGGACCATTCCTGGCCCAAATACCCGCAAGCGCGGATTTGTGCCTCAAAACGGCCTGGCGTTCAGGGCACCTCTCAATTCCAGCGAACACCCGAACTGGAATAGGGTTAGGGTTAGGGTTAGGGTTAGGGTTTAGGGTTTAGGGTTTAGGGGTCAGGGGTTTAGGGTTTAGGGTTTAGGGTTTTAGGGTTTAGGGTTTAGGGTTTAGGGTTTAGG
>QAXI01000462.1:17049-33052 GCA_004335615.1 Chloroidium sp. JM
ACCCCCCCCCCCGCCCTCATTGGGCTGTGGACTTGCTGACTGCTCTGCCTTGGTCCCCGTCGCTTCTTTCCTCTCAGCACTGGAATTTACGTCCATGGCCTCGGCCACTGCCCAACTGCTTCTCCCACCGCCGAACCCCTCATCAGCCGGGCCTCCAGTCTCAATCTCGCTCCCCAATCTATTCTCCAGGCGCTCTGGACCACTGTGGCTTTCTAGGGGAGGGTCAGCTTCCATAGGAGTCGCCCCAAGGGACTCCCACGCCTCCAATTCTGGGCTGGCGGTCTTGGCTGCTGGATGAGCAGCTGTGGCGGCGGCAGTGTTTCCTGGGGTGGGGGTAGGGGTTGGGGTGCCGGCACGGCTGCTGGGATGTGCGGACGGAAGCAAGCCATTGCCGTCGGGGCTGGGGGGAAGCGGGGCGATGCCGAACTTGCGCATTCATCGCATCCAGCCCAGGGCGTCGATGCAGGTCTGCAGCAGGTCCATCTCCTCCGTGTGCAACCCAGTCTTCCAGCCCTCGGCAAACACCATCTGCATTGCGCAGAGAATTGTGAGGCTGCTGAGGGTGTGCTTGACATTCCTGATGACGAACTTCGCTTTAAAATCGCTTTAAAATCCCTGTGGGCACAATCTTTCCGCAGACAGGGTGGCGCCAATGGGTGAAGGCCAAGACAGGAAAAGGCTGATGATGCGGCAGGGCAGAGAATGCATGATGGGAACCATATTGGTTTCAAAAGTATAATGACAACCATGCACAGGGCGATCACAGCTACCCGTAGTGCAATTTGTGTTGTATTGCTGGGGAGCTGCACCAGTGGTGTCAAAGAGGGAGGTGGTCAAAAGGGGCGGGGGGAATTTGTTAAATACTGAAATTTATCATCTGGTTGCCAAGGGAAGCTCAGCTATGAGGGACAGACCTGATGCGCAGGGTGGTGAGGGACCAAATGGCAGGAGGGATTCGTTCCGATGCGTTGGAAGAGCGACCTTGTATGTAGGGCCCATGCGGTTTGACACCGGGTTCTTCAAGGCCTCCCGTGCGGAAGGCAGCCAGCGGTGGGCCCTCTTGATTGTGCGCTGCAGGCGCTCGGCATGGGAAGAGGCAGTCACCACACGCTGGTAGTCCGCCAGATGCTTCTCTACCTGCAATAAGAGCAGATTGATTCAGGAGGCTTGGCCATTTTGAAGGCTTACTTTGGTTTGCTGTAGCCGCAGTGTTGAGTCATGCATCAGTATGGAGCTCAAAAACGGAAATTCTGCCCCGCAAGTGATGCAGCATGAGCCAAGATGCCTTCGCCCCTCATGCCCTCTCTCTTGGTGATGCTATCCACGCATTGCTATGCACATGATTGATTTGCGCCTTGCTTGTTGGACTTGCAGCCAAGAGGCCCATTGTTGGGTCTTTGATGCGCCTTTCAGAAATCAGCAAAAAAACATTGAATATGGCATCAAAATTTTGAGACGTCCGAGGGTGGAAGAGGCTGGGGAGGGTGTGAGCAAAATTTTGCTGCGAATTGCATGCCTGGCACCTAAGAGACGGAATCTCAATTGTGGGGTCCAGTGCGAAGCCCATGCATGCATGAAAGCTGATAAGATTGCCCTGCCAAGAGACAAATGGGGGGAGGAAAGATATTGACCCATGCCAGGGACTCGCGCCCCTCGTGAGGGTAGATGTCGTGCTGCTCCAGGTCGTGGATCTGGGCGGCGGCCGCCCTCCCCTTCCACAACTGCCCGGCCTGCAAAGCAGCTCCGGCCTGGCTGAGGCTCTCCATGATCACCCTCAGCTGCTTGGCCTCCCGTACCAGCTCCTACAGAATGCAACAGAGATATGATGGAGTGTAAATTGGGGAGTCTTATGACCTTTCATTCATGAATGTTTTTCGGCTGCATCATGGAGTTCTTTGTGATAATTTGCCACCTGCCTAGCTCAGGCTCTCCACTATTGCAATAGATGCTCATCCTCTCGAATCAGCTCCTGGGCATGGATTGAAGACCGGTCAAGTGTAAATGGAGGATTCACAGCTCTCAGACTCGTCCCGCAGAGCATTGGATGCTCCACTCCCCCATGGAAACCCCCCCCCCCCTCCCCACCCCCTGCTTGTTACTCTTACCTTGTCCACCTATATGATACATCTCCATGGGGTGAAAGTCTGCCTGCTTTGCATGCTTGTGTGGGATGATTCAATTCGCCCTCCATGGGGTGATTCAATTATAAAGAATTGCACGAAGAAGATCCAATCAGGACAGGGCCGTACCTCCAGTGCAGCCATTTCGCAGCAACTCCCAGGAGGGGAGAAGAAGGCGGTGGCTTTGATTTCCCAATTCATGGCATCCTCCAAGCGTTTTCTGATGCCCAAGGCTATGGGGCTCTCCCCCTCCACCAGGGCGGCCGCCTTTTTCAGTGCCTCTGCCAGCGTTGCCACGGTCTGCCTAGCGTGGAGCACTTGGATCGGGGAGCGAATGTGAGAAGCCAAGCATAAAAAAAGTCACCGGCTGTGGCAACCCCCGAGGAGCCATCTTCAAATTTTATAATGGAAAGAATACGGCGATGCGCATGGGCTGTGCGCTCCCTGTTCCACCGACTGATCATCATGCTTTGGACCTTCACCGATCGGGCGCTCATCTGGATGTGCAGGAACATCGTCAATCGCACTGCGCTTCTGACGGCATGAACTCGGCATATCCAGTGAGGAATTGGAACTGTCATCTTAGATGGGGGATTATTCTCCAGAGGGGAAGGCGTGTAGGGGAAGGGGTTGAAGGGGATTAGATAAGCTGATTGTTCCCTGATGCTCTGTGGTAGGTGGGCATCAATATCTAAGCTGACTTTTGATCAGATATGATAGAGCCCCATTGCAGTATTCAAAGCTTAAACAATTGGCAGGGGAACAAGCTTTCCGTTCAAAGGATGGCAAACAACGAGTCCGGAATTGCAGTCCATGCGCATGTACTTCCCCTCCAGAAGAAAAAAGCAGGGCCTGTCATTCCGTGCTTACCTACATGCCCTTTCAAATATGCAGCTGAGCTCATATGTGCACAGAGCTCAGACACACACCCTAGAAGCAAGCCTCTTCGATCCATGCGTTGCCATGCAATCGCATGGATTGAAGCACACATCTGCTCCTGCTGCTGCTGGTGAATTTGTCTAACGACTCCTGACGTTTTTCAACAGAATGTACATTGGGATGTCTCGAACAGGCAAAAAGGAGGCTCACCTTTTGCATCTGCTGCTGCTGCTGCTGCTGCTGCTGGTGCAGCGCCTTGGCCTGCGCGTCGATCTGCTCCTTTCTCCTTCTCAGCTCTTTGGTGGCTAGGGTCATCGCCTGGGCCCCGTCGTACTGCCCCTCCAAGGAGATGAGGTGTTCAACGAGCTGCATCTACTGCTGCATCCGCTGATGCTGCTGCTGCTGCTCGTGCAGCGCATTGGCCTGCGCGTCGTTCTGCTCCCTGGTGGCTAGGGGCATCGCCTGGGCCCCGAACTGCCCCCCCCAAGGAGATGAGGAGTTCGACGAGCTGGCCGAGCCCCGGCTGCTGCAAAGGCGCATGCTCCCCTGGATACTGCCAGGGTCTTTGGAGGAGCATGCCGGGGTTGTACGGCATGGACCTTCCTGGCCCAGCACAACGCGGATTCCGCCTCTGCAAATGATATGACAGGTAGGAAAAGCTCAAATATCAGAAGTGTATGCTGTGATCATCATCATCACAGTCCCCACTACTGGAAACATTACATTGCAGCGCATGGTCTTCAATCTCAAGCAAGACTTCTGTATAGCATCCCAGGAGCAGTATTCTTAGTGGGAATCTTGGCAGTTCAAATCCCCAAGCTATCGGCTTGGATACTTTGAGCAGTACGCAAAGCACAGCATACCTAGGCACAGCTATCAGGCTCCCAATTTGAATTGAAGAGAGGAGTCATGGGAGGAAAGCACTGCAGGTGAGGACAAGGGCAGCATGCTAAACACCACCAGCCACTTGGACAAGGCACCCATCCACCACTGCTTGTTGCTAACGCTTTGGTTTAGCAGAGCATCACAGCAGTGGCTTTCTTGTCACAGTGGCTTTCTTGTCACAGGTATCTGGACAGTATTAGAAGCCCTGAGGAGTTTACATAGATTCTTGGAGAGACTATTTGGAACGGATCCAAACTTTGCCTTTAACGGCAGAGAGTACCTGCGCTTTGAGTTTCCTCTGTTTTCTACTCCATTTCGCCCGTGACTCCTGCAAAATCCCAGGAGCACCGTCATCAGCACTGCACTTCCAAGGAAGGCAGGGCGTTGGCATCTCGGATGTCTGAGCAAAAGAACCGTCATGGGGGGATGGAGAATTTGGTTCTCAGTGGCGCAAGGAGCAAAGCACTGCAGGTGAGGACAAGGGCTGAATGCTAGACGCCACCAGCCACTTGGACGAGGCACCCATACACCACCTTTAAATACTAAGGCTTTGGTTCAGCAGAGCATCACAGCAGGGGCTTTTTTTTTCAGGTATCTGGACAGTTTTTGAATCCCTGAGGGGTTTACATAGATTTTGGAGAGAATATTTGGATCGGAGTCAACTCTGCCTTTAACAGCAGAGATTACCTTCGCTCTGTTTACCCTTAGTCTCTCACGGTCCTTGGCCTCCCTGGATTTCTGCAAAATCCCAAAAGCACCGTCATCAGAACTGCACGTTCAAGATTGCAAGGCCTTGGCATACCAAATATCTGCGCTAATATATGCCATTGGGGGGCTGGGGGAAGTAGACTTTAATTCTGGTTAGCGCTGCAGGTGAGGAAAAGGGCAGAATGCCAGACGCCACCAGCCACTTGGACAAGGCATTCTTTATCCTCTACCCTTCAATATTAAGGCTTTGGTGCAGCAGAGCATTACAGCAGGGGCTTTCTTCACAAGCTCATATGCATGAGCAGGATGAATACCGCAGGAGCCTTGTTAAATTAGGGAGACTTTGAGCTGGAACAAAAGCAGATCGTACCTGTGTACATGTGCGTCGCTCTGCTTTGTCATGTTCTGCAACACCGTTTCGAGAAAGATGACGTTTTGTTGAAGTTGTTTTGGCTTAAACCGATGCCTTTCATTTCCATGTGTACCTTCCAAGAATTGCCAAGTAGTCATTTGCTTTCAAGTCAGCTAGGCCAGCCCTATGCACTCGCAGGTGCGCTGGACAAGAAAGACAACAAACACCGCAGATAACGGCGGGAGCACTTTAAAAATGCGGAGATGTATGTGATCCCGCAGCTGCTGGACATGGGGACAATGAGATTGTGGGAACTGTGGAGGACAAAAATTAGGCCAGGGTGCAGGATATGGGGGAGATTCAAGACTGGAGCAGGTATTCTCAGATTTTTCAGCAATTTTCTCTTTCCTCCGGAGGCATGGACTTGCAATTGACTGCGACAAAATTCTCTCCATACCCTTTACATAGCTCTTGTCCATGACACCAAATACATGTATGCCTCAGCCAGTCATCATGGCAGCAAACTTATCACCTAGGAGGCATTGGGATCAATGAAGACACAGATCTCAAAGAACCTTGAGAACTGTCGAGGTTGGTTTCTGAACGCAATTTTGGAAGGCAACAAGTGGAAACAACCCACATACCTGTGACGGCCTGATGCAATGTCTGGGTGCCTGTAACCTATCCCCGACCAGAATGGACCTTGCATGCACTTTAGAACGCGGAGAACTGATACAAGGTGCAGATTCAAGCTAGCCAAGCATAGTGGACCCAACATATGTTGATAATCTGCAAATCTCAATTGAGAGAACAGGCAAGCTGCTCATTTTATCTTTATGAAAGCTCCGAGCACGGGAAAATTAGCACTGAGCCTGGTAAAAGCTCATTTTGATTGGTAAATGTGGGTGATTATTCATAGTGCCCCTAAGTAGAATGTCCCCCTTACAGCTTGCTTATTGATCAGCCAATGGCAATTTGCCCTGGACCACCTTTGCCCACCACCACCTGATTGCCTCCCTCCCAACTTGTGGGTGTATTAGCCAGCAAATCGAGTTCAGAAGTGAGAACGAGAGAAAACAGCGGAAATATTGGGCAATGAAAGTTGTCAAACAATGAGATTGCAAATTCAGCAGCCAGGGCAGCCAATTGCAGTGCAGGCCGTCATCAAGGCGCGGGGCTTCATCACGCAAATGATGTGCAGAGAGGTGGAGAAGGAGCTGGACAGACAGGGTCTGATGTTTGCCCGTCCTTTGTTTGCAAGGTTGGTATGCCCCTGCCTGCTGTCAGCCCCTGACATCTTGTTATATACCAGCACTTGGCAGCTAGCATTGCTTGTCTGTCCCCAGCCAAAATTGTGGTACTGATTGGAGGGATGGGTGGCACCTGAAGCCATGCTTGTTCTGCAGCCTGCAACTGCAGGGTGCAACCTGTGCCAATTCACAGAGCTCGATGCCGCCGATGAGATGCACGCTGATACGGGGCTCTTCAAGCATATCTTTGAGGAGTTGAGAGCTGCCCTTGGCGCTCCCACGTCACTTGCCATGCAAGCTGTTGACACTGCATTGCTGGCTGCATCGCAGAGGGATGGACTTGCCTTGCCAAACAGTGGCTTTTCCGGAGCTTTCGCGGCATCTACCTGCAGCTGCAGCAAGACCCGGGCGCTGGCAAAGCTGCTCTCAGTAGCACTGTTGGCAGCGCTGCAGCGATGTCCAGCCTTGGAGGTCTACATCATCATGCTGCAGGGTATATCCCTCACCATCTTGAGGATTTTCGCACTGAGCTCCATTCGCATTTGAATGTCATCAGTGCGCAGCTCACAGCTTCTCCCGTGGCCATCACTACACCACAAAGTGCCCAGGGAACAGAAACATGAAATGGCGTGATTATGGCCTCACTGTAATAATCATCCCACTGCTGCCATAAGCGTTTGGGGTGATGGCAATCACAAAGTGATGGAAGTTCAGGGCCAAACGTCTATTCCCTTACTCACCCAGGAGGATATTGATCAACTACCTCCTCATGGCACTGAGGCAGCATGTCAAACTGACATGGAATAGAGCTGTTGACAAACTGCGTTTGCTTGCAGAATTGCTGACCTCCAGATGAGGGACCTGGAGATTTGCACGGAGGCCAGCATCATCGCCATGGAAGAGCAGCGTGTCAGGTGGGGAACAGAATTGTCTGTGCAATTCACGATCGGAAGACTAACAGAATGAAGCATCTCTGAGAAAGCATCAAAAGTCGTATCTCCCACTCGAGCAGCTTTAGAAACACTATCTTTCAGTATTGAGCTTGCAAAGTGAATTGTCAAATTGGAGTGCTTTGGAGCCCATGGGTTCAGGAGGTGGCAAGAAGAGCACTTGAGAAGTTTCAAGTGCAAAGATGGAGGGGCGCTACGTCGAGGGGGGCTCTCCCTCACCGATGATGACACCAAGATGACAAAGGAAACAGGCGTTCAACTCATCCAATGTCTCGAGCAAGAAACATAGCAGCTTGCAGGGCTCAAATCCAGCTCAACCAAGGCACAAAGAAGAGCATAGCCTTCCAGAAAATGTTTGCGCTGCGGGTAGTTGGGTACCAGATCCCATGGTTTGGAAATATATTCATTGCATCATCTATGGAGAGGCGTCCCACAAATCTTTGAAAGCATGCTCAGCCCATGATAATGGATGCCCCTTCGAGAGAGTGCAGCAGGTAAAGTATTCTTATTTTAGCTTGAAAAAGGAGCGGAGATTCGTATTTGCATCGCTGGCCAAATGTGGTCAGTCCGCATTTTGGGAGTTGCTGTAATTCAACTCATATCTGCCCACTGATTGCAGACTGATATGCGAACCCAGCACAAGTGAAGCCATCTTTCGTTACCTGGAGTCCTTGAGTCTGCTCATTCGCAGGGGTTGCTGGCCCAGTGGAGTGCAAATTGCCCTGAGAAAGAACATCTAAATGTCCAGGGAGGCAAAAAGAGCTCAATCGTATTGTTCAACTCTTGCCAACGCAAGCCAGCTCCAGCAACAGTGTCGATTCTCAAGTCGTGCTTTGCAGGTCTCAGGAGGTTCCTGGGCTGCTCTGTGGCTGTTGCTTGCTATCAGGTTCTCTTCTCTGAAGCCTGCTCAAGAGCAGGTAGTGAGCAGGTCCAGGTGAATTCTTTTGCCCCTCTGAATGCAAGCTAGCTCTATCCGCAAAGTCGATTCCTGGGCTATTCCGTGGCTGTTGCTTGCCATCCAATTCAGAGATATCCAAGCCTCTCTCAGGAAGAGGTACAGATCCCCTCAGTCAATCAGACTGACAAATCCAGTGAAAGAACACTGCAGTGCTCCAGTTCTGTTGTGTCTCCATGGTGCCATGGTGCAGGGCAGCACGGTAATGCTGCCACACGATTATCCGCCCTTGGGGCAACTGGTAGTCAGTCAGCTCGGCAAGCTAGTTCCCCGCTCACCTGTTCACCCATGCAAGAAATGATGCGCGGGTGTGTGATTGCGCTTTACGCAAACAGGATCTCGAAGTATTCTTGATGAAAGTTTCCAGTTGTGTTGCAGGTGATCGGCCTAATCCCCCCCCTGACTCTACTTTGTGCAAGCGAAGTGTGCAATCCTGCGGCACCACAGGTCAGGGTTTTGGCTTGCAAGCTTCCCCACCTGATGGTAAAAACATCCTGACATGCCTGCTGAGGCTGCTATGTGAAATATACCATGTTGCCAAGTTCAGCTGCCTTCTGGTGGCTTGTAGCTTCCAGATCTGTGCATTGTGTAGCAGCATCGGCGATTGATGAGATGTCTATTTAAATATTTGAATTTGGAAGTAGTACAGCTGGTAGTATCTGGAGCAGTGCTGGTAGACGGCGCTACATTCAGGTGAAGGCTTATGACATGATTGGAGTGCCTCTTCCTTGCAGCCTGCAAATAACGAATGCTGGGAGTGCCTGCTTGAGCTGTAGACATTGCTGTTGGTAAGTCTCAGCACTGTTTCTCCCTCTCTTGGCACAATATGCAAACTGTTATTCCAATCAGCCTCTGCTGTGCTGCTTGTAGGCTCAAATTAGCAATACAACATGCTACCCCCATGGCAAAAAAATTTGGCTTGGTGAGTTGCTATTCGTGTGGAGATCAACAATGGAGGCTTGGCCAATGCCAAAGCATCATTTTGAGGAAAGGGTTTGCAACTTAAAATGTCAATTACAGGAGTCTCATGAATTTCGATGCAGTCGTATTGCAAGTACCTCAGCACGAAATAAAAGCTCTGGGACATCTTGTCATCATTGAGTGGCAACCACCATACAGTGACAATGGCACAACGACTTTACTTCTTTTCTGCAGAACCCAGGTCAAACCTATGTTAATATTTTATGGCTCCTGGCTGAAGTCCAGGTGATGCCACCCTCTATAAGTGCAGAATGTCAGACTGCATTCAATATGTCATTGTCAGCCTGATTATACTTAGCAAACAATTCCCAACAGAAAGCAAGTGGAGCATGCTTGCCAGACGACTGACAGGTACGTGCTCAGCAAGTGGTACGGTCTGGGTTGACATTTCTTGAATGCAATGCGGCAGAATCTCATCCAAGCAGTAGGCAAAGACTGGCACCTCACATCCAGTGCTGCAGAAGCTTCATTGTGCGCCCGTCATGCACTGCAGGGCATTGCCACCTCCCTGCAGCGTTCAATGGCATCTCAAATTAACCGGAGGATTGGCCAGCAGTGGTCTCAAATTTTGGTATGGCGATGCAATGATTCAATGTGAGCACTCCTTTCCGTTGAGATTCCTGCTGTAGTGTGTGCCTGCAACCCACGTTTAATCCAACAAAGTTTGTGCTGAGCTTGCTGCAAGGCTCTTGATCAGGTGACATCAAGGTGTGGCACCAATGGGCGTTGTTCAACGTGCTGCTGCTGCTGCTGTGCCCCAATGACCAGGACAGCATCAGCAACCAGCACGTTGCCATGGCAGAGCAGTGCTTCTTCGAGACCGTGGAACCGTGGCGCCGGAGCATGCCGCTGGTGAGACACTCCTGCAGTCTCTGCTTGTTCCACACAAGAATCCAGGAAGCACATCCATGTCCTTCCATCTTTGCCTCGGGGAATCTTTTATGCAGACATGCTTTTTCATTGGCCGCCCCCCTGATATTTGCGCCGAGGGGATGATAGCAGTCATGCGAGCACAGATAAAGAATCATGTGAGGATTCCCTTTACTTGAAGGCAACGGCATGGATGATGGTATTGGTCATCTTCAATAAAGGGCAGCAGTCTGGATGGTGTGGCCCTTGTTATTCAGAGCAAGATTGACGGTGAAAACTGCGGGTGCAGAATTCAATGAAAATTCCCAAACTTCTGCAACCCTATAAAGTGGCCAACAAGATCATAAACTGAACAAAGCGATTGTCTGGCACTGAATCTGAGTGCCTTCCACTCACTCAACCTTAAGATTGACTTGCAGCAGGAAAGTAGATGGGTGCCTGGGTGCGCGCTAGCTCTCGGCCTTAAACATTGGGGGATCCAACAACGCTGGGAATGCAGAGGCGCTGCTGGGGCCAGCTTTCATGAGATCCTGCGCCGTTTGCCCCTCTCGGGCATCTTTGACAACTGCCCAAGAGTGGAGGTGGTCCTGGATGAGGGCTCCAGGCGTCATTGAATAGGAGCCCACCTTCGCTAGCATTATCCTCCCTAGAGCTTATTTTCCAGGACAGTTTTGAGAACAGGAACCAGATGGCTGTGGGCTCGCATTCATGAGTCATGTGCAAAGGCCCGCTGAGCTTTGTGAACGCTTGACACTTGATATGAAATTCTTTCAGTTGTGAGCCATAGCCGCAAGCTTCCAGTGCATTGTAGTCCCAACGTTGTCCTTACCAACAAGGTCCGATTCTGGATGTGCATGTACCATTCCTCAAGGTGAATCCCTCTACATAAGACTGCCAAATTCTACTTGACGATGCCATGCACAAACAGAGCTTCACGAGGCGCAGCAGTACACCCTGCCAAAGACGAGAATCAAGGCAGCACTGCCTGGGTCTTGTTATGAGGGATGAGTTTATCTTTCACCCATGCCTTTGATTTCTCCCACAAAAAACAGACCCTCCTTGGAGCCGCCCTGAACCCGGGCCGCTGCTGCAGGTGATACCCTGTGACTGCATCAACCTATCAGCGATGCAGCCCCTTGTCCATGACTTGCTGATGTGCAGCGGCAGCCCCCCCCATCCAGGTTCTGATGCATCCCCTCCCCAATCTTCTGCAAGTTGCAGTCACCAAGCGGCGCCGAGGCGGTGGGAAAGACTTGCGCCAAATCTCCAGCCTACCGGTGGAGCAGGCAAACTTGTGGAGGAGACCACCAAAGAGTGCGAGGTATGTTCTGGTATTCAGCAGACTTTCCCTCCCCTCGTCCTCCTTGCAATGCGTAGTAACCCAACACTACACGTGCAACGGCAAGAACGATAGCGGTGCAATACAGCAAGCCCCTCAGGTCTACTTGTGACAGAGTCATCACCACGGTTCCCCTCCCCACTCCCCCTATGGCAGCTGCCCACCACCATCATCATGCCCGAGACCAAACTAGGCGATCCGACTGCCAAAACGTGCGTCTTCAGGCACAAAAATGGGATAACGCTACTGACGATTTAACGATCAAGCATCCACCCAAAACAGCGATAAGACGATTTTTACAAACAAAAAATCAAAATGGAGGCATTTCCCGCATTAAGGAAAACATCTGCTGGTCAGAATCAGCACGACATTACTTGGCGATCTCCTAGAGCACCCCATCGGCCTCCGGTGTTGGAGCAGCCCGCTGCCCCCACTGCCCCCACCTCTCCTGCCTTTCGGGGCACTCTCATCGATCAGCGAGCTTTCATGGAGGCCTGACATCTGACAACAAGCGGACCAGACAGCGGAAGTTTGGAGTCAAATTTGCAAAAACTCGTTTTACGTTGTCAAGCTCAGCAGTGTCAGAGGCGCCCAGTGGCATGGCAGAAAAGAGGATACTCAAGCTGCCCGTGCTGGAACTTACACAAGAGGCCTTCAAGGACTTTGGCCAGGTAAATCTTTTTCTACTGTTCCTTCGTATCTTTGCCAAATTTGTAATCGTTCCCAATTGGTGTAGCTTGCCTTTTGGAATGGAAAAACGCAGCTTCACTTCTTATCTCTGCCGCCAAGACTTTTGCATTCATGCAATAAGTACGTTTGCCGAAAATGTCCAGAGATCCATGCCAATGCTCCTTTCTTTGCAATGATGCTCCTGTACTTCCATCATTCCTCTTAGCTGCGCAAACTGCTGCAGCAGGTACAATTACAAGCATATTGGTCATTTCAAGTTGGTGTGGCTCAGGTGATATCAGCAAGCTCAGATGGCAAGGAGTTTGACAGCTCTGATGCACAGCTGCAGTTAAATCAGGGCACGCCTCGGTAGGTCAATCCGACCTATCCTCTCTGTTCCTCTTGCTAAATTTCCTGCTTTTCTTCTGAATCCTGGCAACATTCCGATATTGTAATTCATGTGTCGGCATGCCCTCATTCTGGAGACACCCACCTATGAAACGGATACAGAAAGGAGGAGCCCTCACTTTTCCAACTCATACAATCCTGGCTCTGTCCAGCATGCTCATGTTTTGGTCCATTGCTGCGCGCTGATCAGTAAGCCTCAACCAGACTGGATTGGAAACTGCAGACATTGCTGTGATCAAGACCGGTCAAAAAGCAGGCATGTCTGAGTGTGTGTCGCAAAGGTTCTACATCATGAGGATCCCTCGGAGGGGCATGCAATTCGACAAGATCACGTTCCATGCCAAAGTGACGCAGTGCTTGGGGGGCCTCAGCCCACAGCCGTGGTATATGGCAGTTGCAGCCCCTTCTGGCTCAGTTGACAGGTACTTTTAACCCCTATTCTTTTCTCCCACCTCGTCACTCATGAAATGCAATTGTGCCACAGGAAGAATATGGCGTATGGTAAAGAATTCCTGCGTATAGATCTTCCGTTTCTCTGGTGGTATTTCTAAACTGTCAATGCTCACATCTACTGCTTGCCATGCTTTGCATCTAGGGTTGGGTCTGGTCTGTCCATTTCAGAATGCCCACAGACAAAAGTGTTGAGTCGCAGGTATCCAAAGCCAGAAGATCTCAAAGCCTTCCGGATACCGCATGGATCTTTCATCAAGATGCATGCAGGGACTTGGCATGCAGGTCAGTCTCTGCCCTTGCTCCAGCATTGCCCTCTAGCTGCTTCCTCTATTGAAGCTGACATTCTAAACTCTGGCATGTCATGAAGATTCTCGCGAAGGGTACACCAAATTGAACGCCACATCCTTCGTGTCACAGGCAAATCCAAGGGATTCCTCCTGCTTTCCTCTGTCTTGCGTCAACAGTGAACACAATCGCAGTTTGGGAGCATTTTTGTAGCCATCCTCTGCTGCAGCATCGAGACGAACCGAATAATTCTGGCGGATATAGGGAGTCAGTGTATGAGCAGTCCTGCACAACATATGCTGCATGCATACCTTGAAAGAAAGGAGAATGTTGTCGCAGGCCCTCTCTTTCAGGATGCATCTGAAATGGACTTCTACAACCTGGAGCTGAAGGACACAAACGTGGTGGACCACAACACCCACAGCTATGCAGCAGAGAACCTATGTTTCCTCTTGGATGAATCTGACCTGCAATGACTGAGGAGAAATCACCACCTCGGTCACAAAGATCTTGCCCTCATATTGACAATCCGGGACACAAGACCAGGACATGTGAATGTAGTCTTGTACAAATACTTGTATTTATTAGCAGAATGTGAGACTGATAACAGCAGCATGAAGGGTAAGATTTTTGAGAGGTCTATGCAATGGAACATGAATCGTCATGCTTACTTGATTGGTGTATTTTACTGATCTGTGCTTGAAAGATTGTGGACTGGAGTAACTTCAAGTCAACAGGACCAGTGGATATGCCAATTTACCTAGAGCCAGCGGATCAAATGGCAATGCACCTGACGATGAAGATCGCACCTTGGGGGCTTCAGGGTCTGTCACTGTCTTTTTGGGGGCAAGGGGTGGGGGCAAGGGGGGGAGGGGGGGGGTTGCCCTGTGGGCAACCTTGCCTGCCCAGACTTTGAGCGTTCAGTGTTTGATGATCAAATTGAGTTTTATGTGCATAGTGGAAGGCAGACAGAGCTGTACTTAGACAGGCGATGCGCTTGAAGCTGTATAGCAATTTTCCCGGAACCTTATTGCGGCGTTCTCAACGACATACCTGGCCTAGGATCACACAGCTGCGAAGATCTGTGAGCGTAGCCGTTATGCCGGAGGACGTGGGGTCTGTGTCGCAAGCAGAGAAAGCCTGGGAATTCTTCAGAAGCATTGGCTCTCCCAAATACCACGTAGCGCCTATGGTAGACCAGGTATCATCTAATTATCTCCAGCAGCCATCCTTGAATCTTCTGAGATGATGTTTTGTCTTTCTTTACAATTCTGAGCACCTGTACTCCTATTTTTTGAACGAGTCTTCCTTGACGGTTGAAGGTGGAGACATGATTTTCAAGTCAATGATCGCCAAACGCCATCCCTCCAGCACAATACCATACTCCAGCTGGTTGAGATTTCATATGGTTCCTGCAAAAGAAACAAATTCTGCACTGCATACTGGGTCAGGTTTCGAACCAGAGCAGCTTGGTTTGGTACTGTGACAGCAGCAGTGATCCTGTGCCAAGTCTGTTCATGTGTTCAGTTGACATTTGCTCCTGTGACATGCTCAGGATTCAACCAGCAGCCATTTTCCTGCTTACAGCCCATTGCGTGATCATTAATAGTGGAAAGATGGGGTGAATCTGCGCTGGGGATTAACAGGCATGCCCAGTGATTGACTTGTTATGCAATACTCAGCGGATGGTTCTCCTCGGGATAGCTGTCTTTTGTAAGGGGAATGGTGGGAAAGGAAATCCGTTAATGTGGTAAAAGACAGATGTCCTGCTATAGCCACCTTAATTTGCATCCAGTTCCACCTTCGGAAGCCGATTTGCTTCCTACTACATCAGACATGCATTGATCCACCTTGATGTGCAAATTGACCACCATACCACTCTTTCTGCTCTGCTGCAGTCGGAGCTGCCATTTCGGATGCTATGTCGGAAGTACGGTGCCACTGCAGCCTACACACCCATGCTGCACAGCCGCTTGTTTCTAGAGGGACCAAACTACGGAAAGGAGCACTTTACCACATGCGAAGGAGATCGGTAGCCCACAAAACCCCCCACCCTCCCCCCCTTTCCCCCATCGCCCCTACCCTACAAGCTCATGCCCCTTCACTTGGTTCCATTTAATTGTCTAGGGTTCTTCCCTGAGTTCCACTGACTGAACTTGATCATTTGCTGAGTTTGATGCGTCAAGGGCTATGCCCTGCAATTGCCCCAATATCTTGAATGAATGAAAAGCATGAAAAACGTCGTGCTGTATGCAGGCCATTGTTTGTCCAGTTCTGCGCAAACGATCCCGACACCCTATTGAAAGCTGCGCAAATGGTAGAAGACAGATGCGATGCAGTGGATTTGAACCTTGGATGCCCCCAGAGAATAGCCAAAAGGTGAGTTGCCATGCTTGTCTGCGTTTTATCATCTTCCACTGGTCATGACTGCGCCTCTACAAATGGAAGCCTTGCAGAATTCTGTTCCCTTGAATCCTTTTGCCGACATGTATTTTTAAGCATGCAAGGAGCACCTTACATTTGTCAGTGGAATAAAAATCAAAAGGCCTCAAAGTCAACTGAAATCTGGAATTCATCGAGCGGAAATGCGTTTTGCAGATTTGACCCTCACATGTAGAAAGGATTGGTGGGGGGAGGGGGGGGGGGATCATTTGGAAAGATTTAAATGCACACAATATTACAGTATTAGGTCATATGAGCATGATTGCCTCCTCAGGCGGTCCCACAAAGTCCTACCAGCTATCTGAATTGTTAGGCTACTCTTTCAGCGACACAGCATCTGATGTGCAGAGGAAATTATGGAGCGTTCTTGATGGATGATCTGGACCTGGTAGAGAGGATCGTCCGCAAGCTCACGCAGGGACTCAAAGTTCCTGTTACCTGCAAGGTACACTTACCC
>QAXI01000462.1:85481-105584 GCA_004335615.1 Chloroidium sp. JM
TCCACCTTGCTGGTGGTGGCGCCGCCGATGAGCAGTGGCGTCTTGATGCCCCGCTCCTCCATGCGCTTGGCCACCGTGACCATCTCATCAAGGGAGGGCGTGATGAGTCCGCTGAGGCCGATGATGTCGGCCTCGTGCTCGATGGCAGCGTCCAGAATCTTCTCCCAGGGTGTCATCACCCCCATGTCCACCACCTGCGGTTTGAGGTGTTTGGTTTTGACACGTTTGAAGCAGGTGTCTGGTGCTGAGTCGGCATGGAGCCATGTGTCAGGTTTGCTGCAGATGAGACAGACAAGGTGGCAGGCTTGCATTGCAGCAAAGCAGGGAGGGGTTGGGTCAATTGGGTGGAGGGGTGATCAGCAGAGAGACTCAATGATCGTGGTGCGGACCTTGAAATTGTTGCACCCGAGAACCACTCCTGCAACAGAGGGAGATTTTTCAAGGCAGCAGGTCTTGAAGCTTACAAAGGGAATTGTGGACCATCGCCGTTTGCCTTGTCTTTGTAGCAATTTGCATGCAGACAACCACACATTAATTCCACTAAGGGGGACTCACCACCAAGTAAATAGGGCAAGATCAGCTGGTTCATCCCAAAACAGTTGGTCATGGGGTAGTGATGAAATCGTTGCTTCACGGGAACTATCCAAGGCTGTGTCTGCAGTGGGAAGGACCCCATTTTCTGCCGATGTGCTTGGACTCATCGTGGGTGGACTCACCCACGATGTTTTTGCCGATGTCATGCACGTCCCCCTTCACGGTAGCCATGATCACCACGCCCGCATTGCTGGACGCTCCCCCGCCGTTCAGCCTCTTCTCCTCCTCAATGAAGGGGATCAGATGGGCCACAGCCTTCTTCATCACCCTCGCCGACTTGATGACCTGGCCAAAAAAGGGGGACTTTTTCAATGGACATTCTCAGGTCTGGAGAAGCTGGTGGGGTAAATTCAAGCCCGCAGAGGGTCTGTGGGGTCCATCAGGGCTTGCTGATCTGTCAGCAGATATTGGAGTAGGCCTGTATTTGTTGTATCACAGACCTGTGAAATATCATGACTCACAGCATTGCAATTGCTGGCCACTGCCAGGATCCTTAATGTCTTCTTCCAGACCTCCTTGGTAGACAACAGGAGGAGAAAATTGAGGCGACTACAGTACAAGGGGAAGCAGACGCCAAGGGGAAATCACCTGGGGCAGGAACATCTTCCCGGCTCCAAACAGGTCTCCAACCACATTCATGCCATCCATCAATGGTCTGCAAAACATTTCAAGTCAGATGCTTGTCGTTCAAGAAAGTGAACCGTCCATCTCATGACATTTTATACTGCACCTCTGCACACTCCGAGCGCAGCAGCAGGGGGCCCAAGCTGTGAAATCACATCCCAACCACCAAATCTGGCTGCTAGACGATTCTGAGTCTTCCATCTATCTTTGACTCAGAGATCAGGAACGATCTGTTTTGATTGCCACCTCACGCCCAGGTATGCCCAGGAAGAGTTCTTTGACGGCATTGAGATCGAAACTGAGACAATTCCAAGTGAGCACCCCAGTCTCCCTTCCTAGACCATGCAAACTTGTTCTAATGTCGCTGTGGTGGGGTTTAAAAAGCTGACAGAAACTTGTCTTCCTGTTCGAGTTTTCTGTGAAAGAGTGTGTACTGCATATGCAATTTTGCGGCTAACAAATTATTGAAATTTCAAAGCCCACACTTTCTCCTCGGGCCTTCCACACAATCCTGACACCTGGGCCCCTTCGTCGGAAGTGCGGTCTGTTTTTGTTGGGGGAAGGAAAGGGGGGAAGGAGGGGGAGGGATATTACCCCTCAATGACCTGAAGTGGCTTCACATATTTGCCGCAGGTGCGTGCCTCCTCCGTGTCCACCACCGCAAACTCGTCAATGCCCTTGACCAGGGCGTGAGCTATGCGCTTCTCCACCGGCAGGTCCCTCCATGAGTCCTTCTTTGCTGCTGCCGCTGCCCCTGCTACCTGCAGACACAATCCTGCTGTCACAACTGATCTCCCGCGAGTGGCATCTGTGGGCTATTATTCCGAGTAAACATGGCTCATCCATGATTACCTGTCATCGCAACTTGCAGAAAAGCTCTGAGATAGCTTTTGGAATTCGCTTACACAATCCAAGTGCACCTGACTGCATGAATTTCTGCTTCAACAGGTTGAGCTCTCTTAATTTCTGACATGCCCTGAGAAACAATCTCACGCAACATTTTGGTTTTGTAAGCCAGGATGTCTCACTCACTGGATGTAAGATTCTGAATCTGTACAAAGAATATGACAGCTCTTGGTATCGATGTCCACGGAAGCATCAACACATGAGAGCATATTCCAGCAAGGAGGAAAACAGCCAGAGAAGGGAGCGAGGAGGTGCACCTGGCCCTTTTTCCGCACGTCCGTCGGCTTGCTCTTGGGATCCAAGCTGCCTGCATACTCCAGGATGCGCTCTGTCGCATTCTCGCAGCGATTGAGCAGCACGTCCTCCACGAATTCCAACAGCTCCTTGTTGATCTTCTCATAGACATCTGCTTTCACCTGCAGTGGAATCTGCTTCACTCCAGACTCCACGGCCAACCCAGGATTCCAGATGAATGTGATTGGCCTCTGTCATTGACATCCTCAGCTTTCTGCTATGATGCTCCAGCCAACACCATGTCTTTCTTATTCAAAAGAGCAAGAGCAAATGAAATTCTATTATAAAAATTCCTAAACGGTGTCTGATCTTCAGAATTTTTCCCTCCTGCGGATGAACAAGCATGCAAAAATGCCTTTCGGCCAGCATTAGCCGCTGCTCTTCCAATCTGCCAGTCCTGGGCCTAGAACGGGCCACTGGCAATCAAGCTGCATTGATAATGCTCCTGTTCATGCCTCCGACACAATCAACCTACAGGAAGGCAGTGTGAATTGAGGCAGTGCAGGGGGATTGGGGGTGGAGGGGGGCAGGGGAGGGGACCTGAGCAGCATTCACGATGCCCATGTCCATGCCGGCTCTGCACGCATGGTGCAGGAATGCGGAGTGGAAGGCGCGCCGCACGGCCTCGTTGCCCCGGAAGGAGAACGCGACGTTGGACACCCCCCCGCTGATCTTGCTCCCAGGGCAGACGTGCTTGATGATGCGGGTGGCTCGGATGAAGTCGACCGCGTAGTTGTTGTGTTCCGTCATGCCCGTGCCGACAGTCAGAATGTTGGGGTCGAACACGATGTCCTGGGGGTTGAACCCCACCTCCTCCACCAGGATGCGATACGCCCGCTGGCAGATACGCACCTGCACCATTTGCCCTTCAAGAATTTGCCACCACACAAGCCAGCTTTCCTTTTCAAGAGGGGAGAAATTTCCTGGCGGCATAATTCACCTGCTGAAGGTGCTAGATTGATGATTATGTAAGTCACCATCCTGCTCCTCCAAAGAAAATTTGGATCAGAACGTCAGCATGAATTAAATGTTGAGCCATGGATCACAATATAGTCTGGCAAAAACCACACCTTCTTGCATTGTCTATGGCGCCATCATAGTTCAGGTACCTCTACGGATTTTACTGACCAATTCAGCTCTCTTTAGGCCACCATTCTACCAGCTTTTTGCATAGCTTCATACCCTCCTGAGGATCATACATGCAAACACCAGCATTTCCCCTGCTCGGCTAATCCCCTCAGAAGCAAAAGCTTGATATTTGGGTTGCTGCCTTCAAGATGACGATGTTCTGTTGCTCTGGTGCTGGCCCTTGGAAGTTGTGCAATTGATGAGTGGATTGGGTTGGGGTGGGTTTTGCCTTTTCATCGCATGTGGCTGCCTGGCCCTCTTCGTCGAATGCCATCACCACGCAGGCTGCCCCGTGGCGCTTGACCACGCGTGCGTGCTTCTTGAAGGCCTCCTCCCCCTCCTTGAGGCTGATGGAGTTGACGATGCACTTGCCCTGGCACGCCTTGAGCCCAGCCTCCACTATGTGGAACTGCAGGGGGGACCAGCACGGATAATTTGGCATGAAAGGCCCTTGGCATTGCACTGCATGCCCACATTTTGCACTGCAAGGCTGATACGAAATGGTACGGAGAGCGAGTCTGAAGGCTTTCTTGAGCCTCAGCAACGTATGCTGTGATCATTGCAAAGGTTGTTCAGTGTCTGAGGTGCGTTGACAGCTTGCATCAAAGCTGGAAAGGAGTCACAGAGTGCAATGGGTCCAAATCTCATTCTGGCCATACCTCAGCCTTCCAGCCCTTTTTACAAATGGCAGAGGCTAAATGCTTCCACTCTTTGACCTTGAGCAGCATGATCTCAGCAAATCAAAATGCCACCCGGCAAAGCTGGCATTTGTGGATGACCACACAATCCCCTTGGGCCCAAGTTGTGTGGTCTCATTAGAAAAGCACTCGCCCTCTCACCATTATGTCAAATAGCTTTCGCACTGCTATTTCAACTTCTGTGATACTTTCGTGGGCAGTTGAGAGTACCTTGGAGGAGTCGATCATGAAGGGCACCCTGCTGGTCTCTGGGTCTGCGACTAACAGGTTGACGAAGCGCGTCATGGCCCCCACCCCCTCTATCAGCCCATCGTCCATGTTGATGTCCAGCAAGTCAGCCCCCTGCTCCACCTGCACGCCAACCCAAACACTGTCACCGTATACTTCCCCACCCCTTCCTTCAGCCTCTAGTACTTGCGTTTGTGGACGCACTATGCTGATCTCAAGCCATGGGTTCTATTTCAGGCAGTGACTTCGAAATTCTTCTGTAAAAATTGGACCAGGATCTTTGAGATTGGTGCACGGCGTACACTGTGGTTAAATTCTTTCAGGACATTATATTAAGAACAGATGAAGTGCAAGCAAGAGAGCGCTGCAAGATCAGTATATGCTAGGAAAGGAATGGCATGCAGGCTGAGCATATTGCCTTGTAAGGATCTGTGCTGGGACATATATTGGCTTTCCTTCTAGTCGTAGGAAGTCTTTATCACAAGATGTGCAAAAGTAGGCACATTGTGCCACCTTTCTGCCATATAAAACCTTGTAGATCGCAGATTTTGCTAGCTTCTATGCACAGGGTCTGACAACCGGCATTTGATGTCTTATCAGGCAAGTTCTGTCTCTCGTGAGACTTACAGCAATGCCTGCTGGATCGAGTAAATGCCCCCCAACAATACTTGTCTCCTATACTTCGGTGCCGCATTCTGCAACCCTGCAACTTCATTGGGTAGACAATCCATTATAAGGGGGGGGGGGCCAGGGCTGCTCAAACGAAATTGGTTTGAGCAGTATATTCTGCTCGTGGTGACACGCAGGAAGTCAACAGTGCCTGATACAAGCCTGTTTTGAATTTGCAAGATGCATGCTTAATTCTGTCGAATCATATAAATCTCTGTCTCAACCAAGAACTTGGCAATGCCTATTGAGGAAATGACTCTAATCTCACCAGGAACAGGTCCACCCCGCCATCGTACAGCCCGTGCAGCTGCTGGTAGTACGCCTCCTCCACCTCCTCGTACGTGATCCCCCGGAACGCAGGGTTCTCCACCGAGGGCGAAACGCTGAGCGTCTTGTTCGTGGGGCCCACGGCCCCCGCCACGAACTTGCGCGACCCCGGGTGCTTGGCCATGTACTCTGCCGTGCACTGCTTGGCCAGCTTGGCTGCCTGCGTGTTGATGAGGTACACTTCCTCTGCAGCCTCCAGGCTGTAGTCCAGCTGCAAAAGGAGGGAAAGCATTCAGGGTTGCAAATGCAGATATGTTGAGAGAAAGTTGTCGAGTGTGAAACTGAGTGCAAGAAGCAGATACAGAGTAAACTTTCCTCATTCTTCAGGGAGGTCGGCTATTCAATGTTGCAGCAAAGCTTGCGAAACAGCTAACCTTTGGATCGGAGACAATATTGGCTGAAAGGAGATGGGCTGCGACTGCCTCAATTTTCTAGGGAAGATATGTATCTGAGATTGTGGCAGCAATCTATAAATGCTTGCATACAGAAGAAGGACGTGATTTGTCATCACCTCGCTGCACCCCTTGTATAAGGCTTGAGGGGGGAGGGGGGGGAAGCGGGGAAGCATACCTGTGAGATGCAGGTGCCGTTGAAGGTGTTGGTCTCCAGTATGTCCGCGCCCGCGTCCAGGTACGCGTGGTGGATCTCCTTCACCACGTCCGGCCGCGTGATGACCAGCAGGTCGTTGTTGCCCTTGAGCTCGTCCTTGTGGTCCCTGTACCGCTCCCCGCGGTAGTCCGCCTCCTGCAGCTTGTAGCGCTGGATCATGGTGCCCATGGCGCCGTCGATGAACAGGATGCGCCGACTCATCAGCTCCTCCAGCTGCGCGAAGGCCTCGCTCAGCGGCAGGGGGTCCCTGGGCCACATGATACAGTCAATTTGCACCAAGCCTCCATATGCTCCAAGATTTGCAAGGAGCGACGCAATGCACCACCCAGGTGTTCCCTGTGCGTGGAAACAGTATCTCTGTGCAAACATTGCGTGATGGAAATCCAGATCTCGGGTTGGTTAGACTACAATGTCTTCCCAAATTCAATGCAAGATTTCAGAATATTCTATGTGCCATTGGTAATTGTCGACACACAACAGTTCCTCACAATCTTCAGCTGCTGAACATTCAAGGATTGAACCCCTGAATTTGAAGCATCCCAAAGAATCCAAACCGCAGAGCCCAGCAATAGGGAGAAACTGAGACTCAGAGGAGGATTGCTCACACGTAAGCCTTGTATTCCGGCACAGGGGGCAGCTCCGTGATGGCCAGGGGGTCAAAGTCTGCGGGGATGGGATTGACGCGGGCGGGGATGCTGGATTCGGCGCTGCTACCGCCATCCAGCCGCCTGATGCAACAGAACAGTTCCCCGTTGAAGGCTCTATGTCTCATGAGGATCCTGTTCTTCTCTAGACACCCGAGAGGTCCCATACACTGCATCCCAACGATTCCATTGCCCCAGATGAACTGTGAAGCTTCGCTGTAACGGAACGGCTGCGTTTGACAGACAACTTACCGCCCTGCCCCAGAACAGCTGGGCCGCCAAAACCTGTTCCCAGTGAAGGGAGAGCACTGCATTGCCATGTTCGGAATCATTGTACTGCAACAGTGCTGGAAGAGCTCTCATTTGGCGAGGGACACCTCTGTACTTTCCACACCACTTGAGGCTACTCTTGCTGGCAGCAACAATCGTACGATGCACCACTGAAATCAGGATCACTGCAATCCAGCATTGTGGCGCATACTGAAAGCTCCATCATTCGACAAAGGTCCCCCCCCCCCCCTCTTTCAAAGAGATAGTAGAGAGATTCCTCTGAGGGAATTTTGCAATCTCTCACTTTGACGCCATCTCCACTATTGCTGCGATGTGCTCCGGCCCTGATCCGCAGCAGCCGCCGATGGCATTGACCAGCCTGTCCTCGCTCTTCCCGGCCTAGAGGAGGCGGTAGAGGCCGGGGATCTGGTCGTACCCCCCCATGGCGTTCGGCAGCCCCGCGTTGGGGTAGCAGAACACCCAGCAGTCCGCGCACGCGCTCAGGTTGGCCACGTACTTCTTCATGTCGGACGCACCCAGCGCGCAGTTGAGCCCCACGGCGAAGGGCTTGCTGTGGGCCACGCTGTTCCAGAACGCCTCGTTGGTCTGCCCGCTCAGCGTGCGGCCTGCAGGGAGACAGCGATGGACAACAACAGTGTACACCTGGTAATCCCCTGCCACCCAGTCAATCGATGTGCTACCCACCATGATGTATCATACAAGCAAGGCACAAGTTTGCTGACGAGGCATTCGCACATGCAAATTTGCATGTGCGAATTGAACCTTCCTTCCCCATAAGAATCACCGTAAAGCTGAATATAGGCTCTGCTTGAGGAGATGCAAATTCTGCATGACAGCTGATAGCCCTAGCTAATTGCGTTTTTCTCTGCATCTGAACCCCCTTTTGAACAGAATTGCGAATATGGAGGATGGGTGAGTCGGGTAGCCCAGGGGTGGGTAGCCCCAGAGGGGGGGGGGGAACATTCAATGTCTTTCAAGCAATTGCATGAATGAGGAAATAAGAAATGAGTCAGCCAGATCATGGCACCACATCTTCGACGGCTCGTTGCATCTTGTGCTCATATTGAGTGCTCTTCTTTCAAGAGTACAAGTGGTGCTTTGGAGGTGACTGCAATTGCTCACTTAGAAACTTTGTGCTGTCCCATAAAAGCAAGTCCTGTGTGGCATAATATCAGGTCCATGGGTGGTGTGCAGGTGGTGCCAGGGGTGGCAATAGCTTTCTGCGTGTACGAGGCCGTCAAACGGCACACAGGTGTGACAGTCAACAAGGAGGGGCGGTGATGGAAGCTAGAGCTCCTGCAATTTGACGAGCAGGCCCACAGAAGAGCATCTACATAGTGGTGGCGGAGGTCTTAGGCTGCTCTTGATGTTTTAGCTGGCAAGAAGTACATCTAGAGAGAGCTTAATGTTGCATATTGGTTGGAGTAGGCATGCTTCCATCTTCCTGATTTCCATCCCACCAGAAAAGAACTTTGCAGCAGCATCTAGGCCATCACTTGCGTGCTGCTGCATAGGAGTCATGGATGCTCTTATGTGCTGATGGCTCAAAACGAATGATTCTCGTTCAGCAAGATCTAATTGTTTCCGCTTGTGGTGGCCTGTGTGCCAAATGTTCACGCTATTTACGTTCAGTCTACACTGCAAAAGAAAATTGATTGACACTATCATTGTACTGAGCTAGGGCAAACACTGTGCTGCCTCCAACTGCTTTGTTGCGGTGTCTAGAATTGGCATGCTTGGTGCTTGTTACTTTGTTCATTGTGCAGTGTCTGTCCGAATCTACAAACTTTAACATCCCCCAGACCCTTTCAAGCTCTGCACTTGTTTCATTCTGGAGTGCAGCTGACGCCAGACAAGTCCTCAGTTGGCAATATAGGAATGATATTCGCCCTCAGCTTTTGCACTGCTGAGGTAGATGAGGATGTGCAAGTGCTGATATTGCTGCAGCCAGTCTTCATTGGCTGTAATCAGCTGTTTTCAGGAATTAGTGCCAAGCAGTTGTGCATGCTAAGGATTGCAGTCGTGAATGAATGCGTTCAAATTCGATTTAAAATATCTCGCGGAGAGATCCCGCGGGGGAAATTCTCCGCGGAATTGCCTAAGATCTGATTCATGACATGATGATCAACAGGAACTCTGGGGGAGAAATTTTCCATATTTGTGCCCCCTCGGGAAAGGCGACAGCCACTGCCGCCTCACACGAACACATAGGGAAGCAGCAAGGGCAAGAATGTCCTCCTTTTCGGACAATGCTTTCACGCGCTGGAAGAATGGTCTGCCACTGTATTGGCAGACTATGATATGGCTGATCCCCATTCTATGCGTCGCTGTGGTCGCAGGGTGAGCTTCTGACGAAGAGTTCCATCCTTTCCTGACGTTTTGCCGAGTTCCTCGATGCGAGCCTCGTCAGTGTCGAAATAGCTACTATCACATTTCTTGGTGCCTCGAATGTCTAAGAATTATCGGTTGCCCTTGCAGATCCCAGATCGCCATTCCCCTCGCGTATGCATCAACCGGCCTTGCATGCGGCCTCACCTTCACCTTCCTCTCTGCGCTCTGTTCGGCGTACACAGCCCACAAGCTCTGCTGGCAGGCCAGCCATCCGAAAGCCTCAATCATATCACTCTTCTTACCAAAATATCTTGATCATCAGTGCCTGCCAAGCCCCTTCCACTATGATCTCCACATATCCATCAATCTCATGATAGGATGCTGTCTCTGAACCGCAAACGATGTTTGTGCAGGCATACTATACCGGGCAATGTGACTTCGAGACGCTTGGGTATGCC
The DNA here is from genome assembly GCA_004335615.1 of Chloroidium sp. JM. Classification (NCBI taxonomy): domain Eukaryota; kingdom Viridiplantae; phylum Chlorophyta; class Trebouxiophyceae; order Watanabeales; family Watanabeaceae; genus Chloroidium; species Chloroidium sp. JM. The sequence continues at coordinate 95,283 of QAXI01000462.1, forward strand.
ATTATGGGCCGTCCATGGAAGGTATGAGAACACTGATGCTCTCACAAATTCTGTGACGGTGTGGACAGTGTGTGCATGTATACTGTACTGGTGAAGCTGTCTTGTGGCATTCCAGGGAGTGACAGCAAGATCTGCAGTGCAAATAGAGGGTTGCAATCGCTCATACAATGCGAGATACTTGATCAACAATTGTCTTGAGGCACCCCTTACAAACTCTGTGTCCCCATGATCATGGTGCTGAGAAGTGCTGCATGTGATAATCAGGCTGCCACTGAGCTGGGCGTCTTCATCTCCATGTTTGGTGCCACATCTCCCCCCCCTCCCCCCCCTGCGGTCCCCCCCGTCTTGTGTACAATCCTTGCGCTCATAGGTTGTGTGGAGCCATTGCAACAGTGCTGTGAGGGCAAAAGCTTTTACGAATTACTTTTCTTGAGCCAAATATTCGTACGAACCAAATTGATCTGGTTAGCCAAGTAGACAACAGAGTCCAGACATTGCATTCCAAACCCGATTTAACAAAGGGGCTATATATGTTTGCAGGCGGCTTGATGGCTCTCTGGGTAGCATATGCCGAGTTATTTGCCCAGGTACGTGGGATATAGTCCTCACAATGCACACTTCAGGCACTGATCTCTCAACTAGCTGCAAGAGCAGCGCACACATGAGCTTTACATTTGTAGAGGGACACATGTGCTCGTAAGGGGTAAAGTTCATTTCAAGCTTAACAAATTCAGCCACCCATATCAACAGGCTGCCAAATTCCACAGTACTCACATGAAGTCGGGGAGGTGCGGCAATCCATGTCAAACCCGGAGTGGTCTCTGTGTTGCCATCCTAAAATTGATTTTTCTGTGGCCTGCAGGCTGTGCAATTCATATCGCCCTCCACTGTGGACAGCGTCCCTTGGCTGGTGACGGGGGGCGGCCGCGTCTTCATGGTGTTCCTGTTCATCATCTGCCTGCCCTCCATTTTCATGAAGAAGCTGAGCGCGGTCGAAACAGTGGCGAACTTCTTCGTGGTCTTCATCATTGCCAGGCAAGCATGCATTTGCCTATATGCAAGTGCTTTATTAGAACGAATTTTTCCAAGCTTGAGGAGAGCAAACTGAGAAACCTAACCACCTCTCAACAATTCGGAGCAGGCAGACGAGCAAGCTGCTCCCGAAGCAAATCCAACGCATTTCCTGATTCTCTGGTTTGCTGTGGTTGCCCCAAAATCTTCTCGGGGTACCAGTTCCACAGTATGTGTGTGCTGAAAGGTGGATCATTGGCAGGTACAGAAACATTATGCCTTTTCTCAAACTCCATCCATCAATTGGATCGAGGATAGTGTAAAGATAAGATTGGTGACAGGTCTTGTTACACACACTGAGAATGGTTACGGAGAAGGGGGGCAAATGAGGTAATCAAGGGATTCAATGATGTTCCACCTGTAGAAAAAAGAGGCTGCCATCATGATGAAGCATCGCAGGGTCACGGGTTCTGGTCCCTGCCTGCGCCAATTTTCCGACAGGTCGGAAAGGATGCTAAGTGCAATGAGCAGGCCAAGGCAGTCCTGTCGCAAGCACTCCATGTTTCAAGACTTGAATCAGCTGCTGCCTGCAGTGTGGTCTGGCTTGTGGCCAACTCCATCAGCCGCGGGATGCAGTACATGGGAGTCCCGGATCAGTTCCCGTGGGGCGGCTTTGAAGATTTGGGTGGGCCCTCCACGACTTGTGTTGTATTTGCCTCCTCCCTCCTCTCCCCCCCCCCCTTCCGCCCCGGGCCATGCCCCTCACCACCAAAACCCCAAATGTTTCCTTGCATATGCAGCTGACAGCGTGGAGGCTGGCGTGACCCTGAAAGTGGTGTTCGATATGGAGCCCAGGCAGGCAGAGCGCCTGCTGTCATCCGCGATCGGCCTCCTGCAGACCTGGCAGTCCTCCTACTTGCAGGTCAGGAAGCCTCAAGTCCGTTCTCCCACTTGCCCTGCCGTCCCCTCCCCCGTCACACAAACATTCACAGACCTCGTTAATCATACAGATGTAATGGAAGCCATGCAAATCATGCCGACCCGCTGCCTTCCCGCAATCGATTTATCGTAGCATGCGGGCAGCTCAATTCCATTTGATCCGCAATAAGCCAAGCCAAGTGTTTGACGTGTTTGGAGGAGCTCATGCCTCTGGGTTTCGTCCAAAGTGTCCCAACAACTCATCCGTATGAGGAAATCACCCAACAATTAAAATAATTTGAAAACACCGATTCTCCGTGCGGAAAGGCAGCGGGTCAGTATAGAATGGCCCGCATCCCACGGCCTTGATTGTACAAAATATATCTACTGCAGACTCGCGAGAGCATCGAGGCGGGCGGTCGGGACGCCAGGTGGGAGTTCTCCAAGACCCTACTGTTCGAGCGCACGAACTGGGATGCGCGCGTGTGCTGTGACCTGCGGAACATGGTGGCGGCAATCTCCGGGCTGCGCCAATTCCTGGGGCCTGAGCTGAAGGCAGTCACCGGAGACATCTCTGTACGCTTACCCCATTCCTACCTCCTGTGCAACCCACTATTGATTTGGTTACACGATCATGATGCAGTCTGAAAGCTTTTGCCCTCTTCCATGTCTCACTGTTCAGTCATCAGGTAAGCTGTGGCTGATTCTCAATCATGGCGAGTGGATCGCTTTCGCCATTGTCTCCATTTAGTAACGACACATTCAGCAAAGAATCCAGTGTGGCTACAAAGGGCAGCATTGGCAAATGCACTGCATGAGAGGCGTGAATGCAATAGAGGCGGGGGGGAGGGGGGTCTTGACACATTTAGATTTTCGGGTTGTGCAGGCGACTGATGGGAGGCGTTGAGGAGATGCTTTGTCAAGCACTGACTCTGTCGCACACACAGAGGCGAGAATGATTAATTTCGAAGGGAGGTGAAGAGCATCTTCTGTGTGTGCAGGCGATCGACGGCGTGGTGAGGAGGGTGGAGGACATGCAGGAGCAGGTGGCCAGCCTGGACTGGCCCATTTTCGACGGCGAGTATGCCGACGACTGGGGAAAGGTGGTGGAGGAGTTTGTGGGCACGCAGGCCGAGTGCACCAAAGCCAGCCAGGAGGTCGTGGATGCCTGCTTCAAGTCAGAATCCCTACCTCCCCTCCCCCCCCCTTCCTCCCACCCCCTTACACACAAATGCCTCAATCCCATTCCTTGCGGAGGGGGGGGGGGGGGTTGGAATTTCAAGGCACCAGGCCGAGTTCGCCACTGTTTCATGTCAGAACTTTTTCCCCCTGCCCCTTCTTCAACATCAAATGACATCACGCATATGGCTCCAAGATGAGGCCAAGTAAATGACTAGTGGGAGGAGGCGTTTGGCTTCACATCACACCGCTCTTACTCTTGAGGAGTCAGACAGGATTCATGAACGTTCATGATCAAGCACATGCTTCTTGGAGTGTTTGAATCATTGGCTAGCACAATTCTGTTATTCAGTGGCATACAGGGCATCAGGACAGTTTTGAACTCTAAAAGGATACCTCCTGAATGATTTCGCATGCACGACTTCCAGGTGCTCAAACTTAAGCCTTGGTGCCAGGTTTGTTTTGGTTTGTTAATTTATGCGGATCTGATTGTATGGCACTGTTGTGACCTGCAGGAAGCTGAAAAGCGCCGCCGCCGCGTGCGACCTGCTCTCCAGCTTCTCTGGCATGGCCGCTGGGGCGGACGCGCAGATGCAGCGCCAGATCCTGGGCAAGGTGGACACCATCCTGCACCACTTCTCCAGGGAGATGCACGCCACCGCCGACATCTTCCACATGCACAAGGTCCTCTCCCCCCCCCCCAGGGCACCGATCCTCCTGGCCCTCGCACCTGGCTTCTTGGTCTGTTCAAGCTTTGTAAACATGATTGTTGTGACGCTCACTGACAGACTTTTGCAATGGACTGAAGATGATCTCGAAGGGGCCAGCTCTTCTCCTCAACAACATGGAGTTTGCACAAAAGTCAACACAACAACCCCTAAGAAACCTGATTCAGCTCAACAAAAAGTCTCTTGCATTAGATTAAGCAGTGGATTTGACTGGCTGCAGGGCCGGCATACAGAGGAACCCCAAGTGGATGGAAACCGCCCCCATCTCTGTGGACGTCCTCCTGGAAGAGCAGGCAGAGGAGGAGCAGCCCGGCCGCCTTGCCAGCAAAATTGCCAGCGGCAGGCTCAGCGTGGCACAGTCAAAGGTACCCTTTGTGTTTGAATGGGGAATCACAAAGCCCTGTGGAGCTTGGGGGAGGGGCAGGCGAGAGAGGTCTTTCAAATCGGCCATGCTCCCAAACTTGCGTGGTAGAAGCCCAGATGCCGCAAACCATTATTTGAGACTTCTCAGGCTGTGCATTAATTCGTATCAGCGCTTTTATTAATGGAACAGGGGGGAGATAGGAGCTGATGAGGAGGAGGGGGGGTTAGAGGTCCACCCTCTTCCCCTTTCCAGTCCTAACGATGTGGTTCATCATTATGTCCTAAGCCTTGGCGCCTCTGCTTTGCCAAATGCCAGTGCTTCATTTTCCTTCAGGTGCTGCAAGGACGTAATTCCGTGCCTGCTGACGATCTCGAGGCCAAGAAGTCAGACATCGAGACTGCTGAAGCAAGGTGGGTTCCTGGAATCCCCCTCTCCCCTCCCCCACCTTCCCTTCCAAATTCCTCACACACAATCGAATTTCATGCTCCTATCATCCTTCATGCTCCCAAAGAGCTCATCACAGCATTGTCATTATGCCGGGGAATTAGGATTATAAAGCATGGCTACTGAATCGTCCAGCCATGATAACACTTGTTGCGGGGAGGTACTCAGCCTGCGCAGATGCCTGTCTTCAAAAGCCGGAGAGGAATTATGTTTCCAGTCTCTCGTGCGAAAGAATATGAACCTGACAGGAGGGAGGTGTGATGGTAGATCTTATAGTGTGCTGTGGAGCTCATGATGTGTGATTTGGTTGCTGGGAAGCAAGTGGACACTTGAGCAATCAAGCAGAAACCATCTCAGAAATTTGGAGGCACCGCGCTTCACGGTTTGAGATCAAGGCCTTACCTTTTTCCCTTTTCGTGCTGCAGCCAAGCGGGCGTTGATGAGGTCAGCGATGACAGGTCTTCCATAGAAAGGCCTATGCCTGTCCAGATGCCCTCACCGTTCGAAGTGACTCTGGACACTCTGCAGTAAGCTGCCGACCCTACTGCTTGCCACATATTATTCCTACAAAATAATGACACTGCAGCAAATCCTCCTGCAAAGGGACTGAAACCAAGCATTAGGGGCTCTGCTCCGCTTGCACCTGAATGTCGCCATGCATCACAAGATCCTCAAGATTCCCTAGCAGCTCAGAGTCCCCCCTTTAGTGCAAATCTGCACAACCTGTCACCCTATGCTGAGCAAAGCCCCCATCTTCTCACGTGAGCAACAGCAATGTCAGCTTGGTCTACTAGGCGTATACGTTTGACCCCCCTTTGTCTGCAAAAAAATCAAGAACACATAATGTGCAGGAGCCAACGCTCCTACCGCGCTCCCTTTGGCCCGCTTTCGCCCATCCAGTCTGTCTTGGAGACAAGGGCTACTATCGCTGCAGACGGGACAGTGGAGAAGATGGACTACGAATACAGGTGCTTATCCGCTTATTTCACTCCTATACAAGAAGATAGTATTTATTGACAGCGTACAAGTATATCGCGACCATGCAGAGTCCCAGCACAGTTCAAATCTGAGCTTGGATGTGGCTGGGCTGTCCAGATGTTTTTTTGCAAGGCAAAACTTTTGGGCCTCGCCTCCAAAAAAGCGACAGGCAAGGGGCAGTAAGGGTCATGGAACCAGGCTGATCCCAGGAGCTTTCAAACAATATGAAGTCCTGTCATGGGAGAGCATGCCTCATCAATCAGAATACATGCAGGTGGGCTGGGTGGAGTGTGAAGGCTGTGGTGTGGGACATCCTCCTCCCCCTGTTCATCGTCCTGTACGGGGGGTGGGCTTCAGTTGTGACCCTCAAGCTCATTGGAGAGGGGAAGGCTTGAATTATGTTCCTCCAATCCATATTCTTCGGAAAAATCCATATTCATCATGAGTGGTACACTATGGACTGGCAGGGCCCATTGCAGTCGGATGCGTTACAAGTGCATTCGGATTGGCCAATGGAAGAGAATATTCCTCTTTCTATACGAGAGGTCTGGCAGAATGACTGCAAGATTTATTGCCCCAGAGTAACTGGCAAGATCTCGGATCCCGTGAGGGACTGGCATGATCCCAGGCTCTGAGCTGCATTTTTGTTTTCGCCACGTATCGCTGAAGTCCATCATTCCACGTATTCTATTTTTTCCACCCCTGACAAGGAGACGAAAGTGTGGTGGCGAGTCTTCAATCACGGCAGGTTGACCGTGGTTGATTAACTATGGGTGGCTGCTATTCGGCACCTTTGCATGGGATGGAAAGTTATTGAATTATCAATGTCACATTCACCTTCCACAGCAGTGATGCCTGTGTCAACTTCAACCCAGGCCCCTGCAGGCACAATTGATTTTATCTCATATTGGTGCGTCTGTGCTCAAACATCACACATGACAACTTTCATCTCTTTACCATCTTGGCGCTATTGACCTTGCGAACAGTCAATTCATGTCCACCATTTTAAGCGTGCTCCGTTTGAGCGTGAATGGTCCTTGCTTGTGAACAAAGAAGTCCACTTGAGAAGGAATACCTGTTTCTGAAGTATTTCTGTCAGGCATGAGCAGCTTCGGCATATGTCTTGTCCAGATTGTGGCAGCATTGCGACTCAACATCATTCGCTAAGTAGTACTGCTATTTTGGGGTGAAATTGAAAGAAATTTGGAGACCTACGTGCAATGGACGTGCAAGGTGTGGTGAGTACTGAAATTTTGTTATGAGGCCAACAGACTGCAATTCTTGGAGACTGCACTTGGTTTGGTTTTTGTTTTTAGAGAATTGCATCTCTAGTCATCTGCATTGTGTGCGTGATGTCACTTGGAAGATTTGCGGTTTCTGCTTGAGTGGATACGCAGTTTGGGCTGTTATCCGAGGGAAGATTGTAAGCAGGTAATCTTTATGCTGTTATCAAAACAATATCCAGGGTGGCCAAAAGAGCCAGAGCGTGTTGAAGATATGTCCACACAAAATTTGCCAAGCTGCTGTTGGCTCTACATGCACTATGGTCTGCCACGTCCTGCATCTCTTGGAACATTGAAGAGGAGGTTGGTAGTTGCAATTTGTTGACAAATAACGAACGCAATCATTACACTGGATCTGAACCTGATCTCAATGGCAAAGTATCTGGGACCAGTGTCACATGCAAACAATTTAGTTCCAGGGTACCCAAGCCCCCGCTATTCAGGGATGCTCCTCGGCATTCCAACCTGATCCTACAACTGTTTGTCTGAACTCACACGAAGAGAATTCTCACAGCCAGTCAAGATATTGACACACACACCACACCAGGTTCCAAAATTTCTTGCTACTTCTGAGGGGGGTGCCGGACTAGCGGCAACCGCCACCTTTGCAAACAATGAACAAACCATCACGCTCGAACCTTTTCTGGCACTTCATATGTTTTGCTCCTCGGCTGTGCTTGGCCCTAACTCAGCATTGATAATCAACCTGCTACAGCTAATGCTCCATATGCCAAACACACATGCTCTACACCAAGGAACGTCTACTACTGCACTGGCATGGGTCATTCTCAATGTCAGCCCTTTAGAACATCAACACCTTTCAATCTGCCCCAAGGGCCTTGTGTCAGCAATGAGTCATTCTACGCGCTACCAACAAACTGAGAACGCACAGCCTCTGTCATTGCAATTCCTTTCGCTTTCCACATCTGCCCACCACCCAGGCCCGCTTGGCAGCCCTGGCTTCAATCCAAACCCACCTTATTCCAAGCTGTGATTCGCGGTCACCAATGTGTTGTACACATAAATCAAACTCCCCCTATTTCCCCATTGCTCTTCCAGCTTGTTAGCTGGCTGTCCTTCCTTCCGGGAGCCCAGACCTCGCATCTGGTGCCCCGATGCTGCACTGCAAAGCCCCGACAATCTCTACATCGAGCGAAGCTGCGGCTTCACAGGGCTCCCAGGTAACCATGGCGCTCAGTACTGAACAAAGTTACCCCCCTTGACATTCGCGTCCATCGACGGCGCGCGCACGGGGCCGAGTCCGTTGTTCGCGGTGTCCATCAGGGGAGTGCGCACTGTGGTGTGCTGCTGGCCGTATCCCATGTGGCCCTGCCCCAGGAACTGCCCACCTGCAAAATTTCCCAGGTCTTGAGAGGGATACTGAATGGCAAGTGAGAAGCATTGAGCTGACTGTATGCCCACCTGCACGATTCCCCAGGTCTTAAGAGGGATATTGAATGGCAAGTGAGAAGCATTGAGCTGGCTGTATGCCCATCTGCACGGTTTCCCAGGTCTCAAGGAACACTCAATGGGGATTGAAAAGCATTGAGCTGGCTAAACTCAAGCAAGATACAATCATGTGAAAAATTCCTGGTGGATGTGGAGGATTTGGGAAATGTCGAGCTGTCAATTGCTGACATGTAAGAAGTGGAAGCAATCTTTCCCAGCACACCCTGCTTCCTTCACATGGTAAAGAGCATTTGAGCATTGACTACCAAGCCTCACACCAAGAATTCAAATGCAAAGACTTGAAGTGCAAAGACACAAACCTGTGGCCTGAATAATGATAGAGTGCCTAAATCACACATGAAAGAGCATGCCTTGAGCTCCAGCGTCTGCAGGGAAGGAGTTCCCCAGAGTGGGGGATGTGCCATGATGACTCATGGATCCTGGGCTGGTGATGCCATTCACACCCCCATAGCTGCTCTCGCTGGCACTGCCCCCGACCCCTGCTGTCCCCAGACCTGCATGGGTGAACGGAGACGGGTTGAGGAATGTCACCCATGATAGCCTGACAAACGCGATTCTGTTTTCCGGGACAAGATGGAACGGCATCACTGGCAGTATATTCTGGCATGTTTATTCAAGCAAATGAGTGACTCATTCTGAGGGCTCTCCATCATTGGACTTTCTGCTATCTGCATTGGCATGGGCTCCACCAACCATCATTGCTATGATTTAGGACCATATCCAAAAGAATGCGAGTGTTTGGGAGCGCCACATACATGCTCATTTCACTACAGGCAGGCCAAAGAGTAAGCCAGACCGGAATGCAAAGGACTAAAACTAGCAAGCTGCTCCTTTCCTGGGGGGAGGAGAGGACGGAGGTGGATTTTTGGGGGGTGTATGTGGTGGGGGGTTGGGGCATTCTTACGTGATCCTGGGGGGCTGATGACGTTCATGAACTGCGCCTGAGGCATGGAGGGTGTTGTGGGAACCTCCACCCCATCCTCTGTGTCCGGCAGCTCCTCCCTCCTGGGGGCTGCCTCATCCACCACAATCACAGCTCCCCTATGGACACAACTGTAACTTTGAGAAGCAGTACCCCGCGTATGAGTGCTGAAGAAGCCGTCAGCAGCCCATAATCCATCCTTGGTATGGGTCGGCATACTGTGAGAATGATCTAAGAAGGAACTGGAGACTTCAAGATGCGCATACAAGTGGATTCCTCACATCAAGAGTCAACTAGCGCCCTAGTCTTTGTTTGATAGCAGGCGAGCATAGAAGCTCTGACCCTTTGACATATTTTGTGAGAAGCAGTGCTGGAAAGCAATTTCAGTCCCACTGGGATTTGACAAGCAAGAGTGCACCTCTGCTGACAAGCCTACAACCATTAGGAGCGGACAACTCTACGAGCTGCCCACTGAGGTTGCAACAGACACAGACAAAAGGATGGGCAGGGGTTCTGGGGTTGGTGTGTCAGAAACAGGAGACATACTTGATCCTGTGAGGGCCACTCTGGGCCACCCGCTGCACTGCTGCTGGCGTCTCGAAGGTGACGAAGCCAAACCCGCGATGCTCGTTGCGCTTGACCTTGTCCCTTGGCATGTACACATCCAAGACGTACCCAAACTGAGTCATGTACTCCTGCAGGAAGGGAACTTCTCGTCAGCAGCAGACATAAATTTTACAGTCTTTGCACAATGCTAGGATTGATGTTGCAAAGGAGCTCTTCGAGTCTCAAAGCAGGCTGAACAATCACTTTGTGCATATCTAGAACGGGTCACAAACGCTGCCCTTCTTTTCTGGGAAGAAGGAGAGCTCTGTTGTAAAGACAGCTCTTCAACATGGGGAGAAGACAGGGCAAGCAGGACACAGTAGGGGTAGGACGGCCGGATCAGGTGTCAGTGGTCTTGGACCGGAGCGATCATATGCACAAGACGAAGGGGGGGGGGGG
>QAXI01000462.1:107622-133004 GCA_004335615.1 Chloroidium sp. JM
CCCCCCCCCCTTCCTTCCCCCTCCCATCGCAAATCTTTCTCTGGTACCCATTCTGTAAATGGCGTTTTGTAAAGGGCATATGGCCATTTACACAGCAAAGTGGGCAACTTTTGTTTCGGCTCACCTGCACGTTGAAATCGACAGAGCTCCTCCTGGAGCCCCCCTGAGATGGCGTGCTGCCGGTGCCAAACTGCAGGCGGTCGAAGTGTGTGCGGTCCAGGGAGCCGCTGCTGGAACCGGTCTGCATGGGCGCCTGGCCTCCCCTGCAGAGCATTCCTAGTGATTGAAACTCGTTTTGAACAGCTTTTATGGAAAGGCACATGTGTGATGTGCCTGCCGAAGAGAAGGATCAGACCATCTGCTGCAGAAATGATCCCCTCACAGCCATATCTTGGTGGCAATCATTCCAGAACATCAAGACCAGATGCTGGCCATATCTGCTGGATGCTCATTCCAGAGTACACACCTTTCCCCCTCTCCCCTTCCCTTCCTCCAAGGCTCAGCAGCTGCAAACCCCCTCAATCCAGCTATAGGCAGACTCCAAGTTCCAGGCAAGATTCCTACACAAAGTGTTTGGAAAAGACAACCAACGCAGGCTTGGTCATCCCTCTCCAGAAACCACTTTTGGGACGGCGTGCCCACCTGCCACTGGTGCTGGTGGCTCCGCTGTTGTGCAGCCCGCTACTCCAGTAGGGGCGTGAGAGCGAAGCATCCATTGCAGAAGGGTCCACGCTGCTGTAGTCCAGAGGGTTGCCCAGCACACCCTGAGGCATGCCGCCCTGCAGTGACAATTCTCCTTGGTGTATGACGGAGCATGTTGTGACATAAATTGTGACAGCACTGAAATTTATGTGGGATTTCATTGCAGCTTTAGTTTACAAGGACCCCATCAGCGCTTTATCCGTATAGACTGCTTTGCATGTAATGGCTATGCACAGATTGGACCAGCATTCAAATGGAAGAGATGCTGGTCTTTGCCAAGTAGCTGATCAGAGTTCAGAGTTGAGGGGGGCAAGAGCACAGCCATTCATGGATCTCCTGATCACAAAGCTGGTGTCAGAGTAGCGCAAGGCCACATCTAGCAGAAATGACTTGGAATGCAAAGAGCACCTGCAGATTGCCGGCTGCAGGGTAGAAAGGCTGTCCAGGGACGGGGATGGTGGTGAGGGAGTCTGCTGAGGAAGGGTAGGAATCGCTGGGGAGGTTTGGCACCCCCCACTTGCTCATGCCCCTGCTCTGAATCAGCTCCGGTCCCTTCTCCTGCAACACAGCGCCATGGTCAGCAAAATCTCACGCATGGGCCACCATTTCTTTTTCAGAATTAAGCAAAGTAGACATAGCTTTTAAATTCGTGAGCAAAGCATGAGCCATGTTTGCAGCCAAAATTAAATTAATTTGAGGAGTTTCTTAGTAACAAAAGATAGGGGCGGAATTTCCGGGACATTCTTGCTAGCTGTAGTGCAGAAAAATAAGGACAGGAGGGGATCAATGTAGGAGGCTTGCACACGCCCTCTCCAAAAAGCGTGGGTGGTGAAACTTTGAAGGTCTGATGGGGAATGGTGGATGGGGGGCAAGCCTTGGGTATGGCACACTGCACGGCTATCTCCTGGTCCCCGATGCTGTGGGCACACGACAGCACCTTGTCCACATCATCCGCATTTGCGAACGTGACGAATCCAAACCCCCTGTGGGCCTGCTTGGCTGTGGCAGGATCCTTGGGGATGTAAGCATCCTGCATGAATGATCGAATTGATACATTGTGACCTTCAAAAAATATACTTATGATGAATCAATCCCGTGAGGGCTACCGATCTGATGGCAATCTGATCACCCTCCCCACCCTTAGGTCCTCCAAACTCCACAGCCTCTATTCACAAATGACACGGGCTGAAGCTTAAGCTCACCTGGACCTTGCCAAAGCGCTCAAAATGCTCCTTCAACTCTGCATCTGTGATAGAGGGCGGCAAGCGCCCCACAAACAGCCTGGTCTCACGGCTTGGGTTGGCAGTGCCGCGGGGCAGCGCCTGCAGCATCAGGATTGGTCAAGTTTGTAAGAGGGCATAGATACGCCAAAAATTCGCTGTGTGGACTACACTGAGAGCTTGCTGTTACTGAGATACGCATGCACAGTACGTACTTTGTTGATGGAAGCCTCTTCGCCCCCTGGAATCACTTTTTTCCATTAAAGCACGGAATCCTGAGAGGAAACACAGTATATGAACACAACCAAATGAACACTCCAGGTGGAATGACAATGATGCCCCACCCTGACCAAACGGCATGGATATTGACGAATCTGGTGAACTGCCTGCAGTGTTTGATGTGCAGGAAAATACCTGCTTGGCGTCACAATGCCGGCCCCCGATGCTGTGCTCCTGCAGCCTGACCTGCTGCGCGTCCGTATTGCTGCGATATGTCACGAATCCAAAACCCCTGGACTCCCCTGTCCGTGCCTTCCGTATAATTGTGGCCTCCTGCACATATGATGCAGGTACACTTCAATTCCAGCCAATGGTGCGGGTAACGTTCAACAGGACACTACTGCAATGATAGATCCTGACATACACGTTTGCTTCCGCTTTCCCTTCCCCTGCACACAATGCCAGTGGGCATTCATTGTCGCCAAATGGTGACAATTGTTCATTTTGCCATTGCCCCTCCCTTTTTCCCCCACCCCACTTGTATGCTCTTACGCTGAATAAGCCAGAAGAATGTCGCTCACCTCGAGAGGCCCAAATTGTGAGAAGTAGTTCTGCAGCGTCTCATCCGTGGTGTCCCACGGCAGCCCCAGGATACAGAGCTTTCTGGGATCTGCCTCCTGCTCCGCTGCGGTAGTCTGTGGGCCGGCGAAGGCACCCAAGCCCGCATTCAGCTGTGACGAGTCCAGGCCGTAACCCTGCTCTCCTGCCAGCGAGGGGTGCTGGCTGGAAATCATGCCTTGCAGAAGGCTGTGAAGGCTTTCTATGTCCACTTTGTCCACTGCACGAAATGCACTTGTCAGTGTGTGCCCCTGGCTGTGTCTTGAGGTCGGGGGGTGTTCATCCGTTGCCCAGCTTCCCCTACTGCAGCAATTTCTGGAAAATTGTCAACTGCCTTCGATTTCACAAGATACACCGTGTCGGTGGTGAAGTATTATCATCGTCTTGGAGATGGAGACAGGGACAGAAAATATCTCTTGAAAGCTCCTCCTCTCCCATCTGTCTACGTCATCTTTGTGATGGCCTTTGTGGGTGGCTTCGTTTAAAAGTTGAAAACGACTTCTCCGCGTCCGCATAAGTGGAGAGGGACTTTCCTACATTGCTAAATCATCGATAACATCATTCCATTAAGATTATTCACGATGTGGCGCGCTCGGAGTGAAAAGTGTTTCCCGACCCACACCACAGGCTGACTCTTCCCAGGATGTAGAAATTCGTCTTATGGAGTGAGCACGATCTCTGTGTCTTAGGTAATCATCAACTACAAAAGCAATTCGCAACATCCCGACTCGGAGTTGAGAGAAGAATATTCATGTGAAGTACCTCCAGGCGAGCTCGGCTCCTCTCTCCTATAAATTACTCTAAACGCCTGGGCAAGTTCTTCTGCTTTGACCGCTGTCGTTGGATTGGCCTCCCGTTTGGTCAGACAGTTTTCACGGGACTGTATCCTGCTCCTGCTGGCTGCAATCCCAATCACTGACCCCTTCGCTCCCTCTGCTCGTAAAGCTTTTAGGTGAATTTGCGACAAACCACGTCAGAAGCTGGCCAAAGACCAAAGACCAAATTTCCAGATTCTTCATGCGGCCTCTCGTGATTTGCCCTTGTCAGCTTTTGTCAGCTTTTGGGGACTCCTGATACCTCCACTCATCTTCGGAGGTCCTAATGAGGAGAGCTGCTTTGACCATGAATTAAATCTCTCCTCTCCAAGAGTCTTCTTATTTGCTTTCTTATTTGCTGTTCTGTCCCCAAGTTCAGGACAAGGAACGAGGGTCTGCATGTTCTGCACTTGAGGGCAAAGAACGAACATGTGCTACTACGTTGTTTCTGGCTCTTTCTTGCGATCAAAGCTATTTGCTACTAAATTCAAGAAGACACTACTATCAGCGCCAGGCTTCCTAACCAAGTGATGTGAGGCAGAGCCCCAGAACAGTGACCTAGGAGCTCTCAGAGCTCAGGTTCAATCTGTCTCTCAATTGCTATGCACAACTGAACCACAAGTCTGCTCCTGTTATTGATCTGTGAAGCGGTCTCAGATCTGTGCGGCACAGCTCCTCAGAGGGAAAAGCTTTGAATTGGCCTTCAGAGCTATACTTGGGAGACGTGAGTCAAGCTGGCATTTGTTGCTGATGGCCAGAGGAGAATAAGCCAGGGGAGGAGGTGGGGGGAAGGCTGCCACAGTGTATGGGAAGGCAAAGTCTGTTGACAAAGCGCAGTCTACAGAGGGAGCGCCTCAGTGCTATGTGGGCGCCTTCTCCGCTTCGCTCGCTCCAAGAATATCATTCATTGGCAAATCAGCTGCAGGATGGCATTATGTTAACAAGGCATGCTGGAATTTCCAGATGCCGCGCGAGAGCCCATCAGAACCACAGGGGACAGCAGACCGTCAGGAAAGGCAGAAGTGGCAATCTCCAATCCTCAGTTGCTGCAATTGTGAGAGTGATGGCCGTGTGAGTGTCATTTCTCACACTTTCGTCTCAGGTGATGAAGTTGATGGAGAGGGCAGAAGGCAACTAAGGTGTACAAAGGTGGAGGAGGCAGTTAGAGGGATGTAGAGGATGATATGATACATTGTAATTCTATTCAAGGCAAGATAGGATCATATTCGCAGATCTGTTGCAATATCTTGCAGCAGTTTGTTTTCTCATTCAATCTGTCTTGTTCTTTAAGGTTTCAAATCTCAGTGTCACTGAGATGTTCCATCACTGCTACCACCTGATCACCAATCCTCTGGGAGCTATATTCACACTGTAACATTAAAAAAGTACACACGCAGCAAGCAGACCGTTCAGTGAATCTCCTCTGAGCTCAGAGCTCTAAATTGGCTCTTACGCCTATGTAGTGTCTGAGCCATCCACTGGCGGTGCTTTATTGGCCTTCTTAGTTGCCTGGTCTTTGGTTTGGTCCCAGTTTGGCACAGTCTGCTTTTCCAGCTCAGCAAGGGCTTCAGCGATCTTCTCTGTGATCGCTTTCCAGACCTGCAATTGGTAGCTGGGATTTCAAGGATGGTAAGGAACTGATTTCATAGGAAAAACTCTACTCATTTACCTCTCGTGGTACACCTCGTTCTGATTCAAAATTATATTGGATCAGTCACAATATTGGGGCCCATATCCTGCTTTGAAAAAGATTTGTGAAGGTCATTCCATCAATGGGGGTGGCAGAACATCTTAACTATTTGTCAACTTCATGAAAGCAAAGACTTGCCTCGGACTGCTTGTACTGCTCGCAGTTGCACTTAGCGGTGAGCTCCTTGAGATCTATAGGCTCCCCTACTGTGACATGCACTGTGTTGCCCGCTCGGGGAAGCACGCAATGCTTGGGAAGAATCCTTCCCATGCCACTGTGGTAGAATGGCAGCACCACTGGTTCCCTGCACAAGGGACTTTGGTATGCATTTCACTCTTTCAGTATGCATGAAAAGTGGTTTGGAAGGGCAAAGAGGAGGATGGGGTTCCTGGAAGCGGACGTTATGTGTCGGATCACAGGTGCTTTGAACTGGCAAACGCTTGCAATCAATCTGCAGCAAATCGGTACGTAGACATGCCTTGCATGATCAGCTTTACAATGCTATACATAGAAGGGATTGCTTGTCACACGTCAACATGTTGATCCCTTGATGCCTTCCAGAAGCATCAGCCACAGCTGTATCCCTTTCCGTCTTGTACAGCACTTTCAAAACAGCTGCCTCAAGCACATTCTCTGCACACCTCCTCTGAATACTTTCAAGATGGCTCGATGCCCGGCAAGGACCCACCTGGGGTTGTGCCTGAGGCTGTCGCACACCAGCTTGCCGATCCCCCGCTTCAGGGGCATCAGCCGCCCCGTGTACCCCACCCTGGCCTCGGGGAACACGTGCACCCAGTCCCCGCCGGCGGCTCTGTAGGCCGCGGTCTCCATGATGGGCTGCGAGACCCCTGCCGTCCGGTCGATCGGCAGTGTCTTGCCGTTTTGGAACACCGTCCTGCTTGGGAATGCCGCTTTCAGCTCTGCCAGCACTTGTGAGGCAATTTTGTAGGGAAGAGTAGCAATTCTCGTCAATATCAACAATGCAATGGTCATGGTTCTCGAAACAAACAGCCTCCATAGTCTGGTGAACTCTTTTCCCCCACCCCCCATGATATCAGTCTTCCTGGTGCCTGTACACCCATCCCCTCTGAAATGGACCCTTGCGGAAGCTGTCTTTGAAGACTACCAGATGTATGGATGTCAGATGCAGTGTTTGCACATGGACAATTGGTGAGGATGACCTGGTGAAGATGTTTTTGTAGCAGATCTCCTGGGCGCACAGCGACCAGCGCACCCTGCCGTGCTGGCTCTCTGTCCAGAAGAAGGACCAGGGCAGCAGACCGCACAGCACCGCAGGATCATCAAGGGTGCTGCAGCGTGAGGGAGAATTGGGTTCTGCTATGTGAAGGTACTCAAAATTTGCTGATGATCAGTGGGATTACACAGATTGCGTCCACCCTCTGAGCTTGCATGAATGTGATTACGAACAAAGGCGCAAACAGAGACAGTTGCAAGATTCTGATGGGAACAGTTTGGGGGTCCATCCATTGATGGTGATGCCCATTCTGTTCTCATCAATGAACGATCCCATCGACACCACAATGTTCAGTGACGCGAGTCTCTGTTGGTCAAATTTGTACAGGAGCCAGGGATACCTGGTGTGATTGCTGACAGTGAAGAGAGGGGTGCCCTCTTCCCTTCCAATGACGGTCTTATGGAATGTATGCAGATTAGAGACCTTGAAGTCGTTCAAGGCATGCACCACCACGTTGGCGAAGCCTGATACGACCCCGAACGTAAAGTCCCTGCCATAGCGCCCCCATGGTGGCTTCGTGTAATCTGTTGTGCTACTGTCTACATTTGTCATAATTTTCGAGCACTTGCATGCTCAAGCGACCACTCGATCACTCTTTTTGGCGAAATGGCAGAAAATGTGAGATCATTGCCCAAGCGAAACTTCAGCATAATTATGCAGCGAAGCTCAGCTTGCTTCGCTTTTAAAGCAACTCAGCGCAGGGCTTAGGGCTGAGGAATTATCAGAAACAATATGAAAGATACCATCTGCACAGTGCATGCTTCCAGGTGGTTATTGCACGAGTAGGAGATGGTTTCATCATTCATGCGACGAGCCAACAGACCCAAAGTTGTCAACGCTCTACAAGTATGGAGATGCGGTCCCAGCAAGAACAATCTGGAGTTCCTGGCTGACACAGAAAAGGTTTACTTCTTGGAAAGACCGGTCGGCGTAGTAGCACATGACAGAGGCTGGAACTACCTCTTGTTCAGAGGTGATGAAAATTTTGATGCTGGCAAGTCTGAGCTCCTGAGGATTGTAAGGTAATTGACATCACCACCCTTTCCTTTCCAAGGCTGCTCAAAAATCTTGCCTGTTATTGTTTGATGACATATGGAGTGATCGCATAAATCCTCTCTCTTTCTTGTTATGCACACTTGAGTTCGAAGACTTTGGAGATTCAGTCACATGAGGATCTGGCAGAGGCTTTCCCAGCCAATCAATCATTCCAAATGCAGGGACCAAGCAGAGGCAAACGTGCAATTTTACAGACCAGGAAACCAGCACATTTTGACCCTGGAATGGTGAGTAGATCTCCCAGAAGCTTGGATTGCTGCATCCATGCATCTCAACCCTGCTGCTTCATATTCATAGATTGCTCAACGCTCAAGGAGTTCGTACGACTGATATTCTCTTATTACTCTATGAGCAACTCTTCTCTGTCTGAGACAAACTCCTTGAGCTTGCTGCGATTACTTACAGGAGTGGAAAGGGGGATATTGGTGGACTAGCTGCGGCACCAAAGCAGCATGTCTTCTCATGGAAGGGCAAGAAATACCAGTGGGATGGTGCGCATCTCCACAGGCTCTTTCTAATGGCTAGCATGGAAATGCATGGCCTTGTCTCGCAGCACCAAAGATTTTCATCGCAAAGTCATCTACCAGATCTCTTTCAACAGTATGCATGCGCCCCTCGGTATAGCAATCAGGCTTGGGATTGCCCATGCTGTGCACATCATTCAGGCATGCTGCTGTCTTTCACAATAGAATCTTGATGATTCGTAGGATATCAAACCAGGCCCTCATGAAGGGAAAATCACTCTTTGCAGAGCAAAGCCACTTGACGGGCAACGACTTTGTCTGCAAAGACCTGGAAACGCGGCAGACAGTGGCTTACTTCCGCTCGGTGATGACCCCACAGACCAAGGAGGGCAAGCTGGAGATCTCCAAGCAGGTGAAGATTCTGTGATGAGTCATTTCACTGGTCTACAACAATGTGGCTGGCAAAGTATACTGGCTGGCCTCAGATATGCTGTCCACCCCAGAAATGCCCATATCTGAGGCTTCGGTCACCTACTAATTTTACGGGACGTTGGGGCTGTGATGTATTCTTCAGTGGAAAGGTAATGACAAATATCCAGGCTTGCAGAATAACTGATGCGTTTGACCTATCTTCTTGTAAGTATAATGAGTCAGTGGCAACCTTTAGAGATTGCAGGGCACCAGCAACCTTGAGACGCAGGAAGCGGCTGCATAACTGTGTTGCGTTGACTTCAGCATTGTTCTTACAGGCTGATCAAGACTTTCAGGACGTCCTGGTGGCAACTTGCATAGCCTACAGGTAGCTCACTTGCTGCTCAGGATCTCTGCAGAACTCATTGGAAACTTCACATGAATCACAGCGGAATAATCCATGTAGGATGAGATTTGGTTTGATCTGAGGGGTACCGGTCTCTGTTGTTGCAAAAACGCCTCGCGTTTAAAATGGCCTTCACAAGGTCATCATGTCTTTCCTTCGAAGGCTCCTGCCTTGGCATCTCTTGACTTCATTCTCAAGAGGACGCTGCATCACAAGGAGAAAGAGTCGTGTTTGAGTGGCTGACTGCCAGTGGGGGCATGCAGGGAATGGTGCATTCGCCGGCAACTGCTGCTGTACGGAGACCCCTGGTTCAATCAATCTGTCACTGGTTGAGCTTTATTTTGTTGCACCGTTCACCAAATTCAATGACCTTGTCCTTTTATGAGTTTTGTATCGGCTTGTCCATAAGCCTGTATCGCATGTCTTGACTTGACTGTCAAGCAGGGGTCTGACACCTAGAAGGGCTGCTTTGAGATTGCAATGTTCTAGACAGACAATGATGTACATCAGAGCTCTCAAGAAAAATTCTCTAGGAAGGTCTGTGAAGACTACCAGGGACCAGCGCGACCCTGATGCAGCACTGGTTTCCGTGCCATATTACAAGATGCCAGGTGGGGTAGCTGCTGGGGGGGTTTTTTCTTTCCCAGGAATCTCGAGGTGACTGCTGAGTGGCACTGGACTTGACAAGGTGGTCAGCCATTACTCATCATCGCGTCTCGTGCGCTTGCAAGCACACTTTGACGTGGTACTGGGATGATGAAAGGTTGATAAACGCCCGATGAGGTAGGCTCACCAACCAATCCTCCCTGCAAGAGACTAATGGAATGGTGTTGCCGTCTAAAATACGGATCCTAACGCAATATGAGTACGCTGTTGCCCTATGAAGCGCCTCATTTCCCCGCGTTTCAATTCCAGGGTCTGACATGTCACCTCAAGGTGACAAAAAGTCTTCGCAAAGATGGCAAAACTCTGTGATCGTGTGATTGGGAGCCTTACACAAGATGAACAACTGCAGCCAATCGGAGAATGGTCAAATATGGCCGCTTCTTGGCTTTCAAAGACTGCCAGTTTTCTTCCAGGTGTCGCCTGAAGCACTGGCCAAACCATTTGCTTCCAGCAGCGCTGTTGATTGCATGGATCCCTTTGACAAAATAAGAGCCCAACCCTTGTTGTCGAGGCTTCCCAGGCTGAGGGGTATGTTTAGCAAAATGGAGCCCTCAGGCAAAGGCATGGGCCCAACAAGCAGGAGAAGCGGTCAGCCCTCAGGGCTGCCTTGGCTGACAGGCCTGTTCAGCATCACAGACACCAGGCCACAGGTGAGAAAGTCCGCTCAGAGCACACGCTGTCTCAGCAACAGGTTGTGGATTGGACATGGCTGTCGGTTGATCCCTTCGCGACCAAGAAGCAGCACATCCAGTGCTTGAGTCCCTGTTGTTGAGTGCGCGCAGGATTTGCCATGCAGGTAGGGAAGTCGTCTCTGTCCGAGACAGACCCAGCCACATCCTCTCCTAGACCAGAGCCTGTCAGACCGACCCACGGCAAAACCCCTCCAGACATGACCAATGGCCCCACCGTCGAGCAAAGCAACCCTAGCACGGGGATCCCTTTTCAGAGGGCCGGGAGAACAAGATCAAGCCCAGACAGCCCTGCAGCAAATCCTGGCAAGACTCCAGGCGGCGATGCCACTGTAGTGGAGGCCAAACCCCGCTTGTCGTTTCGGGATGCTGTGCAATCGGTCATGACTTCGACCGCCAAGTCCCAAGGTTCACCACAGGCTGCCTCTCTGTCGCGGGGGTCTTCTCTCGCAAGAGACGGTGAGGCTTTTCTCCTCTAAGCTCGAGCATACATGATCTGAGCAATGGCATAAAATGCAGACATTTTCACCCTTCAGAATGGGCTGCTGCTACCACTGTTATGCTTGGAGATGAACCTTTTGATCAAGATGGAGGTTGTGCGTCTATGGATCCTAGGCATGATTGACACCCTGCTTGTTTGGATTAAAAGGTGTACTTGTAAATGGCATGCAGTCTTTTCATCGGGTCATGGCACTGTCTTGCAGGTTCTTCCAAGGTCGTAGTCCTACCTTCTGATCTGCAGCGAGTGATCGTTACGGAGAGCCTGGCGATGGAATGGCCCGTCATCCCGCCTGCCCTCATGCGCCAGGTATTCCACACCCCCCTGTTGACTAAATTTCTCAACTACTTTCATCAAACCTGCTTTAACGATTTTGTTGTTTGTAAATGCTGATTCATTTCTGCTCATGCCGACACTCCCAACATGATTGTGGGCCTTTTATATAACGATCCAATCTACTGCACTCAACAGGGGGCAATGAGAAGTGTTGTGCAAAGCCAAAGTCAGGCTTAAGAGGGGCTAGGGCTTCTAGGGGCCCTAGCCGTATTACGCCATGGGCATTACGCCATTGGTAGGAAGGGTATTCCACCATGAGGATATTCCTAATCCCTCCTAATGGTTCACTTGGAGGCAGGACGTTACATTTTGACGGGATCCTTCCATGTGCAACAGCCAGCGTGTAGTGGAACGCTCTGAGCCCAGCGGAACAGCTTTCTTGATGAAGCAGAAGTAGGCGGTGTCGGTATCTTGTGGGGAAAGCTGTGCGGGGAATTCGCTCGAATCTCAGCTCCGACTCGCGATTTGCATGTGAGCCTGCACCGCATCAAATCAATAGTGGAGCGTTCTCCCAGCCGCCTGCACAGGCTCTCGTCTGCCAGCAGCCAACGCTCCTCCACTCCAGCCACGCCCACATCTCAGGTCGACTTGCCATATCCCCACCCCCCCACCCCACCCCACCCCACCCCACCCCACCCAACCCCCGCCCCGCTTTCCCAGGCTTGCGCTAAACAGCTATGATATCTTTTTTTTGGGTCAAACAATCCCAGGGAATGCATATCTGCCGCCATTGTTGAATTATTCCACTGCAGCCATGCCCACCGCTCCTGTGGACCTGTCAATGGCCACAAGGTCTCCCTTTGAACGACTGGCCAAGCAACCATTGACCTTTCAAGCCCAATCTCACACACTCTTCGTTGTGCAGCTTTTAATTATTGAACTACAAGTTCATCACGTGTATTGCTGACCACCCAGGCACTGAAGCCGCCGAATGAGGAGTTGCTGCAAAGCAAATTCCTCTTCGCGGCAACCCCTGGGCAGGGAGCTGCTCAATTTGCCTTATCAGAGGAGACAGCGCTCACTGCCAGGACCCAGAGCAGCCCTGACATCAACGTGGTGGAGTTTGAGAGCCGCACGGAGCGCCTCCTCAACCAGCACAGGCGTTTGGAGGTCAGGATCCTTTCTAAATTATTGCCCATTCTCATGGCGCTGATTTGGACTGATACTGGCCCTGGAAGGTAGCAAAAGTGCAGGCCTATGGCTCAGGTCAAGTTTGAGATTGAGACGGCGCAGTTGTCCATTTTGCGCTGGCATGCCTACTGTTTCCCCACTTTGCCTACCTTGCCCAGATCATAATGCGTGATGATGCGGCTGCATGCAGAAGCACAACCTGAAGGGCACCCCTACCCCTCGCCATCTGAGCGCCAAGCTGGGTGACAACTCCCCCAGGGCGTCACCCCCTGCCTCCCCCAAGAAGTTGCCCGCTGCCAGCCCCTCCCTGAATCCCATACTCTCCCGCCGTGTCATGGACTTCTTCGCAGCCAAAGTAACCCCCTCCCCCTCCCACTGGGTTATAAATGCAACGCTGCACAGGAAGTCTGATTCAATTTGTATCGCACCGCTGCCCAGAATGTCGGAACCCCAAGATGTCTATTGTTTCTACTTCGCTTTGAAGCTTCACTGCTCTTTGCTTTGGCCCTTGAGAGAAAGCCTGTTGTCCTCAGCTCAAAATCTGTATCCTAGAAGCTTCTCCTCTGCGAAGGAAGCAGAGTCCAACTGATTGATTCCTGTTGCAGCAAGCTCATGGCGAGCACAGGACCAATAAACAGAAAACCCCCAAGAGAGGCTTTGTGCGGAGATTGGTGTGCTGCTTTAGGTGCGATGGAGGGGGCGCTGTGGATGAAGGGAAGGTGTGCTCCTCCTGTGCCTGCGCAACTCCTTCCTCAGTGCAAGCAGGAGTGCCCTGTCGCTTCCACTCTTGTTGGCCAGATGGTAGCTGGAGTACGCTCATAGATATTTGTGGGTATCTGAAGTGTTTATGCATTCCTTCTTCTCGACTCTGTACACCCTTTCCACAGGAGGTACATTAAGCACTTGCACGAAACTTGAAGAACTTCATCCTGTTTCTACAACACTTCAGAAAAGCAAAGTGGCTCCAAAGTCCTCGTTTCTGAGCCGTAGATCCCAGCCATAGCCAAAGTGCTCAGGTTTGTTGGCCTGGACTGCTTATGCATCGCTGTATCGTCCCTTTCGTCTTGAGGAGTTCTTCTTCACGTTCACTCCAGCATGCTCATTACCTCCAACACACTGGCAAAGCAATTCTGTTTTCAGACTAAATGTCCAAAAATTTATTGGTAAGATCCTGGCAATATCCCTCCCCCCCCCCCTTTCTTTTCTTAACCCCATTAAATTTCTTCGACACGCAGGCATCCGGAATTGGCTTGGGAGGGGCTGTGGATGAAAGTGCTGCAATGGAGGTTGTCGTGGAGGGATCCCTACCCCTGACCACCGCCGACCTGCTGCGTAAATCCATCACGCTCATGTCCTCTCCAGGAAGCCGCACCCTCACCCCTGGACTGGCCACTGACCAACGCCTGCAGGTGGGCTGCTTCCAAAACGGAAGCTGACACTCGATGAATACAGAAGGAAGAATAAGAATTGCACAACTTTGGGTGGTTTCCACATGCAGTCAAGTGACAGGGTGGATCTGAATTGGACTTTCAAAGAGAAGAATGTCACAATTGATTAGGGGTTCCAACCTTTCCAAAATTTGGCACAGACAAACTTGCTGCAACACATTGTGAAACAACAGCTCAATGACAGCCAGGAAGAAAAGACATCCATCTTGGGTTTTCCGTAGTATTAGTGTTTGGAGGGTGGTAGTGGGGGGTTCACAAAAAGAAAGATGATGTGTGTTGTCACTGTATTTCTACCCGCCGCCAAATCAGGCCGAAGATAAAAACGGACCGCCCTTTCTGGAATGCAACAGCCAGGAGTCAATCTTGGTGTTTGTTTTTTTCTTCCCTCAGAAGTTTTGAGTTCTGTCCCAAAGCTGAAATATCGTCTTTCCACCTCGCAGTAAACTTCCGTGTCTAAAAGGCCAGAGCAAATCACAAACACAGTGTGCTGTCCACATTGACTCTGCCATTCAATTCCACACAACATCTGTGCGATCCTGTTTTTATCATTGATGCTCGAGCCTGGCTTGAAAGTGCTTGGCCGTGACGTTTTGGAGGCTTGGCGCAGAAGAAGCCATATCATATAGCCGGACTACCGTAATGTTGCTGCCATCACCAGACCAGCAAAAAAAATGAGAACTGGCATGTCGGTGGTCAAGCAGCAAGTGCATTTACAGGGGAGCCTGGCTTCCGGGCAGCTTCTGCAGGAGGATGAGGCTGAGCTGGTGGTTGTCCAATCGGCAACTGTCATCAAAAAGTCGCCCTCGTCTGCAGGTGCAGGCCTCGACACTTCAGCACTTTGAAATTGACTGGATGAATTCCTGACTGGAAGAGTATCATAGCAATGGGACACAGCGCAAGTAGACTTCTCTGACTGTGTATGCATCCTTCTGCTGCTTACGTCTTTTGACCTTCCTTGAAGTCACTTCAAACACTGGACGTACAAACAAGCACGAGCACGCCAATGAACCGCCAATATTTGCCACAACCACGGGGCAGCAGTGCACCAAAGACCACTGGAGGCACTCTTTCAAAAACTTCTAATGATTATGCTCCGTCTGGAAAAGACCTCAGGGGGATTGAGGGATCGGTTTGCATGCAGACTTCTCGGGACTTGGGATTGGGGGCCCAATCAAGGAAGAGGCTGTAGCGGGTACTGCCCTCCTTGAGAGCAAGGATGGCACCAAGCAGGGGTATTTTGTACCGGAGCTGCAGGAGTCAAAGAAGGCGGCCAAGCGCACGTACAGCTCCCTTGCCGCCGAGCGCAGCGCCCAGAAAGGCGGGACTGGGAAGCTTGGTGAGTCGCATGGAAAGATCCCCTGGACCTATTCTTGAATATGTGATGACAACCTTTTGGGTGGATCAAGTATTTAAAGTTGATGTGTTGTGAGGGCACAACCTCTTTCGTCACTTTTTGGGTTCGTCAAATTCCTCTTGGAGGCGCTGTGCATCTTGTCCCCCGTGCTCACCTTGCAAATAAAGGCATTGAGTATGCTCCATGGGGCCACATAATTCCAAGAAGCAAAAAGTCTACAGTCGAGAATGTGACAAGACCATTCAGTGTGTTCCACAGATTGTGCTTTAGATGGGCATATAAACCTCTCATATACATGTGCAGAAGCTCTGGTAGAGCTCAAGAAGATTTGCCAGACATACAATACGACTCTCCCATTCCCCCAAAGTTCTTCCCCTTCCACCTCCTTGAGGGAGCACATCTGTCTGCTAAATTCCGGGGGAAGTGATTCTACACAAACATCGCCTTAACAATGCAGGCTGCAGTGCATCGCACCACATTTTTCTGGATCTGAGGGACGTGAAAGCTTGTGCAATGCAGGGCCTGTCAACGCTCCAGAAGTTGCAATGGATGCGGCGCCATTGGTTCATCGTGGGAAATTGATGGAGCGAGCCCTGAGCAATTCCAAGACAATGCCCACGCAGAGACAGGTAGAGAGTTTACCAGCGCATGTAAGGAAGTTGTACAGGTGATATACTATGGACAAGGCAAAGGGGGAGAAGTGGCTGAATGAATGCAGGATCGATGAATAACATGAACAGTGACATGACGAGACAAATTTGTCAAGGCATCTGGTATTGAAAGAGTATCCGCAGTCTAAGAGCAAAATCTTCATGGGCCTCTCGTCGTCTCAGGCAATGGAAACAATATAAGATTTCAAGAGATGGATTTGTCATGAAAGTTGTCATCAACTCTGGGACAGCCCGGATTTTAGGAACTGTGGATGGACTGTGATTCGCTGAAAACTTCTCAATCTATCTCATGGCAGCCTGTTTGTCAGGTGGGATCTGAATCAAAAGAGGAGATGATAGCGCCACTGGGAGCCGCTGTGCCAGCCTCACTGGCATCATCAGTGCTGTCAAATTTAGCTGCAGAGATGCCCAAGCAGGGAGGTGATGTGAACTTTCCTGCAGCCATGGAGAAACCCATCAAGGCAAGCAATACATCCATTCCTGTTTCCTCTCAAAAATATTGGCAAGAGAAGGACTGATGGGAAGCGGTTGGTGATCACCTGCCATCAAACTTTTACGTGTTAGTACTGTCAGAGCTAGAAGCTGGTACGGAAAGTCCAGAACAAAGAAGTCAGGAGGTTATGTGGGAGCAAGTAGAAATTCTGTCCACCACATCGCTTTCATGCCATGACTGAAGCTGCAACCGCAAGGCAGAAGGCTTCTTTGGACATTACAACAGCTCGAAGTTCTGCTGAATTCTCACCTGATTTGTAGCTGGGGTCAGGGACCACTGGCCCGACGAGCAATGCAGCCCAACAAGCTGGTGCTGGTGGTACAAAGATTTCAAAGGAGCCGGCGAGTGCTGGAGGGGAAGAGGAATTGGACCCCATGGGCAAGGGTGGCGGCAGAACAGCCGTCAAAGACGAAGGCTCTATGGGCAAACAGGCTCCCATGCCACCTGTGATAAGCGGCACAGAAATGTCAGAGGCGGACATCAAGGCGGATATTGAGAAGCTGTCCAAGGAGGCAGAAGCCAAGAAGAAGGTATGCATCAAAGGGACAATTTGATAGTGACAACTGCCAGAACAGATGTGCGCGTCCTGGGGAAACTCATTGGATGGACAATGTCTCACTTTCCTGTTGACTTGATGAGACAAGCTAGTACCTCTTGCAATTCGATTTGTACGTGATAAATCTCCCCATAAAAGGTCTGTGAAAAATACCCTGCACCGCCGCGGTCAAGCAAGGAAGGAACTTAATCCTGGTCAATCTTGCTAGTAATCCCTAGTCCTCTGACTATCACGAATAATGTTTTCATGCAATCCTTCACGCTGTATCACTAGGGGTCAGAGCAAACGATGCCTTCAAGTTGTTGGCCTCCTGTCAAAGACCTGAATCATGCCAAATTTGACTGCTGGGCTGCTAGACTACTTGCAGCATGTTCAAAGGCTATCAACAACAAGCCAGTACTAAAAGCAGGGCAGCAGCTTCTGGTTGGCAGGTACCTAATAGATTCTGATCTAGTTGCGGTGTCGAATTCGGCATGCAAACATCTCAGGATCGTTTAATGCAGGGCTGGGAGGCCACACTTGGCCCGAAGCGCGATCAGTATGGCGTCCGAACCCCTACCTCACCCAGGAGCTCATCGGCCTTTGCCCCTGCCAACCCCTTCACCACCTCCACCTACATCCCCGAGAACTGGACCTCCAAGCCGTGAGTTTCCCTCGTAGACTTTTTGGCTGCATCTCTGCAACCATGCTCTTCCTGCAGCATGACACTGTCCCTCCCCCCTGCCATCCCCGATGCCACCCCCACTGGCGTTCGAATTGTCCCTGCATTCCAGGGAGCAGCGGAAAATCGTTGCTCCCATTCCTTCAGCACCCAGCCTAATTGCTTCCGGGGCATGCAGCTCGCAGCAGGGGAATTAATTTTAGACCAGCAGAAGTCTGATATCAATCCATTTTTAATAGCTGCATGTCAGTATCGGCTTTCCAAAGCAGCTCTTTGCCTGAAGACCCAAGGTTCCTCTCCATGCTCGCATCTTCTGAAGGTATCCACACTCATCCTGGCCTGGTGTGTATACCTTTCCCTTTATGTAAGATCTTATTTCAGCAAATTTTTTGAGCTCGGAGACTCACTCACTGACAGAGCCTTCAGTGAGTAGACAGGTGGGTGTTCAGAATATTGTAATGAAGACTGATGGAGGATCTGGTCAACTGCAGGGCTCCAAAGCCAAAGTCGCCACCCAAGACTGGAAAGGAGCTGAAACGGGAGGCCAAGCTGCTGGCGAATCGAAAACCCCTCTACCAGGCCCCTCCCCCCCGCCAGGCTGCCCCCCATCGGACGCCCTCTACCGGAAAAGGGCCCTCCCCCTCGGCCTTATCTGTGGAGGCCAGCACAGGATAGCCGCCAGGTGTGCTCCAGATGAGCTTCTTTCTTCAGATAGGCTATATCTCTCACTGTGGCTTAGGCGGAGGTAGCTTATTCTCTGGCTGAGGTTACTGAGGTTACTCAGGTTACTCGCTACCCTGCTGCCGAAGCAATTCAACTTTCCCCTACGAGGCCAAAAGCGCTGGCACCATAGCTGCATGCTGCGCTTTTTTGGGCTGCCACTCTTCCCCGGAACCTTTGGCTAGCTGCCCCGTTTCTGCGTCCAAGGGTATCGAGGTCGTAATCTGCCAGCATCTGAAGAGAGGTGCTGGGGGGCCAGGAGCCAGGTCAAGGTGATGTGACTCCGTCTCAAAAATTTGTAGTCCCAAGAATCAAGAGACCGCTGCCTGAGGATCGGGACAAATCTGCTGTTCTTATAGCCGCCTTGAGAATTTGAAGCTTGACGTAGCATTCATAATTTTCAAGTAGTGCACATAGTGCACATTTGGAGATTTTGAAGTGCAACATTGGAGAAACTGTTTTTCATCCTGCAGTGTTCGGATGCACCTAGGCGCAAGCATGTCATACTAAATGATTTACCATGTCCTATCAATCAGCACCAATTCTGATCACCCGGAAGCATTTTCAGGACTGACTTGCTTCACGGGGTGCAATCTCTAGGCCAAAGTAGCTTTAACAACCTGAAAAGCGGTCATTCCATGCCCACTAGGTTTGCTGTGTTGTCATGGTCTTCTCACATTGCTGAAAAAGCCCTGTGCAATGCATGGTTTGTGCTTCCAAGTATATTTATGAGTCAGTGCGTTGCTGTGACTGAATGCTTGGTCGTTCCACATCTTGTTGCTGGGTCTCAGTCATTCTGTATCAGCGCTCCAATGCAACTTTGCAAGTAAAAGATCTGAGTTTGAGTTCCATGCATGCCGCCCACTACCGCTGAGTCTTTTAACTCCCAAAGGCTATGTCATTTGATCGTACTTGTGCCACCAGACACCTGCAAACATGCATGCTATCTGGTGAGCATGCAAATACTCAGCCAGTGTCATGATCAACGCACAGGAGAAACGGAATGCAATACACGCCCTGTCGATGTTGTTCAACCCTTAGATCCTCATATGACATCATAGGAGAACGACACCTGTTATAAATGCTCAGCAGGGATTTTGAAGCCAAGGAGATTTTCCTATCCTGAATAGCATCTGCAAGTCAATTCAAGACTCCCCCTACATGTGCGCATTAATGCGATATTGCGCTTCAGGGCAATATCAAACTGCGAGGGAATGAGCAAGACGTTCCAAAATTAGACATGCTGATTATACTTGCAGCCAAGGCCTGATTGTTGAAACACCTACAGCTCGTACAAGAATTAGATTCCGCCCAAGCGTCTTGCCAGAATGAGAGTGCGAGAATAATCGATCACAATTACAAATTTGCATTTCAACGTGGAAAAGGCCCACGGACTTGCTGCTTTTTCGATCATCGCCACATTGCTGCTACCTCACTAAGGGGTGCAATGCGCGTTCGCCGCGTCGTCGTGCTCGTTATTCTCTGCGTAGCACAAGGTTTTGCTCAACAAGGTTCGCACTTCTCCTCCAGAAACACCACCACGATTTATCGTTACTGTAGATAAGCTTGTCGCTCTGGATTGGAGTCCTATTGCACGTTGGTGATAAACAACGAAATGTTGGGGAAAGAGCGACGCAAACACCGAGACGGTGAAGTATTTGGCACGAAAATGAAGCTGCATAAAGAATTGGGACCGCAAACGGCCTCAGAGTCAAGTTAAATGTGGAGGGAATGGCTTCAGGAGGGAAGGGTTGGCACGAACTTGGTACTGGAGGGCGTGCCCCCAAAGATTGGTCTTGCTGGAAATCTCGCTCATCCTGCAAAGCGATATCGTAATGACACCTTATTACTTTTCCCATATTCTCTTCTTATAGTGGGGATTGCCCATTGCACATATATAGCAGCGTGATGTTCGGAAGCAAAAGATAATTTCTTATTGTTTACACAGCAATGCCTCTGGTCTCAAACACTTTAGAGGTGATTTTTGAGGATACAAAGCCTCTGATCAATCTTCTCGCAAGGCAGCTCTGATTGATGCCTTTCCAACCAGCACGACATGATAGATGTGCTCCAACTTTTCCAAAGCACCAGTACCTTTAGTGTTACAGACACAGATCATGATTGGTATTGCATGATGCTACTGAGCGCCCCGTCAAGGCTGACCCGTATTTCCGTCAGATGTGGACAGAAATCCAGAAGGAATTCACGCAACAATTTCATCAACTCAAGAGTAGAGGCTTAGGAAGAGGTTTTCAAACATTCACCTGTTGTACTAGCATCTTGAGCTTTGTTTGACGCATTAGCATCCATGTTGCAAAAGGTGCAACGCCCCAACTTCAATTTAGACTGAATACTGTTTGTTTTTTTTTCAGATCCACCAGTGAGCCCACAGCTGACTGAAAGCGAGTCCGATGTGCCAACATCCACAACCCCTGGGCCACCACTCGTGCTGGTTAACTCGAAGGCTCAGGCACCGCCAGAGCAGGCTGCAACTGACCAGCCTGCACGGAATGCCATCGCCAGCTCGCTTGCTGCGTCAAGTGCTGCAGAAACGACCCTTCCCCCGCCAGCCATGGGGCAAAGCATTGTCCCCCTTGCTGTGGAGGAAGCGAGTCCCATCTCACCTCCTCCTCCAGCTCCAAGGGAATTGCCTCCAGGTAATCAATCAAGTGCCCGCTTTTGCGATGCTGCAAACAGCTGCAACTGCTGCATACTGCGAAAATGTGATGTTCTTTCTCATCAGAGGATGTTGTCTGCTCGATACGAGACATCCCCACATGCGAAAGTCTGCCTTGGGAAGTAGAAAGGAAGCTTGACAAAGACGCTGGCACTGCAGGTGCTGTTTACTGCGACCAAGTTCCGGACACCCCCAGCTTGTGCATTGTGGATGGAGTCTATGTGGGAGGAGTCGCATGTGGGCTCATCACAGAGCAACAGGTGATATTCCGAATTGTTATTTACAGTCCAGCAGTAGTGTGGGAAGCTTCAATGTCGGTTTTTAGAATCACGGTCCCTCGTCCTTGGTCCCTTTCAGCAGAGGAGTGGGAACACACCACTGCAATGTCATGGTGTGATATGCCACTGGATTGTCTGAAAGCACTATTATGAGCGCCTCACAGATATGGGCATTAATATTTTGTTGGATGGTTGGTCGTGGGTATGGAGGCGGTGAAGATGCAGAAAGCAGATATGATCATTGAGCCACGCATTGAACATTTCTAAAGATTCAGTTCTGCTTCTTAGGTTCTTGGCTTTGATAAGATCGATTCGTGTCTGCCTCAGCTTTTGAAATTGAGCTACGGCATGGGGCCAGGTCAAGGGAAATTCGAGAAGTGGGAGCAGAGTGGCTGTAGGCCATGGAGTAAGCTTGACTACCAAGAATGGATCCAAACACATGACACGCTTTGCAGCGATTGTACCTCATTCAGGACCCAGGAATGGCCTGTCAGGCATCCACCTCTTGTCCAAGCGACCAAGTGTGTGCAACCCTGGGCCCCGTTGGCACCCCGACATTCTGCTGCAAGACTGCCACAGCCAGCTGTTTGACAGGGTGAGCTTGATCGGTACCGTGCACCCGATTGTAAACGCCAAGAACCCCAAAGCAATTGCCCTCACTGTCAAAAGAAAGTTGCTTGAACCTTTTCTCTCAAAACCCCTTTGGATCACAATTCCTACCCAGTCAGCATAATATCATGAACTGAAAAAATAAATGGAACTTTGCATGATGTTCCATTATATTGGAGACTTTGAGATTCATTGAGCAACTTTTGTTTGGACAAGAAAGAACTGTTCAGGATACCTGGACCGGAATTCCCCATATACCATTTTTTAACACTGAAATTCAGACATTGGCTCTGGTGAGGCATGAACGGCTGAGGCTATTTCACACAAGGCCCATTGGAAATCAAAGTCTCTCTTAGATGGAATGACCTAGTGAAATTGACTCAGCACATGCAAAAACTGTATCAAAGCAGCTGCATGTTGAAAGTATATTAAGAGCAGCATAGCCTCAACACATAACCTTTACAATGCAAATAAGTCAAATGGCCACAAGCCAGCGCAGATGGAGGGGTAGACAAAGAGGGCAGAAGGGCGCGTTTCTTGCTCCAAGCTGAGAACAACCAGACGATTGGCTGACAGATTTTAATTTGTGTGACACCTTTGCTGTGATGGTAGGTTACTGCCGGGCAGGTGAATCCCAAACATGGCATTTCCAATTCTCTGAATTCCCATAGAGTCCTCAACAACAAGCCCCTTGTGCTCTCTCAGGTCAAAAACCCCACCAACCACGGAGACCATGCCTCCACCAGGAAGCGAAGCTACTGTCCCGCCCTCAGCTAGACTACCGGCTGGTAAGCCTCATTTGTTCTCTTTGAAAAGAGCAGACTGTGCTTGACCAACGCTCAATGGGATAGCTTTGCCATGCCAGGTACCTTTGAAATACATACGTGCCTTTCCTGAAAGTAGTGGGCCCTGTTGCTTTTGTTGATACAGTATGACCTCCTTTGAGTGACCCCTGTAAGGACTACTGTGCTACTAAACTCACAATTTTTACGGTGTCCTCTATCCTGTAAGACACTTTCCCCTTCAAGTGACGATGCAAATTGGTCACCAACGGTTACCGCTCAGAGGAGGTCATACCTTGTAGGTCTCAATGTCATGTGCAGGGTCGACCGCCTGTTCCGCCGTACACAACACTGCACCAGTCTCAAACCCCTTCAATACCCCTTTGCCTCATGGTATTTTGGATCGGTTGTACTGGAAAAATTCCCATGTAACAAAGACAGTGGTCTCTGACACTTTTATGACTGGTTTATAGGTACTTATGGTCATTTTGGGCCACATATCATTAGGGACACATCTTTATTTGTGCAGGGGCGACCACCTGTTCCGCCGTGCCCAACACTCCAGAGCTTTGCATTTTGGACAATGGGATATTTGTGGGCGGGGTGGCATGTGGTGCCACCACCGAAAGACAGGTAATCCTGCTGCACCCCCTGATGATGCAACTTCTCTAGCAGTGACACCGCCGGAATTGAGGGAGGGTTCTCATTGCAAACACTGTCAGGGCATATCTGCAGCTATCAAGCAAGTTCAGTCCAGCATGGCAATTTTGTCGGACCAAAACAGCTTTGCATCGTCATGTGGCATTCAAACTGGGGGGGTGGTTACTCAATGCTACCTTGTGTGTGTGAGAACATTAAGTGTGCCTTAGGGTAACGTGACCCTTCCTGTACCTGGGTATTTTTATTTACCCCCCTCCCTCCCCTCCAGGCACCTTTGGACGTTACAGGTCATGGCAGGCAAAGCTAGGATGAATGCTGGGTCGCTGCTGCAGATGTTGAAATTCGTCCAGTCTCCAGGAGCGGCTTGCGCCTCGTCAGCATCGTGCGCTGCAGATGAGCTGTGCAGCACCCTGGGGCCGGTCGGCACTCCCACCTTCTGCTACAAAACCTCACCGCCGGGCTGCCAGTTGACGTGAGTGGCTCAATCTTGGTACAGCAAGAAGTCCCTGAAGCCAACA
This sequence comes from Chloroidium sp. JM, assembly GCA_004335615.1. NCBI lineage: Eukaryota > Viridiplantae > Chlorophyta > Trebouxiophyceae > Watanabeales > Watanabeaceae > Chloroidium > Chloroidium sp. JM. The sequence continues at coordinate 131,227 of QAXI01000462.1, forward strand.
CCCTCAGCAGTCTGGCCACCCCAATCATTTTAAGAAGTTTTGTATGCTTTGTTCTCATTGTCAGCCCAAGTCCATGGAGAATGGTACTTTTGTTGCCTGGAAACACGGTCCCTTCAAGGAGTGACACAACGGGTTGCTCCATGTGTGGGTATACTCCCTGAGGACCAAAGACTGATGTCTGTACTGTTCCTCAATCTGGTGATCCCTGAATATGGATGCCTTGACCTCACCCATCAAGCAGAGAATGCGCTGAATGCGTCAAGGAGAGTGCGCAAATCTCAAAGCGTGTCTGCCACCAGGGTGCCTCCGGCGGGATCCTCACTGCCACCAGGGACGCCTGCACCTTACGGCGCTGTCCCTCCGCCTGGCACCGCTCCGCCTCTGGGGGCTGCTCCACCATTGGGTGCTTTCCCTCCGCCTGGCACTGCCCTGCCTCCGGGAGCCGCGCCACCCCTGAGTGCTGTCCCGCCGACAGGCCCGCCGCCTGGCACCGTTCCAACTCCGGGAGCTGCTCCGCCGTTGGGCGCTTTTCCGCCGCCAGGGGGCGCCCTTGCACCGGTCCCCTCAGGTGCCCTTCCAGTTGCTGCATCTGAATTGCACGGGGCAGCTGCCATGCTCTTCTGCTTCGCCTATTGTCCGCCGCTATTGGGAAGTGCGATAATCCGTGGATCCAGCTGCTTGCAGAAACAAGATTTGGAGCCCAAGCAGTGTGTGCGGGAGATACAGTGACAGGATGCATGCAGATCCTACCGTCCAATATCGCCACACGGTCATTGATGTCTACCTGCTCACTGCTGAGGTCAAGACAGGGGAACAGAAGGTGCTCAGGCACTGAAACTGCTGCAGATGGTTTGTCGGGTCCCCCGCCACCGCCTGCCTTGGCGCCCACCCCTGCTGTCCCAGACAACACTGCTGCCCTCCTTGCCTACCTGGATTACCAAAATCTGGTATTCTGCCCACCTTCGTCACTACAAGTGACAGTGACACCGATGCCGGATGGGCAGCAGATTACAGGCATGTCTCTCCTCCCCAGTTCTGACGGGGGTTCGGTGTCCCACATGTCTTGTTCTCATGGGGTATTTCCCTGCATGGCATGTGAGCATGGCTTGCCGCTCGAGAAACACTGTTGTTACTTGCATGCTCACAACAAACGAAAGCTTCTGTGCAGGGAACAGCATTTGTGCTCTTCTCGGCACTGCCCCGGCTTCTTTCCAGGGGGTTGGCTTTGTCATAGACCAGACGCAGAGTCAGACTGTTATAAGCTTCGGAGGGAACACTGTCACTGGCACCCTTCAAGATGGCAATTTCGTTTTCTCAGCAGTGACAGCCAGTGGCTTCCCTTTTATGACAAACACCGGACGCAAGCTGCTCCATGCCTGTGAGCCCTTCTTACAATTTCGGGTTTCTCCCTGGTGATGCAAATCAGGGTCTGGGATGTGAAAACCATGCTAACGAGTTTGGCGATCTTCCTGCAATCTTTGATTGCCTTCAGAACACCCTGTATCTATTCGAGCCAGTACTCTGCTTACTCGCAGAATCTTTGTATGATCGATAATTCCTGGCATCATAGCATATCATGGCATGTTACACTCGACGCCCTGCATAATGAATGCGCAATTTGCAAGACACAATCTTAACAGTCTTCCCACCCAGCCTTGTCAGGTACAAGAACCACACAATGTGGACATAGCAGGGGAATATGACTTTCCTCTTGACATGCAAGGGACAACCTTTTAGTGTAAAGGGGGGAAGTGAGGTGAGGGGGGGAAGGGGGGGGG
>QAXI01000463.1:19019-30859 GCA_004335615.1 Chloroidium sp. JM
GGGACCAGGGGCAAATGGTGAGGAAGACGTGCTGCCGCGGACATGCTCTATAGAGGTTTGAGGTGCAGCTGGACGCCGCAGCAGGGCTTTGGAAGAACCCCCACCCTCCATGCCCTGCATCAAACCCTGCCAGGATGGCTGCATCGTGCCGTTGAGAGGTTTTTGCTAAGAACACTTGCTGCCACCATTGATCTTGTAGTCCTGACGCTTTTTCTACCTGTCCTTTTCTTGCCTCAACGCTTTTTCACTGTGGAAGCCTGCCCAGGTTCAAATAGTGACAAGAAATTCATGGAATGTTTGAGACCTGAGGTTTGAACCAAGGCGCCCACAGTGATCAGCAATGTTTTTTTATCCCCTCAAAACCCGAGCATCACATCATTACAATTAAGGATCAGTTTCCAGCTCAGCACCAATGGAATTGCAACGCAGTTGCCTCCTCTGGCTGAGCAAAGGCATCATAAAAGAGGACAAAACTACTGCGAGAGTGTGATTCCAAAAAGGAATGTAGAGTGGATGGAATGTTTGAGACCTGCGGATTGAACTAAGGCGCTCATCTTGATTAGCAATGTTTTTCTTGATCCATTCACAAGATGACTGACCAATAACGTCCACAAGCAAGGATCAATCAGAACCTATTGCCATGCACACGCCCGGTACAAAAGGGTCAGAAAAGAGGAAAACTGATCCCAGAATCTGAGCACCCTGGAAAGCAAGTGAATGCCCTTCACAACTGAATTTAAAGCACAAACAGGAACAGCACGATGGTCATGCACTGAGTTCAGTAACAGCTTATTGTGCCATTTCACTTGATGACAACGCAAATACGGAGCCGCTTGCTCATTTGATTGTCCTAAAGGAGAGGGTCTCTCGCAATGAATTGCAAGCAAGGGCAAAGGTCTCAATTGCTGTTCACATGCCTTTTGCTTCAAGAAGAGCCCTGTAATGAGGATCAGAAGCCAAATTCAATTTGCATATAGAGACAAAAACAGACATGGAAGACCTGGCATTTGACGCCTGAGCATTAGACCCAGACACCCACTGAAACAGCACAGCTGGTGGCTGAAGTACGTGCAGATTTGTGGTAATGTAGGCACGAACCTCCTCGTGGCCAATCTCCACCTCCCGGAAGATGGCGCCACCGCCGTCGCTGCCGCCCGCCTCCTCGGGCAGCAGCAGCTCCAGGACCGTGCTGGGGGGAAATGGCTCAGCCCAGGAGCTCACCCCATGCCAGGTTGTGTCAAAGACGTTCCCTGTAGGCGTGGGGGCTCTTCTGAAGTGCTCGATTGCCGACTATCTACCTCGTAACGTTGCAGTGCAGTTCTCATGCAGAGGAGTCGTTCTCATGTGCAATCCAGTCAAATTTTAGGGGCCACATTCAAATCCAACCAAGGAGGAGCAAATATGCAGCGAAGTGGTTGTGTGACTTGTTGCAGTCACCTGCAGGAGCGCATGTGTCAAAAGCTAGCACATTGCAGCTCTGCGCAACTCTTCATCACGGGAAAAATCATGCCTGCTGGACATGGGGTGTCCCAGCCCAGGACACACTGCTTCACTTGAAGCAAATCACTGTGAATTGTTGTGGCAGGCGCAATCTCCCCGAGGAAACCCGCATGACGGGAGCTTGTCAATGGAAGACCAATGTCTGCTGTATGATTATGGCCAAACGCAATTCGTTCAGTGGTGGTGAAGCACCTGGGTGAGAGACCTCGCCAGCCATGCCGTCCAGCCGCATCTGCAGGTACTCCTCCTCCAGCTCTCGCAGGGCGTCTTGCGGGTCATCCCTCAGCTGCGGGAGGGCCTACACCGAGGTAAATTCACATGAGAGGACGGTACAAGAAACCACACCCCCACCCCTCAATCCACTAGATTCAAAGTGTTTCATTATTGTAATGGTGTTTCTGGAGAGCTGAAACCGGACCTCCCTACACGATAGGCTTTCCTTTCATGGGCCACAGGATTTCATGCAAAAACAAATTATATCTCTGTTGGGTTTCGATCCCTACAGGATCGCCGTTTTTGGTCCACGGATGCTTAGAGAAAAAAAACAATGAGGGACTTTACAGATGCTATAGGGATTTGAACTCTCAATATGAGAATATACTACGCACATGCCTATAAAGCTAAAACTGGACAGTTTGATAGGTGAGGAGAAATTGAGAAGCGTATGGACAGTTTACCCCACCCCCCCTTCCCCGCGCACTGAAGGACGTCAACATTGCAGAATCCTTTTCCCATCTGGATGACATGCTATTGAGCTGTCAATAGAATCTTCCCCATCGACATCCTTACATAGCCGCCCAGGTTTGGCTCACCTGCACTACGGTGGGGATCGCTCTCGGGGTCAATTCTACTCCCAGCTGACCCCCTCGACCAATCACAAGACTGAGAAGGTCATCTGTATTCCTTGTATCATCCACAGGTGCATCACTGGCCGAAGCTTCCTCCATTGGAGGCGTGCAAAAGCAAGAAGTTATGCTATTGAGCCATGCAAGGGCGCATGCCGTGCATGAAGGTGATATTCACCAGCATTTACAGGATCAGTCTAAGCGTTTCTGACGGTGCTGCTGATACCCTTTTTCAATGAGCACTTCTTAAAAGCATTTGAACACTAAGGTGCATGAGAAACACCCTGGTCAAGGTTTCTTCTTCACCGAGCTCTCTGCTTTCACTCCATTGCACTACTTTCCATCCAATCGCTGTTGGAATTCTTCAAGGCGTTTGGAATCTTTTAAGGGAAGCATACAAGTGCACTTTGCTTCACGTACTAAATAGCACCATCCACGACTAGTTCTTCTTTGAACTTGCGTATTAAGTTCGAGGGCATAGCTTGGCTTCAATAAGAGGCTAGCACATTCAGCTGAGGTGCTTTGAGAGTAGCTGAATATGTCCGAGGTCGATGGGCCAAAATCGGTCACTGGGAACAGAGGGCTGATGTTGCCCCCTCCGCTTCCAGCGAGGCCGCCCAAGCGCAAAAGGGAGCAGAAGGTGATGGACGAGGACGAGTGGACGGAAAAATTGGAAGCCATCGTCCAAAGGGACTACTTCCCTGACATCCCGAAGCTGGAGAACGAGTTGGAATGGCTGGAGGTGAGTAGTGATCTGACACCACTGAATATAGCATATCCTTTGCTGCTGCCTACGATAGATAGGGCTTGGGACGCAAAAGTCCACACTGAGTGCAGTGCTAGACCTTCCACACAAGCAGAAAATGCTGAATAGAAAGAAATTTGAGTACTGATCATCAAGGGCACAGTGCATGCCTGTGCCTGCCGTAGACAGACTCCACGTTTTAGAGATCAAGCCTTCAAAATCCTCTTTCCCCCTTGTGACCACCTAATTAACACAGTTCTCATTCACTTCTCAGCTTCAAGCCCCCTCACTGCAGGCGATCAGGACCAAGGACCCTGCCACCATCCGCCAGGCCCAGGTCAATATCCGTCAGCGCAGGGCAGGGCTCAAGACCCCCCTAGGGCAGTCGCCCGCCACCTTCGCCACGCCCGGCACGGGGCTGCGTGCGGCGGGGGTCAGGGCTCCGGGCGCCACTCCTGCGGACTTTTGGGCTACGCCAGCCACCCAGGCTGCTAGCAGGTGAGGATCAGTTGTGATTATTGAGTTATGGGGGGGGTGGGGTGATTTAGGTCGGGTGATGTAATTTTTCTCATTACTGAGCAAATTTGCGAGGAGCAAGCCTTCCTGGCAACTGGATGGTTTGTATTACCTGCAGAATTATAAAAATTGAGGTGGCTGTGTTTGATGCATCCAGGGAGATTTGACCTCTGGAGGGGAAGAATGTTCCAATCAAACCATGCCATTCACAAAGCATTTGCGGTATACAAGTATTTCCATCCAGCGATGGACCTGCTTGGCATCTAACGAACAAAACCTGCAACTCAAGGGTGGTGGAATGGCATCTCAAATTGGCACTCGGCAGGAGAGGATGGAACAACGGGTTGGGTAACGGCTGAACAGCAGCGGTAATTTGACAGGGGTGAGGCAGAGGGGTTGGCGGAGGCGGCGGCTCCGGACATGTCACTGGACGCATTCATGGCCACGCACACCAGCGAGGACAACGCCTCCTTTGCGGAGATCCTGGAGGGCATCAACAAACGCAAGCGGGAGCGCCACGCCTGGCTGCACAACCAAGTCAAGGACAAGGGAAAAGAGGTGCCAACCCCCTGCCCCCCCTCCCCCTCCCCTCTTCGTCTTCTCTTGATTGTTCCGTGCTATTTTTCTTCAGATTTGGCCGGCATTCGCTCCTGAGTTCTGCTGCAAAACTTTCCCATTTTGGATGCTGCTGTATCTGGAATGCGCGCTTAAATTCAAGAAGCTGGTGACAAGGTTTGAGCAGCTTGAAGCTGCAGATTTGGCATCTCCTTGTCCAAAATATGCAGAGGTGAAGCACAGCTTCTCCAGCAAGTGGAAGACTCGAGTGCATTTTGGAAGAGCAGTCGGCCTCATCCCCAGATATATATGCTCATCCCCCGTCATCGCTTGAGCACCATCAATCTTTCCCCAACACAAGCTTTCCATTCTCGCTGAACTCGCGGCAAATTTTCAAATGCAAAAATTACAATGAACAAAAGTCGATGGATCTCTGGCCTGGCACCAGTAAATCAAGCACAGACATACTAATACTGATAGTTTTCCAGCTCCACAAATCATCAACAGTGCAAGCTCACGAAGACTGGACCACATCCGTGAGCAAGTGATCGTGCGCAGGTGAAGCTGCTGGAGGATGCGCGGCCCCTCGACGGGTACGGCACAACCGGGCAGCCGAACGGCGCCCTGCTTCCCTTGCCGTATGAGGCCAAGAACCAGCTGTACTACTGGAAGGACGGCCTGCCGTTCTCGGAGAAGGAGGTGGCAGATCAAGTGCAGGTGCGGCGCTGCATCCCTCCCCTGTAGGAAGAACAGGGTTTGGGGATGAAATTGAGATGAGCATGGGAAAATGTTCTTACACTTGTGGGGTGAAGCTGGGCAGAAGATACCATTTAGACAAAAAGCGTGCAGAAATGAAAATCACCTGACAGAATGTGTCACAAACTCAAGTGGTCGGGTTCAATATCTCTCCATGGCATGGGCATTTGAGCATCTGCTTTTTGCATGCGATTGTCCTGCGCTTTGGCATTGGCGCTTTTTATGTCACAGCAACCTGAATGCAATGCAGCCTTCTTCAGAAGCCTATGAGCTGGAACCCTGTTGGCTTCAGAAGTTTTGTCATGCCCCACAGTCAAGAACCATGCAAGATTACATAGATTTCTCAGTCTCTTGAGAAAAGCGCTTCTGCTTTGGAGCAAGTTGAAACCGCCAGTCGGGACTGGATGTTGAGAAAAGCCTTTCAAATCCATCGCAAGTCTCCTTTGCTTACCCGAGCTCATCGCTTTATGGGATTGGTGACAGCAATGGTAGGGACAAGCCCAAGGACGAACGACAAACGAGGGTCTGCTTCGATTTGCAGGGTCCCCCAAAGCAGATAAGGGCTACCAACACGCGCATCCCCAGCGCCACCGCCGACGACCCAAACCTGCCGCCAGAGGCCAGGCCCGTGCGGGGGGAGGGGTACGCGCCAGTGGCCACCCCTGCCCTGGTCCCCGGGGGCGATGAGTCGCCCTTCATGACCTGGGGGGAGCTGGGGGCCACCCCCCTGCGGCTGGACGGGGAGGGGGGCGAAATGCGGGTGACGGAGGTGCTGGAGAAGGGCCCCCGCTACAGCATACCGGAACGCAAGGCCAAGGACCTGGTGGGGGAGAGGTGAGGCGCACATCTCACATCTCAGAGAGAGCTGGCTTTCCTTGTGTGTTTTTGTGTGTGTGTGTGTGTGTGTGTGTGTGTGTGTGTGTGTGTGTGTGTGTGTGTGTGTGTGTGTGTGTGTGTGTGTCTTTGGGCAAGTCACAAATTTCAAGATACCACAATTGCCTATGCACAGCAGTGCTGCCACTGCTGCAAACATTGCAAACCGTGATCGCAGATCGAGCAACTGGCATATCGGTCCGTCCTGGAGGTCAGAAAAGCACTCCACAAGCACCTGGCAGCCGATGGTCTGGAAGAGGCCCGGTACACCGCCAGGCTTCTGCAGGGGGGGAGCAGGCCGAGCGTCGGCAACGACAAGGCTGTCTTGGATGCCATCTTGAGGGGAGGTGCGGCCCCCCATTCCGCGCGTCTGGCACTGTCTTGGTGTCGTGTTCGAGGAAGCAGGCAATGAAAAGGGCTTTCTCCTCTCTAGCAGAGAAGCTGAAAGCTGGAATTTTGACTTGAGCAGCATGAGTCCAGTCTTGCCATCCAGTCTGTGGTTTATTGTTGAAATTCAGTTGTGGGCAATCATGGAGAAACGAAATGTCCATCAAGACCTTCCTCTCAATACAGCCTGGGAGGGTCTGCTGAAGTGTGGAGTCGACTTTGTGGAGGCAGTGGATTGGGTCGTGAGGTCCGTGATGAGCAACCTCATCAGCAGCCCTGAGCAGTCCGAGGGCAGCAACATCGTCCCCTGCCAGTGGACACAGGTCCTGGAGAAGCTGCAAGCCGGCGTCACCACCTTCAACGACACGACACGGGAGGTGGCCCTCAGCGACATGCAATCCCAGCTGAGCCGCCAGCAGGAGCACAGCTTCTGGACAGGTCCTGGGAGCATTCTGATAAGATTTCGTTGGTTCGCATTTCACTCTGTTAGGAACTGTTCCGCTGAAAGCTCTGTTGTCTAGGGAGGTAGTTCCCTCCACCTACAAAAGCCCAGAGGCTATACACGTTGTTCAGAATGTAAGGTGAAAAGGAGGCAGAGGGGGAAAAGTAGAGTTTCTCAGAGAGGGGTAAAATTCTTGTGCTGAAAGCACTCTCGAGCTTGCTGTGAGAATACAAGAAGCCGGCATGGTATCTCATGCAGGTATCCGCTCATCAGGTATATGATCCTGGGCTTGATGTGTCAAGCAACGCTTCAAAGTAGCTCTCTCAAATTAGAGGCTAAGAAAGCTTGCAGTACAGGAGGCTGCAGGACGGGCCAAGAGATCTGCAGTAGAAGAAGCTAACGCGCGTCAGGCAGAAGAAGATCGCCGTGATGGATACAGGAGGCGCACAAGATTGGTGAGCGACCTCTGTAAATTTTGCTGTAGACTGCTTTGAAAAGTTTCCCAGGCCCTTTGTGTGCAAATTGCAATGCTGATTGCAAATAAGCAGAATACATGGCTCCCTGTTCCGTAGGAGCCAGTGCAGCCCAAAGAGACTGAAGTGGATTTCAGCGAGGCCTGGAGGCAGGCCCTGAGGGCAGAGCGTGACTGCCTCAAGAGAATGGTTCACAAGGTCGCTGAATTTGAGGTGAGTATTCACAAGAAGGGCTCTTGTTTTTTGTTTTGGACCTTCACTCCCAGTTTGGCAAAGGGCAAGAAGAATGGCCTGCCGAGATGCATTTGCTTGAGGAAAAAGAAATTCAAATTGTTCCAGAGGGACAGTCTGTCAGCACAACAGTGAGCTTCATGTTCCTTCAGGCTGCCATTGCAGCATGAACTGCTCATCCATTGTCCTGTCCTGATATCAAAGCTAGAAGACCTTATTGTTGCAGGGAGTAGATGGCAATCCTGAGGCTGATGGCATCATCCTTGGATTCGAAGAGGGTTCTCCCGAGCCCTTTAAGTTTGGTGCAAATCAGTCAAGCAACAAGAATGATTTCAATTCAAAGGTTCAGCTACCCTTTGCATAAGTGCATACAGTGCTGTTGTGTGCATTCATGGTATGTATGGCAGCTTTTGTCTTTGGCCTTGAGAACAATAGCGCAACGGCTGGGCTGCAGTTTCTGTTGAAGCTGAAGTCATCTTTCATCTGACAGACAAGACAAGCTTTGAAGGGCTTGATCTTTAAAGAAAATGAATTGCAGAAATTGAATTTTGCAGGAGGTGGGTATGGAGGAGGGAGAGATGTGTCGCCTGCTGATCCAGGCTCAGGACCAGGCACTCAAGGCGGGGCATCGTTTGCTGAGGGAGTCATCACCGGCTGCCGCATGTTTCAGGTCAAAGAGTAAGAACCCATATCCCCTCTGTCAGCCGTTGTGTTTCCCTCTACATCTCACCTCACGTTTGCCAGGTTAATCTGTGGAAAGCTGCTCCCACGATTACTCATCTCAAGTATGCCAACAGTGTGGATGGTGTGCATATTTTTTGTGGCAAAAGTATGAGTGACCAAATCCCTCGGCCTCTTTTCCATTGACAATTTGCCAGTACTGGGCTGTCACAGGATAAATGTGCTTTACGGGGCCAGATTGCGAATGGGATGCAAAGAAAAGTAATGTTTTGAATGAGGGGCGGGGGGAGGTGGCCACATCTGTAGAGTTTCAATTTGACATTCAAGAGCAGGTGCTATTCAACTGTTCTTTGGACGGCCCCCCTGTTGCACGAGGATGTCATCTGTAATGCAGGGCAACCTTTGACACCAGCATGCCAGGAATTGCCAGGCAGGATGCAAAGCTCGCCCGGTACTTCATCAGGGTGCTTGGGATTGATGGGCCTGCTGAAGATGCTAAGGAGACCATCGATCGCCTCTTCAGCGTGGATGAGAATTCAGAGGAGCGCCTGCAGCTCCTGAAGAGGAGGGTTGAGGTTTACGAGAGGCTCGTCGCCCTGTACAGGAAGAGCTTGAGCGTTACTTGAGAACATTTGCTTTGTGTGGCCAATTTCGCCGCTTGCACTGAGATACGTACTCTCCAATAATCTCGTGACCAGCCTGCTGCTGGCTTTTCTGTTACTGCCATACACATCCAGTCACCTACTCTCCAATCACCTCATAATTAGGGTTACTGGCTTGAGCCTATAGTCACAAGTCGTGCTTTCAAAAATCTTAGGCCTGAGGCACAAGGCTTCTTGTAGGACACTTCCATTAATATGGATATAGCAGAGCTCATGACAATTACCTGTGTGGATACTGTAACATATCCAAGAAGCAAGATACACAGCCATTTGCTGTGGAGCCATGACCTGCAAGCTTGCAACTGACACTGTACCATATTGTAAGATGTAGAAACCTGGGTGATGATTGCTTGCCAAGTCTCAGCTGATAATATGTAAAGTATCTTTGAAATAGCTTCACAAATGAAGTCATGCCTTTCTCCTCCTCAGCAGCAAGTTTTTACCATTTTGGCAACCTTCTCAGCACACCACTGCAGCGGAAGAAGCACAGGGTTTAGGGCAAACATACAAGAGCACAACCCACTTGCACATCTTGTTTCTCCTTGGCCTGCTGCCATTCAGTGCTCTCCTCCTCTTGGAACACGTCCAGGGGTGTGCTAGCTGACTTGAAAGACAAACCAAATACACCTCAATTTGTGTGACAAAGTAGAGAGAGAGAGAGCTAAAGTACTCGGGCGCGAGGAGGGGGTGGGGGGAAGGAGGGTCTGGCATCTGTGTCGAGCGTCGCTCAGTGCACCCTGAGCGGCTCGGCCTGTTAGCGGCGGCTTGGGGGTCTAGCACCGCGGGAATCCCGGCCCACATCTCCTTCCAGCAGATGCAACATCTTGGCATGCGCACCCCTGCTGCCTGAACGGGGTCTGTGCCAGTGGCTGCCCCCCGCAAGTGCAGCTGAACAATGAAGCTGCCCTCTTCCTTCGGTTGCCTCTTGCTCAAAAATTGCCCTTGCAGGAGGTCCACCCTGGCACGCAGGAGGATCTACTGTCAATCAACTTCTCATCATGGATTTCAGATAGGACGCATGGGCAAATTTTGGTTTTCGATGCTGCTGTTCAGGGGCGGGGCGGTACATGCGATTAAAATGTTTGCTCTTGCACACCCTTGGGAGTGCTTACAGGCAGGGATTCCTTGCTTTGGATTCCTGCTTGGCAAATGGAACTGGAGGAGGCTGGTGGTAAGCAGTCCGGTTTTTGAAGGCGCAAGGCTGCATCTGAGGGGAATCTGAGCATTAGGACAAGTATGCCGCTCTTCCCACTGATGCATTTCCTTCCTTCAGATGAAGCCATAATTGCATCAAGTCATTTGGGAGCCTTTCCTTTGGAGAGGGTAATGCTGGTCTGCGGTGACCTTTCACCACCTATGTAGCAACCCCCCCACCCCACCCCCAATACCAAACCTGGTATTTGTAGGCTGGGGACACACGCCCTAGAGCACTCAGCCGTATCAGCGTTGCTGAGACAGGAGCGACAAACACAGGCAGAGTGATGCACAGAAGAAGCCGTGCCACATTGTAACGAGGGAGTGTGCAACAGTATGGAAGTAGCAATTTTACAAAACAAATCTACTTTGTTCACATGCAAATAAGCTCACCAACTAGCAGTACTTGTGAGCACCTTAGCCAGTGCCAGTGGGGAAGTGGTAAGCATACCACACATGCAGTACGAACAAACTACCTACGCAACACGTCCAATGCAGCCTCTCTGAGTTTCTTGTTCCAAAGGGATGGTCCCTGGGACTACCAATTGTTGGAAGGACCCCTAATAATAATGTGCACAGCAGCATTGGCGCGAGTGAAAAAGGGAATGGGAGGCAAGTCCATTGCCGACACCAATGCATTGCGTAACATGAGAAAGCTCGCAGGGAAAATCCATTTAATAGTGCTGCCTGTCCACAGTAGCAAAATTTCAGCAACATAATTTATGCAATGATAGCTTGATCATGCGCAATTGTTGGAGGACATTTCCCCCACTTCCTGGACCACAGTGCTCAAAAGCTGCACGTCGACATGGAATCCGAGACGATACACTAGATCCAAATCAATCCGCATCTCCAAACACCCCTTTGGTCAACCGCTTGAGTCAGCTTGTCATCAAAATACTCTACCATGTCAAGGGGCAAGGCCACCCATCTCCCCCTCCCCGCCTGCGAACCTCCCTGCTCCCCTCACTCGCCCCCCTGCCAACCCCAAAAACGTGACAAACGCCCTCCAAACAAAATAGCAGGCGCTCAGCCCGCACACAATTTGACAATTCCGTAGTGATGCGAGGCACTCTACATCTCCATAAGTGTGTGAAGCCCCAATTGGCGGGAAAGAGCAGGAGCACGCCAAATTCAGGGGTGGGCCAGAATGTTTTTCTCTACCGCCTACTACCATACTGCGGGTACAGGGTTGGACACATTTTGCTTTTACTTTCCAGGGGAGCCGACGCAGTCTGCAGAGAGCTTTAAAATGTCAATTCTTAAGTGAAGAGCAGTTCCCGCTACCGGAGTGCGCTGCGCCCCCAGGGGGTTGCGGGGTGCATGGGGGTGTTCCCCTCCATGCCCCCTTGACCCCCGGCAGAAGCAGGCACACCACCTCTCTGTTCCCCAGTTCCATAAATACAATTTGTTCCCGCTTCCGGGGGGCTCAGCGGCAAGTGCGCTTAATGAAATAGGTTGGGCGGCAGGTGACTGCCTGCGGGGCCAAGCACAAGCACGTGTCAGCTGATTGGTTTTCAGAGACGAGGTCCATGTAGCCTTGATATGACGGGAGATGCTTATAAGATCATATGCCAGCCCTGGCAAAGGTGGAAAGGATAACCCCCCCTCCAAAACCGCCCTCCTTTCTCCCTTCCCACTGGTATGCACAAGTACGGTGATGCACCAGCCTCCGAATGCAAATAAATGATTCTCCTTGCTTTGCCAACCTATGAAGATTGTGGAACTTCAAACAGTTTGCAGCGCTCCTCCTTAGGAAATAGCCTGCTGTCCAAGCTCAAATCACAAATGCAGCATGGGCTCAAATCTTCTGTGGCTTTTTCGCTCTGAACCCCAGCAGAGAACTCGAAATTGCATCACGTTGCAGGGTGTTGTCCCTGCCTTTGCTCATAATGAGCAGTTACAGGTTTATATACTCCGAGGTACAGTGAAGATCGGTGGACAAGAAGGGGGAAAGGAGTGGTGAGAGGGGGGGGGGGG